>PVKB01000998.1:0-522315 GCA_004027205.1 Ctenodactylus gundi | reverse complement strand
TCTGACTCACTCCACTAAGCATGATGTTCTCCAGTTTCTTCCATTTGCCTGCAAAAGCCTCCATGCTGTTGGAATTTCTTTCTTTTCTTTCTTTCTTTCTTTCTTTCTTTCTTTCTTTCTTTCTCTCTCTCTCTCTTTCTCTCTGTCTCTCTCTTTCTCTTTCTTTCTTTCTTTCTTTCTTTCTTTCCTTCCTTCTTTCTTTTTTCTTTCTCTCTCTCTGTCTCTCTCTCTGTCTCTCTCTCTTTCTTTCTTTCTTTCTTTCCTTCCTTCCTTCCTTCTTTCTTTCTCTCTTTCTCTCTGTCTCTCTCTTCTTTCTTTCTTTCTTTCTTTCTTTCTTTCTTTCTTTCTTTCTTTCTTTCTTTCTTTCTTTCTGATCTTGTTCTGTAGCCCAGGCCGGTCCTGAACTCATTGTGGAGCCCAGCCTAACCTTGCACTCTTGACAATCCTCCTGCCTCAGCCTTCCAAGTGCTGGGATTACAGATGTGCACCACCAAGCCCAGTTTATGTGGTCCTGAGGAATCGAAACCAGGACTTTGTGATAGCTAGACAAGTGCTTTAATCACCGTGTGATTCCTCCAGCCCCTTCGTTTCATCTTAAACTACTACTTAGGTAAGAAGTAGAAAGTAAATGTGGTAAATCAGTATTATTCTAAACAAAAGCTGAAGTAAATTCTAGAAATGCATCTGCTCTCTAGGAAGAGCAAAGAGCAAGACTTCCTTTATGGAGCTTAGAATGACTGAGATTCACCTAGTATCTCAGGATCCTGTAATTCCGTCTGGCAAGGAGACAAGGTGGAAATGGGAGAAGGCTGTCTGCAAAGGGGTCGGGTCTTGCAAATTGGAAAATGTCACAGGAAGAGAACAAGCTCGCATTATAAAATTCTCTAATTTGAAGCTCTGTTGCATCTTGAAATGTTCATAATTCACATGTGTATTATTGTAAATTATATGATAGAAAAGGAGAGAAGGATTGCTTTCCTGTCACCAATTTTCTCACACTATGTCCCTACCGCTAATCTACCCAAAATTAGGAGTCAGAGGGCAGGAATGAGAAGATAAACAGTTGGGAAAGGTGGGGCTTGAGAACTAGGGGAGGCAGGAAGTCCATGGTTCTGCTCAGAACAGATGGCATCTGCTTGGAAGTAGAGGCACCACATGGACATTGCCAAGACTATGTGAGCTCACATTCTCTCCTACAGTGGCTAGAAGATAAAAGGTCATTGTCTTATTCAAGGTAGAACATGTCCTAAAAATGCTGTGTGGCCAGTTCTTGAATCCATACTGCTTAGTAGGGAAGCATCTTCTTGACATTTTAGACCATATTTACATATATGAAAATCTAGTTATTCCTATTTATTGAATGTAGTGCTGTGTTTTGTACATGTACCACATTTTATTTACCTATTTTCCTATTGTTGGACATTTCAAAGTTTTAGAATTTCAAAAAAAAATTGAAATGAAGTCCATTAATGTGTTAAACCCTGAACCAATGTGAGATATTTAAAACTGTTTATAATTATTAGACTTTAGCATTAAAACTTAAAACTAAAACTGCTGGTTCACAGAGTATAAATATTGTATTCATTCATTTTCTGTTAGTATAATGACATGCCTGAGACTGGGAAGTATATAAAGAAAAAAATTAACATTTTCTTTTTTAATGTGACATTTTAATACACTCATATAACACAACATACCTGGATTTCTGTCCACCTTTCTCCTCTCTACCTTATCTAATATACACAGTCCTTTTTCTAAACTGTCATATCATGTTTGTTTTTCTCTTTAGGTTCCACATATTGGGCGAAAACACATGAAACTTGTCTTTCTGACCTGGCTTATTTTTCTTGATATAATGATCTCTACCCATTTTTCTGAAAATGACATGATCTCATTCTAGTATTCTAGTATATGACTGAATAGAGCTCTAATAGATAGATCACTGTTTTTCCTGTGTTTATGTGTCAGGCACGCAGGCCAGTTCTGTTACCTTACTACTGTGTATTGTGTGGTGGTCACCACAGGGATGCCGATGTCTCCGTGGAATGCTGACTCTAATTCCTCTCAGAATATGCCAGGGAGTGACATAGCCAGGTCTTACGGTACTTCTGTTTTTGTTTCCTGAGAAACTCCATTCTGCTTTTCACAGTAGCTGTTCCATCAATAATTTACATTCCCACTGCAGTATGTAAAGTGTTCCTTTCCCTTTGTGTCTGCACCAGCAGTGTTGTTTCTTACAATGTTGATGATAACTGTTGCGAGTGACATGATGTTTTGTTGTTGTTTTGATTTCATTTCTCTGATAGGTAAAGGTGTTAAGCGTTTTTTCATGCAATTATTGACTACTTGTATACGTCTTTTTCAAAGGGTCTGTTTACTTCATCTGCCCATTTTTTTGATTGGATTACTTGTATTTGGTGGTTTTTTTGAGTTCCATATTGATTCTGGGTATTAATTTGAGATCATTTTCCCCCCTCACAATCCTAAAGGTTCAGGGGCATGACTCTAATACCAAACAAGCTTTGGAGAGAACCTTATGGCAGGTGATATTATGGTAACGCATATGTGACAGAGATTATTTGTTGAGCTAGGATGTCAGAGGACAGTAGAGAGACCATGCCTGTTCTCTATAATCCTCTGTCAAGAACCAATTAGGGCCTCCTGAGAGCTTTATTACTTTCTCCTGAGTATGTGTTCTCAATGATCTTAGTCGACCACCATGAGGCTCCACCTTGTGCTAGTCATCACACATTGGATCAAGCTTCCAACATATGGACCTTTAGAGAGCACACACAAACCACAGCCAAGACACAGTAAATGTCTCTGACTTTGCCAAATACTGCTGAGTGACCTTCTTTACCCTCTCATCATCTATTCAAAGCTCTTGAGGATATCTTCCTACTATCTCATCAATCTCACTAACTCTTGTTATTTGTAGACTGCAAAATTTGCAAATCAAATCTATGCAAAATATCATTTCATCATCATTTTAATTTGCATTTCTCTTATAATCAGAGAGTTGAGCATAAATTTATGCTTATGGATTATTTGAATTTCTTCTTTTGTGAATTTTGTGATAGTGGGAACTAATGGGGAGGGGGAGGGTGTGGAAGGGCCAAAAGGGAGAGGGGACGGGAAGGGTTTATAATTTGATATGATATATATGTGCACAAAATACTCAAGTTCAATGTAAATATTATATATCACATTCAGCTAAAAACATTTCTTCTTCATTTATATTTCTCAAAGATCTTCATAAAAATTAACTTTCCATTTAGATGTTAGTTTTGGTCAATAACTTGATGAACTGTCTTGGATTTAATATCAATTTAATATAAATATAATTGGCTCCATTTCAATTATATTAGTCTTTTAAAAATGTTTCTTTCATTTAAGGCCATAATACCTACCGTTTGTGGCATGCTTTCTAAAAGAGAGAAAAACTAAAACTATTCCTTGGGATAATATTTATTAAATCTCACTACCAGAAAATTACTTTGCAATTATTGAGAATACAAGATATCTTAATAATCTCTAACACATCCAGTCAATGAGGCACGGTTGGAAGCTCACTTCGTCATTTCATGGTAATAGGATATCTATTTGCGCTTGGGTCTGATTAAGCGTTGTGAGCATTTTAAAAGTAATTATTTTTGCATTGCCTTAAGATTGGAAAGTCTAATTAAAGAAAATTTAAGACATTAAAAGTCTTAAAAATTGGGTTTGTAGTGTGTGTAATCAGATCAGAGTTTGGAATTGAATTGGGAAGCGAGTATTTTGAAGAGGATTTTAGAAATATTTGCCCCCTTTGGGACTTGGCTGCTCATAGAACTGAAATTTCAATGAAATAGATGAAAAGTGCTAGTTGGACTCAGATCTGTAACTACTGAATAAAAGGGACTAATTCCGGGTCCTTTTTTGCTAGGTGACATTAGGAGTATGCCCCGAGTCGCCTTCGTATCCATGGTAGATGCCGCCTTCACAGTACCCTGAGTACGGGATGGCAGAGAGAAGCGGGAGCACGCAGGGCTGGAGAAGGTCGAGGACTCGGATCTGGCTGCGTCCACTGTAGGCGGCATCCGCACCTCTGCGAGAAGCTTACGCTGTCCTGCTTGCTGTGTGTCCTCTTTCAACTTTGCTTCTTTTAGCACAATGCATGTTTTGATGGTGCATTTTCTGTAGATATACGATCAATTCATTGCTTTAAGGTACCCATTAACAGAGACCTAAAGGATACTAGAATGGGTCTGAAAAGTAAAAGGTACAATCTAGAAAAAAAGAACGTATTTTAATCTTAAAATGTATTTTCAGATTATATTTTTGGAATGTGTATTATTGACATAGGTGAATATAGTTCCCTCAAACAGATTTATTGTATTTGTTGGGTAAAATGGCGTCGGAATCTATGAGAATCACCAGGAGAGGAAAGGGGGCTATTCATCAGTTTGGCTGAGGTGGTCGACTGTGCGTTCAATCTCCAGGGCCGAAAGTAAACAAAACAAAATAATATCAAAATAAAAGTTAAGGTTCAAACTCAGGCTTCAAATTAGATTTCCTTTCTACGGCATGTCTGGCTAAGTCTTTATGATGTTATCATGTATGATGCCATCTTAAATATTAAGAAAGTCTTTACAAGGGGCAAGGTTTGCTAAGCCTGTCAAGAGTAACAATGATTTAACGCCCTTCCCTCGATGGCCCACTGCTAGAGAGAGGATGCAATTGACATCTCAGTCAGCCTGCAAAGTAGGTGAAGTGTTGTGGAGATCCCGGAGGTTGTGTCCAGATCCAAAAGCTGATCCTGGCTTGGCAGTTGCCAGTGCCCACATTCCAGGTAAACAGCCTGAAGACAGGAACATTTGCAGTGCCCATGTGACCCAAGAACAGGCCCGGGCGTGCTATCAAGTAGAGTTTTGTTTGTTGCTTTTATTTGGGTGACATTTAGCTTTTAGGAGTTTTGAGTGAAACTTTTGTGGCATTTGACAGTATAAAGGCTTAGAACAAAGCAGAGGGCTCCTCACTGTGCATTGAGGCACTGGAGCGTCTCCCTAGGCACCCTGTTTCCTGGCTTTCTTCACTGCATCCTTCGCTTTTGTCCTGTTCATTTTCTACCTGGTGTAGACCCTCTGCTCACATTAGTACAATCACATATCCAGCACGGAAGAATACAGTTTTCTACCACTCCAGTCCTCAATTTTAATAAATTCACCATGAGTCATTCATGAGGTTGTACTGTCCTCACAGGACAGTATTTTTATTGTAATTTTTTCTGATTTAATTATAAAAATGCAAATAAAATAAAGCTTTTCTCCCCATAAACACTGAATTTGAATGTGAAAATTTCAGATATAGCAGTACAGAGAAAGTGGCAGGGGAAGTTCAAGGAGGTTAAAGCAATTTGCACTTTAATTACCCTCTTCGTTCTGCAGATCTAGTGGACATAGCACAGCCCTCTGATCTCTCGCTGTCTTTGATTTGTAAACTACTTTACAGACAAGGTTAGTCGCCTGTTCTTAGTTCAACATTTTATGCTTATTGAAAAAAAAAACATATTTAAAATTACCTTGGCACTTGGGTCATTTATTAGATTAAATTACCCTAACAATTCTTTTCAAGGTACTTTAAAAATACATACACCAACAGAAGTGTTTTCTCCTTATTCTTTCTTATTTTAAACAGGGAATTTGGTATCAAACATCTCAGAACATAAAAATAAGTTAAGATGTAGATTTTTAAAAATCTATTAAAAATAAATTTAAGTTTCCAAGCCCAAATATATACATATAATTATATACTTAATTATCACATGACATTTACATGGATTCTTATTCATTGGGAATTACATATATATATGTATATATATACATACATACATACATACATATATATATATATATATATATACACATATATATATATTTATATATATGATAGCCACAAAGACTTAGTTTCTTATACCTAGAATTTTTTAGATAATTTAAAGTATCTTCCACATTTTTATTAATAAGAGAAAGTAGGACAGGATGAATTAAAGAGTTTCACTGAAAACATGAGAGACCTATTACATGTCACACCTTTGTTGAGTTTAGAGTCATTACATTTCTTTGGCAAAGTCATTAATTCTTTTTTTTTTCACTCTTCTCATATATAATGATTCACCACCACATCAGTCATTGCTGTGAAGGAGGCATTGCCCTATTGTTAGGCACATTATTTTAGATGAAACATTTGTATATAGTTATCATCTAGTCCTTTTGTGCTGATGTCTGTGCTAAAGATGAATGTGAGTGCTATTATATTTACATGTTAGCATTTTCAAGTGTGAACTTTATTGGACTGAACAAAACATCATTGTTGGTGATTTATATAAAATAAAGAATATGAATAAGAAGAAAACATTTCTGCTGGTAAATATATGTATTATTTTTGGTATGTACAAATATATATTATTTTCTGTTGGTATATATATATATATATATAATTTTTAAAAAGGGTCTAAAATGAATTCCATTATCCCAATTCAGCAGTGAAGAATACGAATTGATAGGGCTTCATTGTCCCTTTATTAAAAGCAGTGAAGATGGACCCAGATGCTTAGAATGAGAGATGTTAGATTTTTATGGAGATGTTATAAGCTCTTCACTTGACATTACCATCGTTAAACTATAGCACAATAGAATAAGCCAGAGAGATGGAGTCAGGGGGAAATTTTAGGTCAAAATTCCTAATCAACTAATTATAAAAAGTATGCTAACTCAAAGCAAACATGCAAGGAAATATATATTCTTTATCTTGAAGTATTAATGAATGAAGATTTTTTTTTTACCACAGTTGAGTCAGTGGAACTCACTATGGTGAAATTCACTTCTTGAAGGGGTATAACCTAGGTAGGCAAAAAATTCATTGAAGTGCTCAATTTACAAGTTCATTTTACTGCTGTCTTCATTGAGTCCTTCCAAAATTTGGCTTGGAGAGCACATTCTGACTGGTTACTCTTCTGGAAAAGATTATGGGCAAAACACAAGAGAACAGTACAATGCAGTTAGACACAACAGAAAATTACTGCACGAAATAAATTTCATGATTCTTCATTCTTAGCATTGTTTTTGCATATAATTGCTAATAAATAAAAGGATCTCCTTACAGATTAGCTCTATTGGAGATTTTAAAAAAAAGTTACAAATGTTTTAATGAAAATTTATTCCAGAATCTTTAGGGAAGGAGCAAATCTAACTGGTCTGCTCTCACATTCTCTGGGGATAAGAAATTAGTAATAACACACGGTGTTAGGAAGCCTGTAAATAAATGAATTAAGTTTGATACAACTGTTCAAACTTAAGGCAATATTGTAAGTCTGTAATAGACTACTTAGGAATAATATTTATTTTCAAGAAATCTGCACAGGAACCTGAATTCTTCTCTGATTCTGGCATAAGAAAGGGCCCTGAGCTGTTCTCCTCTATCACAACTCTAATTGGAAGTACGGACTGATGTGATGCGTGCTGGATTTATGATTATATTCTAGAGACTCTAAGGCAGCCGTGGGCAGAGCCTTTTATTCTTATGGGAGAAGAGCATCTCTCTGGCCATCTACTATTTGGTACCACAGGATCTGTGCATCCCTAAACTTTTCCCATTCGGCTGCCACAGTGGGCAGTTGGCTCACATTTTCTTTTTCTCTTTCCTTGTCAAGCACAAGCCATGTGCAATTTCAAGGAGGTTAAAATGATAGCTGAGTCCTAACATCTCCAATTCCTGTTGAGACGGCACAGTAATTCTAACCTGTGCTTCTGCCTTGGAGGTTAAAGCCTCTTTGATAATTTTGTGTTTTCTGAAATTTCCTATGATGCAGTCAAGTTTCATAACTTCCTTCACTAACTTACTAAGATAGTCTTAATAATTTCATTTATATAAATTTTGAGAAATAAATGAACCTAAATTTTACTTTAATTTGACTTTTCACTGACTACATATATTTGTGATATGAACAGAGAAACTGAGCATCCATCCTGCAAATGAGGAAACACATCGCATTCTGCCACTCTCTGGTTTTGCTTGTGCTGTCCCGCCAGCGCGATCTGCCCTAGGTATCATCCTAGGTGAATTCATCTCCTTGTCCTTTGCAGACTGTTCCTGTCACTTCCACTACCTTAGAATTATTCACTACAGTGATCACTTCCTTTCCTCTATTAGGCTCTCAGCTTCTACAAGAAAGAGATTCATGTTGGTATCTATAATGTGAATATGGTACCTAAATTCAATACTTGTTTATTGCATTGAATTGAATTACATGCCCAAGGACATTCTAATCTACTGTGGTGCCTGGATTGCCTCAAACTGTCATGGTCTATTCAACAGAAAGGCTCATAATTGAGCAACAATAATAAGGCAGAGAAAATGCCACACTTGGGATCTATCACCACAATAAAAAAGTAGTTCAAAAGTATATAAATGTAGGAAACAAAATTCAGGATTTGAGTGGCAATTTCTCCATTTAAAAGATTCATAAAAACGTTTGAAATAAGGCAGACAGGGATGAATATCTCACAGTATTTGTTATGGCTGTAAGTCTGATTACAAGTTATTCTCAGTAAATTAAGTGACTTGGGTAGACGACTCAGAAGGTCTTGTTTTAAATATCTGCGAATTGAGTCTTATGTGTCCTTTCAGCTCATGGTCATTCCATTTATTCTGCATGGTGGAAACTTTCTGAGACCAATGACTTTGGTAAGAGTGACTGTTAAATTTTAAGGACTCTTGAGATAGACTGATGAGTCAAACCTTGAGTAGAAATTAGTTAGCTGCCATGGAGCTTTTAAACTTAGCTTCTTAGGTCTTCAAACTAATAAACTTAGCAAACACTTTGAAGTTAGACACAGAGTCCAACATTAAAAAAGTTGAAATTGGAAATTTCTAGGACCTACTATCTGTCATGATTTTTGACAATTACAGGGACCACCTCAGCTGATTTTGTGGAAAGTGTCATCAGATAGGTACCTTTTTACTTGAACTCATTATATGGCCTTGTTCTTGGTGGATGTGTCCCAAAAGCATTGTTACTTGGTTTTATGCCCTGGCACAGTTTACTAGAAGCTATGCACTCTCTTAGGTTATCCCAGGGTCCATAAGGCATAACATAAATGTAACCAGCTAGGTATTTAGAAAAACAGTAGAGGCAGTAGTCCCTACTTGTTTTTTTGAATTGCTGTCATGCTGGTATGAAGGCTCCCAACGTTGTTAGACTTCACATTTACAATTAGTATTGGAATACTAAGATCTGGATTTTTTCCTAAAAAGTCAAAATCTCCCACTCCTTCAAGGTTGGAAATAATTTCTTTTAAGAAAAGACCATGTGGGTCAGAACTGTTGTGGATAAACAAGATGTATCTGCTGTCCTCCTGGGCCTGTAAGCACCTGGGCCTGGAAGTGCGATCAGAGGCCGAGTGACAGGAAGTACTAGAGAAACAGGGCCTATACCACTGATAATAGACATGCCACTCAAAGTGGCCAGGAGCAGTGTCAAGTACTCATTTGTCTGTTCTGGCTTATAATCCTTATTCAACTCTGTGAGGGTGGAACGCCTTATCTTATTAAAAGAAGTTTGGGGTAGCATGCTCAAGGTTACATGGCTAACAAGTGTATGAGTATGAATTGGTATCCCACTTTGTTTTTGTATCTGAAACTATTGACCTACAGGATCTCTGACCTATGTTACTTTTCAGTTTGGGGAATGAGAAGAACCCCAAAAGCCATGGCTTTCTCTTTTGCTTCACTATACGTGTTCCACTTTTTCTCTTCTGAAAGATATTTTGTGCATTTGGGAACATCTTATGAAAGACAATTCTCACCTTAAAAAATGAGTATTCTAGTAGCATTGTGAAATAGAATATAAATGAATCCAAGTTGGTATCTCTTCCTCAACTCAGAAAGAAGTAACTTACTAATTAATTTTATTTCCCAAAAGACAAAGGCAAATATTAACACCAACCAGGAAATCCTGTTTCAACAGAATGTAAAGGTTCATCTGTGTCTTCCAAGGAGGAAGATTTTACAACTGAAGTTTTCTATGAATAAAAGATCAGAGAAAATATTAGCACCACGATTTTCAAACTGAAAACATTAAAAATTATAAAGGCTCAGACTAAAAATATAATTTTAAAAATTTCTATTTGATTAACATTAACATTAACATTTTTAAGGAAATAAGTCTCTATATCATATATATCAGTAAATTAATTTAAACTTCTATTTACACTTCTAAATAGCAGCTGATAATCAATAAGTAAATATTATTCTATGCACTTTTTCTCATTTTGCTGCTGTAATGAATAGTGAAAATGGAAAGAAATATAAAAAAGTATGATTTCTTAGTTATGTTGACTAGAGCCAAGAAAATTCTCTGAAATTTTCCAACTAAATATTTCATTGACTTTTTCAGATGTTAGAACATCGATCATGAGAGAAGACAGTCGATGTGTCATACAAATTGAAGGAGATGATTTTTTTTTCAGTATTTAAGCTCTGGGTTAGTGAATTCATATTCACGTCCTTATAATATCTTGCATACAACAACAGACACTCTCAAGTTAAAAAATAATAAAGGTTGTTGCTTAGTTTCTAATAAAATATGAATTCAGGAAAGACACCTTCTATCAAAAATGACAACCAGTCGTAGACCGGATCATTACAGAGGTTGCCTGAGAGAAGTAGGTGAAAAGAAAAACAGGCAAAGGAACAGCGTAGATTTGCTGACATGTTGTTGTGACCACCTCATCGCTGCTGTAAATTTTTTCACAAAAGGCTATAGATAATGATGATGGTCTAAAGATTAAAGAGATTCAGAGTAGCAGGGGAATAAAAAATGCTACTGTATAATATAATGTGACTGGGTACTTAGGATGTACTGTTACAGATTCAGTCACACCACCGCAATGCTATATCAGATGTATATCTTTTATCTTTGGAAAGCTGTGTCATATGAAGTGTAAAATAGCTTAGGTGATTTTAAAATGCATGCTGGAAATTCATGGGTGGTTTTAAAAAATTTGTTTCATCAAATACGACAATGAAAACATCTAAATATGTCATATTATTTTAGATTTTTGTACATAAAGTAAATACTATAAGTAAATATAAGACCATCTTATCTCTGTCCATTAAAATACACTAACTCATATTAGATAAAATGGTAGGTGGATCTTTTTTTGGTAACACAGGGGACAGTTTATATTTAGGAGCTGTTTTAAGTTTGGCAAATGCAAAACAAAATTCTGTTGAAGTGATTTAGTAATTGCATATGTCCAACTGAAAATGATAGAGTTTTTGGTCATTTCAGTTCTCTTTGGATTTCATTGTACTCAGAATAATAAACTCATTTAAAGTTGTTCACACCAGCACTTAAAGAAAAATTGCAAACTGAATTCTCACCCTCGTCAGGAGGCGGATACAGGACGCAAATGAGAGAATCACTCCAACAACACCAGCTATGGCTCCCAGGATAATGGCTATTATCACTATGGGAGAGAAAGGGAGCAGAAAAATGACAGTAGTGAGAAATGGACTACCACTGCCTATCAGTTGAAAAATCAAACAGGTTTAAGGAGCAGGATATCATCTTGCCTGCTTATGGATAATTCAAGACTCATAATTACAGATGTATTTTCTGCTTTCTCAAATTGGGGTCTTCACGCTAATCTTTTGGGAACTTGAAACTTGAGTTTGAGAATTTTTTTCTAGGAAGACATAACTAGCTAATGACAGAACTAAGGCCCCAGAGTTCTAAGTCCATTGTTCTTCACGGGTGTAATCATAATGAAGAGCTGTGTGGACATTCTGCCTGGAGAGGGATAAAACCACAAACTCTTTTATGACTTGACCACAATGAGAGGAATAATGTCTACTGTATCAAGGAGTATCAAGCAAATCACAGAATCATAAGTTTGGAAGGAAACTTGCATAAACAATTTATGAATGAATAAGTAAAGTCTAATGAAATAAGTTACTTAGCCTAGATCAACCAACCAGTTAAAAGTAGAATTATAATTATGAGTCAGATCACCTATATGCCAAACCTGTATTTCTTCCAAGGCACCACACGTACAGTCATTCATATAATGACCAAAATTATTTTTCAAACTCTCTACATGTCAAAAGTGAAGCAATTTAAGTTAATCAAGTTAGAGGAGCTCCCAATTTTATAGCTATTTGTAGTGTTCCCCTGTGAAGTAAATAAAATGGAAAGCAAAACACGCAGATGAAAGGGCACATTTATTTGGCTGATTTATGTCTAAAAGAACTTTGCTGGGTTTGAGGAGGTAAAGGCAGCTGCTTGCCAAGGCTTTTCCCTCCCTCTGAGGCTGTCTTGCCTTCTTGTCCACTTAATTTTAATTTATAAGAAAGTAACCAAGTCAGATGGTTGTCACTATTATCTACTCTTATTTTTTTTTGGTGAAATGCAGACATGGGCCAACTGTGAACAGCAAGTTTAAAATGTAAAATATTAGAATAAAATGTTTAAAAATGGCAATAGTTCTATACAGGCATTTTTATAAATGATCAACAGAGGTATCCCTTTGCTCCGATAAGAATGAGATATGAGGTCATTTTGCACCAGCAAGAATGGCTGATTTGGGGGCTAGGGGAATGGTACAGTGGTTAAAGTGGTTGCCTCCAAAAGTCAGGACTTGGGTTCAATTCCTTAGCACCACATAAATTAGGTGTGGTGGTGCATGCCTGTAATCCCAATGCTTGGGAGGCTGAAGCAAGAGGTTTGCCACGACTCCAAGGCTGGCCTGGGCTCTGCAGTGAGTTCAGTACCAGCCCAGGTTACAGAGCAAGACAAATAAAAATGGCCGACATTAAAAAGACAAAAGAGGAAAACAGTTGGCAAGGATGTGAAGAAAAGGAGGCTCTTCCACACTGTTCAGAGACAAATTAGCATAGATATTATGCAAAACTGTATGAAAATTCCTTTAAAAGTTTAAAAGAGCTATCATATGCAACAATCCTACTTTTGAGTATGTATCTAAAGGAAATAAAATGAGTATGCTGAAAAGACATCTGCCCTACCAGGTTCACGGAAGCACTATTCACAATGGCCAAGAAACGGCAACCACCCGTGTTCACCTACAGATGAATGGTTGAAGAATGTGCAGGACATATATACACAGTAATGAAAACTGTTCAGTCATAAAAAAATGCACAATGAAATCTTGCCATTTGCCACACCATAGATAGAATTGGAAATCATTGGGTGAAGTGACATAAGCCATATGGGAGAAGATGAACACCACAAGATCTCATTCATGTGGAATCTGAGAGAGCTGATCTTGTAGAAGCTGAGGGTAGAATGGCGGTGTTACCAGAGGCCAAGGTGAGGTGTGCAGGGAGGATGGGGAAAGGCTGGTCTGATTCAATGTGTGCTAGGTTACAGCTCATCTGTAGCAAGGAGTTCTGGAGTACCATTGCACAATAGGGTGACCACATAATGTATATCTCAAAAATTACTAGAAAGGATTTTGAGTGTTTTTGCCATAAACTAATGATGAACGTGGGAGAAGTTTAACCTGAATGAACAATATATGCATACACTAAATATTTTATGGTATTCCCTCAAAATAAATGCAAAACAGTAAACAGGAAAATAAGTGGGCTAAAGCCAGATCTAATACAGACTCTAAATGGAGCATGGGGAGGGAGCACATCACTAACAATGCGGGCTGTGGAGACGGCCTCAAGATCAGAGACTAGGATTGACAAGAGGCCAATCACGTCGTGAAGATCTGTATTTATTTTCAATTCTGTGCCAACGAGGTAATTTTGAGCTTTGTGTTTTCTTTACATTAACAAACAGGAATGGTAGATTATTTTATACACTAAGAAACTAGTTGATTAGAAGCTAAAAATGTAAACTAAAAAGAAATTATCAAATGTTGCATTGCTACTATAAAAATATCTTGTAAATTTAAAGAGATGGTTTTATTTTCCTTTCATGACAGAGTGATTAAAGTAAATGACGTATGTTCCTGTTTTAAAATAAACATTTCTCCTTAGATATTTGAAACTCACATTATATAATTTAAAAAATTGAGTATCACTCCCCACTAGCTATTAACATACCTGGTTCTGAGAATATGTGGACAATTTGTCTTCGCCCTGAAAAAAAAGATAAAGTTTCAAAATAAGTCAGTATAAATAGGATATGTTTAAAAATTTTCGAATTTGATTCTTTAGTGAGTTTTTTTTGTAACTGTATTTTGGGGTAAATTGTCAATTCTCAAAATGAAGCAGTAAAATTCATTAGGGAATATACAAGTATTACTATTAGTGAGTTCAGTTTCTACTTTTAGCTTTGGAACATGGGTAAGAAATTAGCGAATCATCTCAGTTAATAAAAGGTAGAATGTCAAAAATTTTAAAAGAATGATCTATGGATTTCCATGTGAACCAGTGCATTGTTTAATGTAAAAAATGATAAGAGAGGTAACAGAATCAATATTTCATACAGATTCCTTACAACCCAGAGAAGGGTGATGTAGCATTCGGTCTTCCAGATTTATGCTATTACTACTGAATCCAAACCCATATTGTGGTTCATTTGAGTTTTTGACAATAGTTCTACTGGATTTCCTGTCTGTGGAAGTTTCTAGTAGAGTTGTCTTAAAGTTCTAGCCATGTTAACTGCCCTCAACCAGCCTACAGATAAAGAATACATTTCTTTATCTGTTGCCCCCACAGCCCTTTTACATCGTGAAGCCCTCTTACTATCAGAGTTACCCAAATTTCTTGAATTCAATTTTTATACACAACACATTACACCACGTTGCATCGTGTAGTCAAAGACTTTGCCACATTTTGTCAGTTTTCAGGAATTATGTACACAAGTTTGTTGGAGCTTATCTTCTTTTTCTTTGTGGCAGAATCTGTGGGCTTGACGTAAAACAGGTGAAGTTTCAGTCATAAGAATGTCTTTCACCAGTGTATGGTCCTAGAACAATTACTTAATTTCTCTGTGCTTTAGTAATGTCCTGGGAAAAATGAAATTACTATGCCTGTGAGGGTAAACTAATGCATGAAAACACTTAGCAGCCCACCATGTTGGCTGATATTAAGATACGTGTCACGTGACGCCCAACATGCCCATCATTTGGCTCATAAGTACTTTCTAGTTTGACACCAAGTCACTTCAAATTGATATTGTATAGTTGGACCCAAAAGTCTAATATTAGTTTTAAACACTTAATCTAATTTTCCTCCCTTAGTCACTGTTCTCTTTAAAATCCACTGCTTCCATTTTTATCAGTCCATTTTCTCAATGGTTCTACCACGCTATGACCTAGGGCTACTCTAAGTCTTCTCTCAGACTTTGCTTTGAACGTGGAGTATCTTCCCTAATCCCACGTACTAAAATCTTTCTCATTTTTTACTACCACCCAGGTCTCATAAAGCCATCTTCTCCATACAAAAATAGGGAGAGAAAGTGTGTGTGTGAGTGAGAGAGAGAGAGAGAGAGAGAGAGAGAGAGAGAGAGAGAGAGAGAGGCAAAGGCAGAGACAGAGAGAGAGAGAGTGAGAAAGAACGCGTCCCTTATCTTAGCACCCAGCTTGGTTTACAGCTATCACAACCGAGGCATTGGTGATGAGTCAGGCTCTGAGCTGTGTACTTTTATATATGCCTTATTTAATCTTTAAAGAAACATCAAAAGAGAAGTATTAATTAGCTTCCTTTTAAAATTAAAGGACAGGGCCTTGTAAGACAATTTACTCAGAGTATGTACTGTGGGGACAGGGTCATCCCATATCTGAGCCAGCTGGGTTTTCCCAAAGGCCTTTTCAACACTGTGCTCTTGGGTCTCATCAACTGGCCCACCATTTCTTGATCACACTTATCTTTCTATTGCTGTGCTCATTTTAATTTCTTTAACCTACAGTGATTCTGTGACATGCTCCCATGTTTGGCAGTAGAAGCATATCTACATGGCTTACATTTCTCAGTGTTAGTCACAGTTTCCTTGTGGGACTTGTTGGGTTCTATCAAATATAGAATTATATCCCAACAAAGGCTCAAGATCACCTATGTAGAAACATGAACAGACCTCGTGGCTCTGAGGGGAGGTAGGAGCCAGTAGTCACGGCAGTTTCTCCAGGTGTCATTCTAGAAGTAGTCTGAGTGGTAACTGTATGAAACAGAAGTTGAGAAAGGGACTGAGCTGACTAAGTGGACTATGAAATATGTCACAAAAGACAATTTTATCCCACATCCCGCCCGGAGACATTTCCAGAATTTCTACACTGCAGGGGCTTACAGAGCAGGTAAGTAAGGACTTGATCATTTCAGTTGTAGAAAAATGGAGTAGAAAGGCTTCTGCAGACCTTACCCAGAGACAGGGTCACGTGGGCTCCTCTGAACTTCTTTGACACCTCTGGTTCGACTACTCAAGGGCAGAGAATCCAACTTGTTTCTTCCTGTCAGTATCAGCTAGTGAATTTGCCCTCAAGTCATAGTGGGAAGAGTTATTGTTCCAAAACTCTTTGCAAAGTTTCTTTCTCTCTTATAAATGCTTCTCCCCCCACCGTTTCGTTCTTTGACTAGATATATTTCTGTATTTTTAAAATACTCACTGTTCCTTGTGAAAGCCCATAAATAATTATTCCAAAAGTTTCTCATAATTTTCCTCTTAGAGAATGAAATAGCTTGCTAATCTCACAGCCATCAATATTAATATTTCTTGGGTAGTTAGAAGTAGATACTAAGATCACTAGTAGATACTAAGATCACTAATAATAAGATCAGCACATTACCTAATAAATTTATATCAAGCCTGTCTCTCAATTTCATTTCGTGTGTGTGTATAATTGCCATACAAATTAACCAAAGTGCATGCAAAGAAATCACTAAATGTTCCTGAGTTATTCTCCAGTACTCAGATATAATAGCCTTTGGAATAACATAGCAAGTATCTAAAATTATTTTTATTTATATATATTTTGCAATAGGTATTCAATTACATATTGATTACCTACCGATTGAGGAGTGTGTGTATATATCCATATTGCATTTTGAATTTTTTTCCTTCCCCCTTCCCCCTTTCTTCCTTTTCTTCCTTCACCCTTCATTTTCAGGTCCCTTTCTCATTTCTGCGAAGTCTACTGCTATATTTCCTATATTCTTTCTTTTGTTTTGTTTTTTGGTCATCTATAGTTTGGTTTTCTAATGTAAGTAAAACTACATAATACTTAACTTTTTGTGTCTAATTTACTTAGCTCAGCATTATGGAATTAGGGCAGATCATTTTCCTACACAAAGTTCAAATTTATTTTTCTTTATGGCAGCACAATACATAAGCCCAACGACAGGTATTTTTGGGTTCAGCAAATATTAAGAATAACATTGTGAAAAGTACTATTTTTCTTAAGAATCAATGAAAGTATGTAAAAGGTATTAAAAGGATAGCTAATGGAGAAAAATTTATACCACCTAGCAAATTTTACATATAAGCTATAGTTTGCTACTAGATAAGAATATTGGCCATCTATTGTATTGTTTTTGAAGTGTACAGTTTAAGAAAACTATGTCTAGCTATGTCTAGGAAACTATTTTGCAACAGCTACCAAAATAACTAGCAAAAGCACTTATAAAGTGTTTATAGCAGGAGAAATTGGAGACATTTACAAGAACTTGATATCAGCTTAAGGCTTAGCTACAAAAAATAAAACTGGAAAAGGCAGTCGAAGTTTTGTCTTTCTTCATAACTTGTTCCTTATCTCTCCCTTTTTTGATTTCCTCCTTGAATCCTCTCATTTTTTACTTGTCAGTTGAGGGTGACTCATTTATATTTACAACACTTCTCTATAATCCCTTGTGGACACTATGTGAGATCTTCTGAAACAGAAAGTTTGTTTCCTAGATCCCGTTGCTGGCTTGTTTTGAATGTCTCCAGCACTAACAACAGACAGAAGAAGATGCCCAATGGAACATTGCACCTTCAGGGTCTGGACAGAGTCCTACAGAGAATGAAGTGAGTTTTCAGACTGCATCTGAAAGTGAGTGAAATCAATAGAGCTACCTGTCCAAGTGGCATGTGCAGAATGAGTGGCAGCCCAGCACCGACAGAAGTCCAACAAAAAATTTTCAACATTTTAGTAATAAGTCCACAGTTGTACATTTGCAGGGAGAGAAAAAAATCTAGAAGTGAATACAATTGAGTGAAAAAAGTTTATGAGTATTAATCAAGAATTAAGTAAGTATTAAAATATTAAAATTTCAACTAAGGACATGTATGAGTTTTTACTATGACTATATAAATATGCCTTCTCCTCCAAGTTTCGTAATTGTTCTGTGGGACATTGAGATGACCTGAATCAGGCTTCCACAGGATTCCAGTATGTTGGTGTAAGGGATTGTGTGTGTGTGTGTGTGTGTGTGTGTGTGTGCGTGCGTGCGTGCATGTGTGTGTGTGTGTGTGTGTACATACACTTAGAACAGTCTTGCATAATGTGTTCCCCACTTGTTTCCTCACCCCCACTGCATGATGGTCCACGGTCTCTCAGGGACTCCAGTCATGCCGGACACCCAAGGCATCATGCTCTTTCCATGCCCAACCTATATGCCTTTACCTCCCTTCCCTGAAGCGTTTTTCTCCTTCTCTTTCATTGCCTAGCTGTGTTCTTTTCAGTTCTCAGCTGGGGATTTTTAACATTCAAGACAGTACATTGTTTAGTTAAACAAATGTTTTTAGAGAATTTCTAAAAAAGTGTATACATGTTTTCCAAGTTCTGTCTGACCTCTGAAAGTGCTTCCCTGGCCTCCCATAGTTAGATTTAGAGTCTAAGTCATTTAGACTAGCAACCTGTGAACTCTCCATACTTGAGCTAATAGGGAAAAGACCCAGTAAAATTTTAGGATTAATTCTTTCCAATCTGGACACAGATTTCTTAGGACTTAACGGCTGTTGGAGGCCCTATGTATTTATTTATTTGCAAAAGTTTTTGGCTCTTTTGCATTTCTAATATGGGCTAGGTACTAAGAATACAATTAAAATAACTCATGGTCTTTTCTTTGAGAGAAATTCCAACTCAATAGAAAAGGTAAATGCTTCATCTAAGCATGACAGATCATTTTAGGATGATGAAAAAGTAAAACACAAGCTAGACATTGGCCAATTCTACTTGCTGGAGGAGTTGGAAGAAAGACCTCTTAAAACTATTCTTTGAATTCTTCTCAAAAGAAGTGGAGAGTTTCCCAGGAGGACTCTGAGGCTAAGTAGACATTTAGGTACAGAGTCAACAGTGTCAGTGAGGTCCTGGAATTTGAGGCACCATCCCAATCTGAGCATGCAGTTATCTAGCAGCAGAATGTACAAGAGAGGAACAGAAAAATGGATGAACAGAAAGCCAGTAAAAGGTTTGAAGCAAATGTTCAGTCAGGCAAGATCCCTGCCAGTACTATGGAGAGCAATGTGAAGGAAAGCATGCTCAGAGGCCTATGAGGGAAGATCCTAGGTTATCCACGTGGAAGAGGGGTCCCAGATAAGTGGGGCTTGTGCAAGCAGCCATCCTCCTCCCAGAGGGTCTTTATCACTCCATGACATGCTTTTGGTGATGAAGATTCATAGCTTGAAGACTTAGAGGGACAGAAATGTGTAGCAATTTGTAAAGAGAATATGGCAAAGACCCAACTGCAATATGAAACAACTCTTAAAACTCATATGTTAACATCTATAGTTTTCACTGAAAGGATCGTTTTAAATTTATAAGTACAACGCAAGTAATCTTTTGGTAACAAAATGAGAGAAATCTCTTTAAAATAAGTTTGGAATTTTATCAAAACTATTTCAACCCTGCAGCAAATAGATTTCTTTCTTTAGCAGAGCTAATTCTCAAAGGAAGAGCACTATGTAGAATTTTTGCTCAGAAGTTGTAGCTACAGCTTGAAAGACGAAGCAACAGCAAAGCTTTTTAATGTTGATTTCGCAACTGTCTAATAATATTAGCTGAGCTGTTAATGCCTTTTTCAAATTTGTTTCTCCATTTTATAAGAAAAAATGATAAGAAAATAAAGTTTTCCTTTGTTGCTGCTCTTTTTAGTGTTTAATTAAAATTTAAAGAGCTTTTTATGTATTACAAAATAAAATTAATATGGGGCAATTTGAAACATTTTATGAATACTATCAAATTGAGTAAACCAGCATCTGATTGGAGAAAAAAAATCACTTACCTGAAAGGAGAGGCAAAAGAAATATCTCTATGTATGCTCAAATGCTTAAGCTAGTTTCAAAATTTAAGGAGACTCAAATCTTACCATATATTCTCAAAACAACCATAAGAGTACATAGTATTGGGTTTGGTACAATGACCCACACATTTGCCTGCCTCTCCTCACTTTTTAAAGTCCTAATGGATACCCACAGCCATACTCAGGTCTACAAAACTGCTTATGAATATGTAGATGGGCGACTTACTGTTGCAACTTCCGTTCCCTACACTGAATGGAAAGTGTCTAAGCAAATTTGTGGTCCTTAGCAAACAAGAGTTCGGATTATCAGAAGAGTGTGTCTCCTAATTTCTATACCTCTTTGTTTTCTGGACTCCTAGCTTTCTATGGCTACACCAGCTTCAAAAATCTCTTTGCACCGTTCCCAGGTTAAAAATCACTTCCGATATTGTCCTTCTGAAGTCAGAATGTACATTTGAACTAGAAGGTTGCTCTGAATATCTAATCTAATTTTCTGACTTTATTGATATGCACGATATCTGGCTTCTCAGGAACGAGTGAGCCCTAGCTGGACACTACGTATTTTCTTAGCTACACTGGGCTCTGAAGAACTTACTCTCAAGCCCTGACCTCAAGCCTATTTGCAAGCAAAAAACTGGCTAGATGATGAAGGATGGGCAAAATTTTAGGTGGAGGTGTGGAGAAGGGGAGGAATTAAGTTAGACAGCACAAGCCAAAATGTGAACAGAGTACAGTGTGCATTTGTGGTGAAGTCAAGGGGCAACTAACTAGACTTGCAAACCTCTGAGAGTCATCGAATTTAATGTTCAAAAGGCAAATTAATGAAAAAAGTTTGTTTGCATTAACAAGATCTCAGGTACCTAGTTTAAAATTCCTACTTCTATTCCTAGTCACTAAATTGGCATTTGCTGTGGTATTTTGCACAAAGACTGTATATATTTGTGATGGGATCCAAATCATAAGGTTTTGAACATGAGAAGGGTAGAAAAATCCTATAAAACTAAATATTCCAACTAGGCATGGTTATATCCTCTCCCAGCTTCTACCTACATAATGTCTAACGTGTTTTAGCCTCTCATCTGTGTTGACTCTTACCCTCACTGCTGTAAAATCCCAGCTCCTCACAACATTTCTACCAACCGGTAAAGTCCACATGTTCAGAAAGGAAGCTCGAGCTGGCTGTTGCTGTTGCCACGGCACCACAGAGCTGAGGTGACTGTGAGCCTGAAATATGTAGAGGTACTACTAGGCCTTGCTGTACTCTCTATCTTCTGGACCACATGTCTTTCCCAAAATGCTGATATTGCTAGTCTTAAATGTAGTTGGAAAGCATAGACATAAAGTGTGATGTTGGATAAATGTCCTGTAGGCGTTCTTTACATCAGAACTCCCAGTGGTTGATGTGATAAAGTCACGTCACACGGCTGCTTGTTTGAGTTTGGGTTCCCTCCTGACTGGTGGGTAGATAAAAGTCTTATCTTGCAAAAGCAAACCCTTCCAAGGATACACCCTGCATAGAAGATGCCTTAGTTAGTTTCTGAGTCAGGAAATTACATTTTCTAAACATTTTTTTTTTTTTTTTGCAATGTGATGACCAAGGAAAATGCCAAAGTTACGTGCAGATTTTTGAACAGGTAATTTGTGGTAAAACTGAGACAAAAACTTACACTCACCTCCAACTCTGCCTTTTCTGCCATACTTCATTGTCTTTCACAGAATAAATGTGTCAAAAAATGTTTGAAACCATTGCTATAAAGCAATTTTTATGGGAGCTATTAAATTTTTCTCTTGCGCCAAAGAACTGACAAAAGTAATCTGGGTCAAGTTACAGTTATGTACTAACATGCCTACACTGTCTTTTGTCATTCATTTTTCATATTCAGAAGGGTTTATTAAGCTGAAGCAGCTTATTATAATTTTTTTTTAAATTGAAAAATTGGAAGGATAAAGTGCTGTGTGTAATAGCATTTGAGCCCTATCTTTGGATAAACCTCAGTTGCTTTTGCATGAATTCTCCAGTCAATGACTCTTAGAGAGCACAACCCAATGTTTGGTGCAATTAGTGGACCAGGTTGTGAGTGCAGTGACCCGGTTTCTACTGTCTACAGATTGGCTTGCTTTGACAGTTCAGATGCAGCCTACGATCATGCTACCGTCTTCCCTATCCTGGAGAGCACAATGGCGTTTTATCCTATCTGCCTGGCAGGTATTGTGGTCTAGGAGGATACCAGCTCCCCTCAAAAAACTCTGAGTGTTATTTGTGCCCTGTTTCTGTTCTGCCAAGCTTCTGGCCACCTTTACTGTCCCAAATTGTGCCTGACACTGTAAAGAGAGAGAGAAAGAGAGAGAAAACTTAGGCTGTAATCTCCATCACTGTATGTCCTTGGCAGGGACAGACAGAAAACAAGTGCCATTTCTGTCCACTGTACAGGGGAGAAAAGAGACCACAGCTTTACAACAATGATGGGAGGATCTAGGAAACTCACTGAACTGATCTTGGCCTCAGTTTTCTTATTGGATTTTTAATTCATTTCTCTTTAGCTATAGAAATGTCTTGTTAAGGCCTACTTTGGCCTTGCAGAATAAAAAGAAATGCAAACACCAATTAGGTTTTTTTAAAAGCAGGTTATATTTTCCCCAAATTATAATATAATTAATTCTTAAACAATCCTTCACTTAGCGCAAATCAGGGCTAACTGAAAAGATATACCAGTCATAATTCACCTTGTTCATAGTCAGAAACAGAGAGGTTTGTACCTCTAACTCCCAGTCATGGGATCACAAGACATGGCAAAGCCACACTATGGAAAGGCAAATGTTGTCAGGGGTTAACAATTTGTAGACTGTCATTTTCATTTCACTTTTTCTAGCCAAGTATATTCCTACCTGGCTACCCTTGCCTACTGAAAAGTCCTCAGTGCAAAGTGGAATTTCACATGTATTAGGCATGCCAGCATTACTTAAAAATACTAACATTTCTGTAATTGAACTCTACACACATTAAATTTGGATCTGAGGTAACTGAGTAAAAAGAACTCTAATTAGAAATGAAAACTTGATCTCAAAGTTTTCATAACACTGGTACTTCCTGTTTCTGAACCATCATCAAAAGTAGCAAAACAATTAGACCAGGAGTTCTTGCTCTTGCTTATGCCTCTACGTCAAGCTGTGCCATCCAGCCAGGGGCTCTATGAGTTGCCTACAGCAAGAACTACTCCATGTTTCTGGGTTATGAGATCAAGCCTTACATCTTCTAAGGCTCTTGTACTACCTTCTGAAACACGGTTGTGGTGACAAATGGACAGTTTTTGCAATTTTAAAGAATTGTGTATTTAAAAATGTTGAACATTATGTTACATGTATTTCACTGCAATCACAAATATTAAAGGTATGTTAGTAACTTAGAGCAATGGCAGGCACAATGTTAGTGTTTCACCAATGTGGACTATTATTTTTAAGAATCTAACTAAATACAGAACCTAACTTGTTATATACAAATCTAGAGAAGAACTTCAGCGATCCTTATGCTTCCCCACTTATACGTTGAGTCTCAGTCCTTAACACGATGGTGTTAAGAGTCAGAGCCCTCGTTGAAGGGAAGAGAGTCCTTAAAAAAGAGCTTGAGGGACTGAGTTTGTTTCTTTCCACCTCTTCCACTGTGTGAGGGCACAGTATTCCCCCCTACTCTAAAAGAGGAAACACCAAGACTCCATCCTGGGAGTAAAAGAGACACCTTCATGGGACACCAGTCTTCCTGATGCCTTCATCTTAGAATTCTCAGCCTCTGAAACCACAAGACAGAAATCTCCATTGCCTATAAGTTACCCAGCCTCTGGTAGTTTGTAACAAAACCATAGATTATGACCTGAACACACCAAGTTGATTAAGCAGCAATTTATAGGATTTGCTCTAAAGACTGCACCTTTTTTTCTCAGTGTTTCCATGTAACAGTTTAATTACAAGGAAATTCTTAATAAAGTGTAGAAATTTGATTAAGTAGCAGATTATAGATTTGTTATAAAGGCTACATCTTTTTCGGTGTTTACATATGATTCTAATCACAAGAAAGTAATTAAAAAGTAGAAATTATTTAGGCCATAAAATCTGATTTATTGTCAAATAAAAAAGAGATCTATGTGAAAAATATTTTAAAGGTTAAAAAATAAGTGCAGTGCTTTAGAAAACCAATATTAATTATAACATAGAACTCTACACTGAGTCTAATAATTTGTATCTGGATGAAAAGAGTAGTATAATATTAATCCATTGACACAAATCTCTGCAATAAATTACAGTAACACCAACAGAGGCTCAGAAGATTGACAGTTATTGACAAACAAAATAAAAGCTTAGAAAGTATTTTTCTTATACTTGGGATAAAAGATATTTTCTCTCTGATGACAGGTGTCAAGGTATTTATTATTAAAATTAATTAAGCCGTGAGAATCAACATTCCAAGTTTCAACTTAAATACAGAAAATGTATTTATAAAATTCAATATCATTCTTCAATTAAGTTTCTTAATTTAGGACTAGAATAATGTTTCTTGGCATGATGAAGATCATCTATTTAAGATTAGAGACCTAATTAATTCATATTATAGACAGAACAAAGATGAATACTGTCACAACCATTATATAATATAATATAATATTGTTTTAAAAGTTTTAATAAAGGCAATATAATAAGAAGTGGCTGTAAGTATCTATTTTAAATGAAGAAAAAGCATTATCATTTTTTATGGAGATCATAATGATCTAATTTGGAAACAGAAGAAAAACAACTATTAAAGGTTGGTAATGTCAGTGATAAAACAAATATGTACAAAGCAGTGATTTTACTTTCATTCATAAATAACCAGTTTGAAAATATAGCGAGTGGTATATATTTAACTGAGATAATAATGAAACGCATAAAATACATTTTTAAAAAGAAAACATACAAAATTTATCTGAAGGGAGGGGCAAGCTCAGCTTGCAGCTCAGCTGCAGCTCAGCTCAGTTGGTAAGTGGATGGGGTTGATTTGCCTTTCCTGGGATCTGATCTTGTCCTGGCTGGACTTACTGCACCCTAACCATGACTCTGATGGATCTTGTTTATATTTAAAACTTTGATATTTCACTCACCATCAATTTCGTTAAAAATAATTAAAATATTGTATTAAAACATAGTTTATCTTCATTCCAAGTTTTGGTCATCCCTTATAATTAGGAGGCCCAGGTGAGCACCTCACTCACCTAATGCTGGTCCCGGTTCTCACTCCTATACTTGAAATGCGTAAATTCTATTGCTTGCAAACAATCCCTTAGGAAAACTTTTTAAAAAAATAATTAAAATGGCTTATTCTCACTTGTAATTAGGAAAAAAAAATTAAAGTTATTTTATACATACAAAGATAAAAAGATAGCTAAGCTACAGATTGGCCAGAGGAAAGAGGCAGGTGCTCTCATAACCTACTCATAGGTACATAATTGGGCATAATTTTCCTGGATACAAACTTTACAATATTAGCCATGATCTGTAAATCATGCATACTCCGATTCAAAAAGATGAGTCTACAAGAGTGCCCCTCGTAGTGTTTTAAAGACTATTAAGTGGAAACTACATAAATATTCAAAAGCATGGCATAGGCGAAGTCAAGCACAGTTTATGCAAGAGATAAAATATTGGGTCACCATTAAAATATTTGCCATGAGAATTGTTTTTCTAATTTTAGGAAATTTTATTTGAGTGCTTCAGAATAAGATACATTTTTAATTATGTAATCATAGAGTAGAAAAGAATACTGAAAGATTTGTACCTATAGTGTCAATAGTGCTTGTTTCTGGATACCACAGAAAATAAATGATTGTTTTTTCTTTTGTGGGGGGTTGCATCCAGCCTCACTGGTCCCTGGTGCTATGGCCTTAGGCAAGTTTTCAAAAATGTTTTGAGCCTCTGCTTTATCCATGTGTGCAATGAGATAAAATTTACTCCATGGAGTTATGTCAGAATAAAATGAAATAATCTATATGAAAAAACCCAGCCATGATACATTGTGCATAGAATCAATTGAATTGATCTCTGAAAATTTTCATTTTTCTATCAGAAATATGTAAAATCTTAAAATTTTTGATAGCCCAATTGATGCAAAAAATAGAGATAAAAATCATCTCTTTTCTTAATGTAGAACTCATTCTCTCTACCACTTAATGCAATTTGTGTATTGTGTGTGTGTGTGTGTGTGTGTGTGTATTCACAGTGTCAATGGCCATGGATGTTTTGTAGATAAAAGCAGAAGATCTGCAATTGCTACGTGCATGGAAACTCTTAAGGAACAAGATAAGATCAGAGAAAGTTGATAGTGAAAAGGCCCAATGTAACCTTCCAAAAACACATTTTCAAATTGAACTGGAAGCAAAGTACCCTTGAGTCTGACACACTACTGGGGATCTAAACCTTTCCTCTGAAGTAAGTGAGATTATTTTTCTTATTCTTTTAGTTAGTTGCTTAAATTTAATAGCAACAATATAGGGATATATGCTCCTTGAGAGAAACTCAACACTGCTGCTTTGAAGTCCTAAAGCAAATTGATAAATTTGAGTTTGGTAAAGTGTCAATGAAAACACAGCTTGATGCAGGGGGACTGAGAGAGGACACACAGGCTGTTTCAGGAGTTGCCAGCTCACTGTGTTTTAGGAGTCATTCGCTGTTGAGTTGGGCATAGTCTTAACCTCTGCCTGGCTCTCTGGATATGGTGGGAGTCTTTCCTACTATAACGTGTGCTATGGTTCTATTTGCAGCCACTCCATTGATATTCATAGTTCCTGGAGGTGTGGTGGCTAGAGGCTCAAGAATTACTTGTATCACATAGAAACAAGCCCTATGAGAAACTGAAAATGTGTAAACCAGTAACAATAGACTATCTCACACCTTCACTCATTTCTTGCTCTTTTCTGTAAGACCTCCCAGAGCCATTGTAGCACAAAACTTAACCAGCGTTATTTGAATAGTTATAGCATTATAAAGTGGATGCAGTATTATGTTAATGCTTGTCTGCATTGCTTAATGATAGACTTCTTGGAAAAGGAAGATTGTATTTGTTCAGTTTACTTTTTAAAACATTTAAAACCTCTCCTCATTACATTATGCAGTTCTCTTTGCAAAAAAATCTACAAAACATAATAAAACAGAAAAAAGTTGTCTATAATCCCATCAGTCAAAGATAACCTAAGGCATTTTTTCCATACCTTCATTTCAGTTTAGATCATTTGCCCCAGAAAATTGCATAATAAGTACTTACTAAAGACAGAGACATGATGACAATGGCTAGAAAAAATACAGGTCTCACCTGGTATTGGTTGTGCCTCAGTTTCTGGAGGATGTACAGTTGAATATCCAAGGACGGAAGTTGATGTAAAAATATAACCTGTAAGGAAGATACAGAAAAACTGTTCAAGTGTATTTCCTGCAACCAACACAAAAGGAGAAAATATTTCTAACTATTCATCTCACAGAAGACTAATATCTAGAATATATATGAAGAACTCAAACAAGAAGAAAATATATTCCACTTAAAATGAGCAAATAATTTGAACACACACTTTTCAAAAGAAGAAATTTAGCCAGATGTGAAGATTTGGGCTTTTAATCCCAGCCGTCTGGAAGACTGAGGAGTAGAGCCACAATGAGGGTCTTGCCCTAGAAACGCATCCGCTTAGAGAGAATAACAACAAAAGACCGGGGTGTGGCTCATTGTGACAGGCCTGGGCTCAATCTTTTGTACTGAAAGAAAAGAAAAGGTAAAAATAGCCAACAAATATATGACAAAATCACTCAATATCATTAGCCATCGGAAAAATGCACATCAAAACAAAGGCACTTGATCTGACCCCACTTTAAGAATAACTATTATTTAAAAACCTAAAGAATGCTGCTGAAGATGTGGATGAAAAAGTATATGTAGAATAGTCACTGTGAAGAGCAACATGGGTTTCCTCAAAAACTAAAAAAGGACATCTACCCTCTGATCTAGCTAGCCGACCTGGCAGTGTGGCGAAGAAAAGAAAACCAGCCCACCAAGTAAGCGCCCGAGTGCCCGCGCTTACTGGGACATGGTCACAACAGCTAAGGCAGGGCATCAGCCCAGGCACTCACCGACAGACGAGTGGCTAAAGAAGATGGACAGACAGTGTGAAATATTAGTCATCAGGTTTGTTAACCTCATTTGATACCAAAGTTTATTTCTTAATAGCTAGTCTATTTTTAATAGTGCTTACATTATTAGTCCTTATGAATTATAAATAGTGAACAGTCCTCTACTTGTGTCAGCCACTGGAGTAAGTGCACTAAATTTAATTCTTTGTTTAGTTCTGCTGTTACTGTGCAAAGTTCAAACATTGCCTGAATTTCACAGATGAAGACATCGAGGCAAAAAGTCATTAACAGCTTCTCTCTCTCTCTCTCTCTCTCTCTCTCTCTCTCTCTCTCTCTCTCTCTCAGTCCTGGAGGTTGAATCCAGGGCCTTTTACACAGAGCAATATCGCTAACCCTTTCAGACTTTCAGATGTGGGGCCACATTGAAACCCAGTTTCGTCTGTGTCCCATGTCTGTACTTTTAATCACCACTCTTGGGAGAGTATTCTATATTAGAAATTGCTAGACCTCTTCCCCGTGTCTACAGAATGCTCAAAAGACCTCTCTAACAGAGATCACAGCAATGTCCATGGGCTAAATTCAGTTTTAAAAACTGACCAACTGATCAACTTCTTTTCAATATATTGGCCACAGGTACTTCAAACATAGAAACATTGCATTTGAGAGGTCAGTACTTATAGCTCACTCAGAAAGAGGCCAAAAGTGAGTTTTATTTCATGCAATTTAATAATATTTCTGTGTACTTTTTATTGTAATAGATTGATTTAGATTCTCTCCAAACCACACAGCACCGAAGTCAACAGGTCTTGTATTTTCTTGTATTTCCTGCATCAGACCTCTCTGAGGTGCCCAGAGAGGAGAAACCGCTCTCCCGTGGCTTCAGATTTCATGCTTGTGGCCTGTCTCTTTTTGGCAGAAAAAAGTAGAAAACTACATTTTTTTGAAAAGTTAAGTCCATATATCTACCATTATCTTTATTAATAACTCTGGAAGCCCGACATCCTGGGCACACACATCTGTGATCCCAGCACTTTGGAAGGATGAGGCAGAAAAACCGCATACTCCAGATCCCACTTGGGTAGTTTAGTGAGACACTGTCTCAACAAACACACAAACAAACAAACTAGCGGTTGGAAATCTAGCGCAGTGACAACATACCCATGGCTTTCATCCCCAGCTCCCTTTCCAAACGAAGCTCTTTAATTTGGAAACTAATCTCATAACTCAAAACAAGCAACAAATTCATTCACACCAAGCCATTTGTCATATCTGGTAACATTCCTTTCATTCCAGTTCAGCTTAGAAGCGCAGCAAACGTCTTCTACTGAAAGCAGTGATTCTGCCACAGACCTGGCAGCCGAGTCTCAATCAATTCACCTACCATCCTGGATTCTGAGAATTTCCTCATGTATTGATTCATTTAAATAAGATAGAAAATGGGAATAGTTCATGTTTAAATCTATGATCCAGCATCCATCAAGATAACAAAAGCATCAAATGTAATAACATTAAGCTAAAAAATTCACTCACCTGACAGTAGTAACACGATTATTATTTTATGATACATCCTGGAATTATGAGCTGGTTCATAAATGCAATAGAGGAAAACCACCAAGTGCGACTGAAGATCAGGCTCCTGGCTCTGCCTGCTGGCCGTTATCTTTCGAAGCCACCTTCCAGATGCTACTATCAGTCCATAGGCATTGAGCAGCATTCTCCATGATGCAAAGTTGTTAAGTGCTTGTTATTTAAGATATATGAACTATGAAAGTGGTAAGCAAAGTGTTCACATAAAAAACTGGTTGCTATGCATTAAGTTTACTTTGCATAAATTAAATCAATAGGACAAGGTAGTAGACAGGAGCTGCTCTACAGGGCAAAGAAGCAGGCGGGCAAGGCCTGAGGTCAGAGGACCAGGCTGATGTGGAGCTGTGAATCTTCTCTCATTTATAATGTGGAGGTCCATGTGGTCCCGGCCTAAAAGGACTTCTTCTTTGTAAAGTGAATGACAGTTTCAATTATTTCACTTTTGAGTACTCTGAAGTTTTTTAAAAAAGAAGCTTATGATCAGTTGAATGCCAATGAAAGAAACACAGATAGAAGAAATGTTTCATTGAAAAATGGATTGGAATGGAACAGCTAGTGTTCCCTAGGTAGGGAGCCAATGAGGACGTACTTTCCAAAAAATTACTCCTCAGTAAGTAAACATGAGCAAAACTCAGGAGAATACAAACAAACTCCAAACTTTGCTCAATCAAACCAAGTTAAAATGAGAGGTGTCAAGGTCTGAGGAAGATCAATGGTAAAGAGAGATACAACGGAAGACAGCTTGAACCCTCAATAGCCACCCACCTATGGGAGCCCAGGACATGGGAGAGCAATGGATGCTTTGCCTGAGGTCACTGGGAAGCTGACACAGGCTTAAGTCTTCCTGAAGGTGGACATGCTGACCTATTTCCTGGCCAGAGTAATCCCACAAGCAAAACCCGGTGGGTTCTCCACATGAGAACTAGCAGACCTCTCCTCACACACAGGCATGTGGAAGAGAGCCCTGTGGTGACCTCTAGTGGAACGTGTGCATAATACATGGGAAAATGTGAGTCCTGCATATGCAGGAAAAAAAAAAAGTAAAAATATCAGATTACACGTTTAGGCATTTGGTCCATTTTTTCATAGTTTTATGAACACATACATTTGAGATGATTAAAATCCCACCTGTGGGATAAATCCTGCAAATGTCTTAGGCAAATCCAGCTATCTTTTGAGTCTTCGGAATCTGTCCCTAAAGTAAAGCAAACACTTTTACGTCACTTAATCAGACTTTGTCACCTCATCACAATGGATTGAGTCTACATGTCCTTAGGAAATTTTATTTTAATTGTCATTGGGTGAGTTATCACTATGACATAGTCAAGAAGAAAGATGAAGGAATTTAACTGAGGGAAATCAACTTGACTTGCTGAACACAGACTAGCATCTTAACTGTTTCATTACACGGAACTAACAACTGGTTTCTGCTGGTTACTCATGTCTCGACTCGGGCTTCCTTTGGAACGTTTTGCGGAATAGTCTGCGGTGCTGGTGAAGAAGTCTCTGCTGTTGATGTTTTGTGTGAAGGACCAAGGAACAGGGGTGAGGCAGGAAAGTTAAGAGATGCTGGTTTGCATTCCTCCCTCCCTGGCACTTGTTACCCTAGGACAGCTCTTCCAGGGTGCTCTAACTATTCCCTGATTGTCTTTGTTAGCTTATCACTTCAAAATAAAAAAGAAGAAGCACAAGATGAGGAAACCTTGACACTCAAAACAGGTAGGAGGAGGCCCTGGGAGGGGAGGGGAGGGGAAGGGAGGAGAGGGAAATGAGCTAAAAGGGAATAAAAAATTAAGATGTAATACATATATGTACCAATTCCCCAAGATAAATGTCATTATTATGTGTTGCAAAGATATACTAATAAAAAAGTAGCTAAAAACACAGGTGCATAAGTTCTAAAAACAAAAAATAACCCCACTGGCAAAATGGAACATAAACTATCTTTATTATTTTATAGGTGAGAAATATAAGGAGTGTAAAAAGAAGTTAAAATGCATTTTGAGTAGATTTATTCCAGTGTGTGCTTTTTAAAACTTTTGGCTTAGTTGCCTATATTTAAAAGGAGCTATATTTTAAATAAAATCAGGAGGAGATTAAATTAAGAATCAGCCCCTCTTGAAGAACAGGAATTTCCAGCCAGAGTGAGTTTGTGTTCCCATATTGCAACAGGCCCCAGAGCCTGGAACTGGTGGGCTTTCTTAAGTTGGTGAAATCCAAAGTCTCATCCAAAGACAATAAAAAGAAATTTCCCAGAGGACAGACTCAATACAATGTGATGAGGGTATGAAGTGTCTTAGTTACTTTCTTGTCGCTGTGACTCAATACCTGACACACACAAATTAGAAGAGGAAAAGTTTGTTTTCGCTCACAGTTCCAGAAAGTCTCAGTCCACTCACGGGTGGATGGAGTCACATGGTGGGTTGCCACTGGAGCCAGAGCCAGAGTCAGTGCTCTGGGAGACAGAGATCCTCACAGTAACATGGAAGAGCGGAGACTAGACTGGAAGGAAGAGTGGAACCAGCACTGACCCCTCCAGGTCAAGCCTCAAGAATCCGTCCCTTCCAGCCAGGCTCCATCTCCCAATAGTACACAGTATCCATAGCAACATGAGGCTTTTGGGGGACACTCCAGATCCAAACCGCCACAGTGTGATGCTGACTTCCGCCTCTTAGACCAAGCGATACTGTGATGCCATCTCGAAGCCTTTGTGGTTTGCTGGTTCCTTTTTTCTTCTCGCATTACTGTGTGCCTGTGATATGGAGTCATGAATACGGAGCGCAGGGTGTACTTAGAGGGGCACCAGACTCAGACCTGAAAGTCAGGGCTGGCCACGTCATGGGAGCAGAAAGAATACAGCAGGAGTGATACTCTGGCTTATTTATCCATTCTGCGTTCTTTTCCTTTGTAAACATGGATTTGACCCTAGTTCTCTACATGCATCCTGGGGGAAGTATTTCAGCAACAGATTTAAGAAACACAAATATAGAGTGATTTCATGTTTTTTGAAACTCTTATTCCCACTGAACTGATGCAGAAGCATTGATGTAAATCAGGTGATGATGTGATCCACGGGTTTTTATGGACTCTGATCTGCTCTTTTTTCTATTCTTGTGACAATACCAAATATTTTTGACTCCATAAATTTGTTGTAGAATCTATGTTATGGTATGGATCTGGAATGTCTCCCAAAATCCTCATGTATCTGTGTGTTATAGAATATCTATGGATTTCATGTGATGTTAAGAGGTGGGGCCTGGCTTGAAGGGGTGGATATCTGAAGCTTGACCCAGAAGAGGCTGATGCCTGGGGTTTGACCAGAAGAGGCAGATCACTGGAACCTAGAGCACATGAAGCCTCTGCCTTTCTTTACACACTTAGTTTCCTATTTCTCATGCTGTGAACAGCTTTCCTCTGACTAGGTTTCTGCCATGTGTTTCCACCATTGTTGGACAACCACGAGTGGACTGACACCCTCTGAAACTGTGAATTAAAATAAATCTTTCATCCTTTAAGAAATTTAAAAGTAACTAAGACAGAAATTGGTACAGAGAAGTGAGTCATTGCTATGACCTTACCTAATAAAGTGGTTTAGAAGCTTTTGGAGCTAGTTTTCAGGAAGACTTCGGGGAGCTTTAAAGATGCCATCTAGAGAAGATTTAGGGTGCTGAGAACTGAGCTTGATGGGAGATTCTGGCCAGAACTCAGAAGACCAGACTTCTGTTAGAAGTGTGGACTATAAAGGCAAAGCTCAAGAGGTTTCAGGTGGGAAGGAAGACTCTTGGCAATTGGTCTAGAAACCATGCATACTATATTCTGGCAAAGAAAATATGTTGGCATTTTGTTCTTGCCCTGAGACTGCCTGAAACTGAGATTAAGAGTAGTACAATACTTAAGCTGCAGGAGGAAATTTGAGATAGCCCAATGTTCAGGCTGTCATATGTGTTCTGCTTACAGGTTTCTGCTGTCTCTACACTGAAATGCAGGAAAAATTAGTAGAAAAAAAGAAGATATTTAAAAATGCAGTTTTTCCCAAATGAAAAAGACTGCCAATTTGGGGCAAAGAAAGCATGGTTGTGGAAGAGATTAGCATTTAAAAGAAGCCAAATCTGGGTACTTGGAATCAGGACTGTAGAAAAGATGCTTTGAGAGCATCTCAGGAATTTGCAAGAACCCACCCTTTATCCACCCAAGGGTGCAAAAGCGAAAAGACTGTTTGAGAAGAATACCCAAGCACATGCTATAAGACCAAAGAAGAAAGTGTTTGTGAGAGTTCAGACACCTCATGTTCAGGTGTCCAGGCTCTTGCTGCACCCCTGGTCCAGTGAGGCTAGACTACTGCCCAAACCAGGAGCAGATCTTAGGGTCATCTACCTGGTGCTGGTTTCACAAGCATTCAGAATAGAGTAGTGGAGTCATGGAGATGCCACCCAGATTTCAGAGCAAGGCCTTGGAGGCCATGCAGTGTGCCCCGAGAGAGCAATGTAAAGTAAAAGGGAAGCCGAGGCTGCAGTGGAGACCTTAGAAATCTGGAGATACCAGGAACATGGATTGTCTACGTAGGAAGGCCAAAGGCTATGCTGGCCACAGAGCCATCTCAAAAGAGAAGATCGAGTTTGTAACCAGGGACAATGCCATAAGGGTGGAGCCACCAAATGCTCTTGGAACTCATATCTTGCCACTGTTTACCCTGGGTGCTGGACACAGAACTATAGGATTTAATGCAGTGACAGAATTTAGAGGTTTTCTGCTAGGTTTGGTCTGATTGCTTTCTATCCTTCTATTATTTCCTTTGGCCTTGGAATGTCTACCATGAGTCGTTGTGTGTTAGAAACGATTAACTTTTCTTTGATTTTTCCCAAGAGCTCATAGCCAAGAATTTCCCTTGAGTCTCAGAGAAGACTTTAGATTTGGACTTTTTAAATTTTTTTTAAAGCTGTGCTATTGCTGTTAAGATTTTGGCAAATCTTAGTGGGGAACTAAATGCAATTAGCATAAGGGGGTAGTCATGAGTTGGGTTGCCAGGGGTAGAATGTTATGGTTTGGATCTGTAATGTCCCACAAAAGCCTTATGTGTTTCAATTTTAGGGATTTCATATGCTGTTAGGAGGTGGGGCTTGGTCAGGAGGGGTAGATTATAAGTGTGTGGTAGATTACAAGCATGTAGTAGATTACACGTATGTTACAGATTGCAGTCATGTGGCCTGGAAGAATAAAGGCTCCAGTTTCTTCTGAAGGCCTCTGATAACTTCCTCTTGTGATGCTGTGGGCATCTGTTCTCTGCCAGACCCTTCCTACCCTTGCAGACCTCCCACAAAAGGACTGAGACTTCCTGAAACAAGAGCTAAAATAAACCTTTCCTCCTGTAAGTTGTAGATGCCGGGTATTCTGTCCCAATAACCAAAAAGTAACATAGACATTGTGCTAACGACTTTCCTGTCCTTGGGACAAAATACCTGACACTCCTAACCTGAAGGATGAGAGGTTTATTTTGATACACAGTTGCAGTGACTCATCACCTGGAAGAAACAACACAGTGGAAACGGAGGGCTAGTGAAATCTGTTTAACCTATAGTGGACAGGAAGGGAGAGACCTTTTCAAGGACAAGAAATATGCTCCAGTTACCTTTGTGATCCAACCACCTTTCAAACTCACAGGACTTTTTTTTTTTAACAGAATTCACATTTTATTTAGGTTAAAATAAACTATACAAAATTGATTTTCTTCCCCAAAATAATAGCAATAATTTCAGTATTCTTTCCAGATAAACTACAAAACGTTCACTTTGTAGGTTTTCCAGGTTTTGCTTATAAATCAAGAGGGGGCAGTAGATAGAGTCATGGAAAAAGACAGAAGAAAACAGAGAAGTAAGTTGCCTGTATGCATAGCTTCTGATTCTGTCTTGACCATGAAGCAATGTATTCAATATTTACTTACTAAAAAGCTTATGAAGATGTAGGCTCAACAAAGGAATGTAAACAGCAACAACCAGAAGTGGAATAGAAATGGTAATCTCTTCCATTCAAACTTTAACTATAAGGTGTTCCTTTAAATTTATTTGAGACAAAATCTACACCAAAATCTATTTGATGAGCTTATAAACTTCTCTCTCTAGTAATTTCCTTAACAGTCCGTTATAGGTTTTTAACAATATATTTAAAATTCCTACTAATCAAAGATCACAGGTGGACTTTACTGTAACATCTTAGATGATGAATTTCTTTTATCCCCACACCTCCTCAAAATCTATTTCTTCAAAATTTGATAACACAAAACCTCAAAAAAATAGATCTACAATGCAATATGATAGATGTTTTCTCTAAAATGACTTAGCTCTAACAATTCCAGAGTGCAGCTGAAGTCATGCAAAGTGAAGTATAGTATGTCCAATGCTACCTTCTGGAAGAATAGACAGATCTTTGAACCACAAGAACCCAAACAGGAGCCATTTAAGTAGGTAGATTACCAACAACTAATATATTCAATGAAATATGCCTATAGGAAAAGACATTTGGTGATGAAGTGGCCTACATACACCTTATGACTTTTTTCCCCAAATATCAAATATAAGAAAAAGCCCATTTTGAAAGTCTTTGGGGTATTTTCAAAGGTTTCAGAATTATCTGTTGGAAGCCATGACTTAGTTATATGTAGTTTTATGTATGTGTCTACCATCAAATCCACATCATGTTTTATATCAACATATATGTTAAGTAAAGGCAAATTACTTGACCTTTGATCTGTCAGGGTGTTCCTCAAGTATGCCTTGAGAGGCTCTCATCCATTTTCATACTGTTCTGTTCTTTCTCAACCTTCATCACAGGAAGAATACACAGTACCTTCAGCAAGGTCATGAGAATTCTGAGGGACAGTTTAGATCTAAACTACAAGATAGAGGAAGACTCATTGTTCTTCCACTTTTTAAAAAAGCAGTTTTCCATTTTGTGGTGGGGAAGAAGGGGCACAAAAGTGTACTCTTTCATATTGCTTTTACAATCACCTTGTCAATTTCCACCAAAAGAATCTCCTGGAGTTGTACTGAAATGTTTCTCTGACGCATCAACATTTTAGCAATGTTTTCATGAGCACAGTCTTATTATCTCAGTGCTTTGTTTCTTTGATCAATATTTTTAACTCTATGTACAGAAGTCTTGTTAATTATTTGTCAGATTTATGCTTTATTAGAACTTATTTTAACTTTAAATTGCCAGCCATTTGTTGACATATAGAAATAACAGTTTTTTTCAGTTTGAATTTATATCCAGCAAATATTAAATTTATTAAGTCTGGCATTTTATGGACTCTTCTGTACACTCAAAGAACATTACCCTATAAATCTGCAAGTAATGACAGTTTATATGCATGTGGAGAAACACAACAAGCATGATTTATTTGGCTGTTTTTGCACGGGGAGAGCTGTGAGTGCAATGTTTGGTGAAGGGATGCTAGTGGACAATGTATAAATAGGAAGTTTTACTCCCTGCTGACAAAACATTTTATCACCAAAATGTAAGGTTTATCAAATGCTTTTTCTACAGCTGGGTATAGGATCCTATAATTTGCTTCACTATTCTGTTAACTTAAGGATATTCATTGATTCATTTTTAAATTTTAAAATAAACTTCATTTTCAGAGCAAAGACAATTTACGTATAATGTTATGACATTTTATAGAGAGTTGGATTTAATATGCTGATATTTTAAATATTCCTGCAGTTACAAAAATAATTCTATGTATTTTTTCATGTAATGTCTTTGCCAAAGATGTTAATAATGTTATACTGTTTCATGAGAAGAAATGAGAAATCTTTTCAGTAATCTGTGTTTGTGTGATATTGATACTGATTGTTTTTAAACGTTTAAAGTACTTGAGAGTTAAGTTATGTAGGCCTCCATAGAGAAAGGTGAAATGTCACAAAATTTCCCTTATTGAGAAGCACAACATATAAATAATTTAAAGAACAGAAAATGTGTAGTTGATAAGAAGCAGAGAAGTAGACTGTGGAGAGAGAAAGGGAATTTGAGAAAGGAGGAAGAGGGGAACAAAAAAGAGAAGGCAAGTAAAAATGAACATGATGTGATGTGTGTGGGACTCCACCCCCAGCACAAATGCAGTTGTCATGTGCCACAAACATATGCTAATGAAAGACATGAACTTTGTTTTAATTTCTCTAAATTATGGGATTGGATACTGTTATATTTTGTTCTTTGAGACAGGGTCTGTCTTAATTACTTATTCATTGTTGGGACAAAGTACCCAATATTTACAACGGAAGAGAGATTTATTTTAGCTCATGATTTCAGGGTGTCTCACACAGTGCATCCATGGGCAGCCAGTAATGTTAGAAAGGCAAGCCAAAGCTTTCCCAGGAAGAAGCTGTAACAATATGTCTTCTTCCTTCCTTTATTTAGTGCTAGCTGCCAAATGGGATGCCCACATCTAAGGTGGCTGCTCTTTCTTCGTCCATCCCTTCCTGACCCACAGGTCAGTAACACATGCCTGAAAGCTCTGCCCTGACAACACCCAATCTCAATAAATTGACACAATCCCTCCAGGTCAAACCTCAAGCATCCACCCCTTCCCGCCAGGTCTCACCCCCAAGCAGCACAAGGTTCCATAGTTATTGTACTACATAAATACACGAGGCTTTTGGGAGATACCTAGATTCAAACCCTAAGAGTCTTGCAAAGTAGCCCAGCTGGCCTCAATTTTGAGATTCTCCTATCTCAGCCTCCCAGGTGTTATCACATAGGCATGTACCATACCTGGCCTGATTCAATTCCTTTAACATACAAAATATATTTTTATTTATTTCTCTTTATGTCACCTTTGATAAGTTTTCAATCTTATCTATTATAAGTTGTAAAAGTTATTAATATAGTTGTTATATTCTTTTATTATTATTAAATGTCTATTATGTTTCCAGTTCTATCTCCTTTTCATTCCTGATATTGGTAATTAGTATTGTCACTCATGTTTCCTTAATAATAATATTTTGTATTTTTGAAGAATCAACTCTGTGTTTTATTGTTTTTCCCTATTGTGCATCTGTTTTCTGTTTTATTTATATTTTATTTATCTGTGTTATCTCATTTTACACTTTTTTGACACAGGGTCTCACTCTGTTGTCCAGACTGGACCTGAACTCACTACATAACCCGAGCTGGCCTTGAACTCACTGCAATCCTCCAGCATCAGTCTCCTGAGTACTGGGATTACAGCCATGGGCCACCACACCCAGCTCATCTATACTTTTTACAATTGGTATGTTTTCTAACTCATTAAGATGGACATATATTATAAATTTGCATTCTTTCTTGTTTTATGAGTATGAACTTAAATTTATATATTTTCACTAAACATTTTAGCCACGTATCATACATTTTACTATGCTATAATTGCATTGTAATTCAATTCAGGGTTTTAAAATAATCTTTTTGTTTTTTCTTGAATTATAGATTATTTAAAAGTGCATTTATTACCTGACAAGAACTTGAGGATTTTTCTCTTCACATTTCAGTTACTAACTTGTGATTACTTTCCACAGTTGTCTGAGAGTGCTCTGTGTTATTTTGATCGTTTATACTTGTATGAGGTATGATTTATACTTTAGCATATAGTTTATTTTGCAAATGTTCTCTATATAGTTGAAAGGAATGTGTAATTTAATGGAAATAATGCTTGACATACAACAATTAGGTCTACTTCGTTATATTTTTATTGGCATTTCATCTTCTTTTGTAATCAGTTAATAAAAGAGAAATACTAAAAATCCTGTTGTAACTATGGAATTATATCTTTTAATTTTGCATGTAATATATTTTATGACATTAGGGATATATGTATTTAGGATTTTTGCATTTTCCTGCACAATTGTCCATTTTATGAAATGTTGCTCTTTGGCACCAATACATTTCTCATATTAGATGCGCTTCGGCCAGTAATTACCTCTTTTGCTTGTTTTTAAAACTTTAAACTAATGTTCTTTTAATTAAAATGTATGTCTTACAAACAATATGAAGTTAAGCTGCTTTAATGGCATCTGTCACATTTTGTCCTTTAATGGCAGTAGTCCACTTCAGTTCTGCCACACACTGCTATACGTGAGACGTGAACCGGAATTGTCTCTTCTTGACAAGTCCTACTGGACTTTCCCACTTTCCGTCTAGTGAGAGAGGATTCAGATATCCCTTAGCCAGAGACAAGAAGGGGAGAGAGAGAGAGAGAGAGAGAGAGAGAGAGAGAGAGAAGGAAAATAAAAGAATGACGTGGATCCTCTGTGATTTGGAGCAAAATCACATTACACACCAACATTTTTTCCTGCCTACAGAGGTCCAGCCAATTAAGAAGGATTCCTTTTCCCACATAGAATGCAGTAATTTAAAAAGCCAGCACTCATTTTATTTAGGCATTCTGGCACAGGTGAAGACCACTGCTGGGACAGAGGATGAGTAAATTCCCAGGCCCTTAACCCCTCATGTACTAAAAGCATAATTTCTGGTTTTTTTTTTTTTTTTTTTTTTTTTTTACTGAGGCAGTCAGAAGCTTATAAGCTGCTGTGGCTAAAACCAAAAACAAAAAAATCAAAAAAGAAAAGAACATCTGACTCTTCACTTGTGTCTGTAGATGCCCAACAGGCAATGAAAAGCAAACCAAAGCTTGACCTTTAATTTGTATTCTTCATTATCTAAAACTTTAGATATAGGTATGCTAATCATTTAGGAAAAGTTGGGGAGAAAGAATTTACTATATCTAAATTTCCCTACCCAGTCTCCTACCCTTTTAAGACTGAGGACACCTAGATAAGAGATTTACAGGGACACACAGCAACACTCAGAAGTCTCAACTGCTCTGAGTGGAGGCTCTCCTTGGGCTCCAGGGAGGCTTTACATGACGGAGACGGTCCCAAGCAAAGACAATCATCTCATGGGTAGTGAATTCCTCCTTAAACCATGAGACACTACCATAAAACCAGGACTAAAAGAATGATCACACAGACCTCAGCGCCCCACTGGACAACTGGTCTCCATTCGTTTTTAAATGAGCCAGTCTGATTCACTTCCTCAAGCCCTTGATTTATTTGTTCATTTCTCTTTCAGAAGCCCTTTTCCTATTTTAGTTTTACTTTTCCTTGTTAAGTGACAGGCTTAATCCTTGTCAGAGCTGCAATTCTCTTTATTTTCTCTTTCCAATCAAATCTTTTCCTTGTAAATTAGTGCTGAATCAGTTTTCAATTTCCATTATCAATAAAACAAGGATTTGCACTAGCCAGTGGCCACTGTATACAGATCCTGGAAACGTAAAGAAGAAAAAAATGTAATTTGTAAATATTTATGTCTTCATAGGAAGAGTACATGACAGAGGGCACAAAGATCTGAACTGTGCATTCACCCTCTGAAGGTAAAGGCCACCGAAAAATACCTAAGCCTCAGCCGATACCTGGTGAAGGGAGACTTCGCGCAAGAATAGATGTCATTGCTGATGTGAAATCCCATGTCATGTGCATTTACAAAATAAAATATTCCTAGAATCGAATAAGTTTTTGATTGCTCCTTTTTTTCAAGTAGCATAAACTTGAAATAATTAACAGAGGTCATTGTGAAGTGCATTAAGAACAGGTTTTTATTATTACTCTTGTTCTTGGTTTCTGCCTTAGCGGCTGACATGCTGTGGCTGTACTTAGCACATGGATGGCCAAAGTCAAAGCCTTTCCAGCTCATCCTACTTTCTTTCTGATTGACACTTTAATCAGGTTTAGGTGATGATTTTTATCTTAGAATTATCTGGAAATTTAGTAATATCTATTGAATACTGTTATATGCATTTTCCATAATATTTGAAGTAGAGACTCACTTCATTTTTCTGAATGTCTTTTTTTTTGTGGAGTTCTTTCCCATTTTTATTCTTGGTAACAGACTGTTTTGCAGAATGCATGTTCCTCAATTATTTTGTTTCTATTCATTTGATTTGTTTTTTTAAAACAAGTATATAAAGCATGAAAACTATATGTATTAATGTGTGCCATGTGTTGCATTTTGATATATATACATTGCATATAAATTTCATTTCTAAGAACATCTGAAAGCCACGATTCTAGAAGAATGCAAAGACTTAGCTCAAGAATAATACGAGATACAACATCCTGAATAACTAATATTTAAGTAAATTCCAACGAGTTATTAAATTCCTAGCAAAAAATACCATGATAGAAGATTATATAATGACATAAAAGATAATCATAATATACTGTTAAAAATACAGATTGAAAAATACTATGTCTTGTATGTATGGTCATGCTGTGGAAAATTATCTGTTGTTAAGTGTGGTAGTTTGGATCTGGAGTGACCCAAAAGCCTCATGTACCTATGGATATTATGTAGTGTTGGGAGGTGGGGTCCAGCTGGAAGGGTCAGATCCTCAGGTATTGACCTGGAGGAGAGTGCTCTGGTCCCACCCTTCCTCCCAGACTAGTCTCTGTTCCACCATGCTGACGGAAGGATCTCTGTCTCTCTGAGCGCTGGCTCTGGCCCTACCATGTGATTCTACCATTTTCCAGCTGCTCAATCATGCACAGACTGAGACCTTCTGAAACCGTAAGCTACAACAAATTTTTCCTCCCTAAATTGTGGATGTCGGGTATTGAGTCACAGCCATGAAAAAGTCACTAATAAATTAAGTGTTCTTGGGATCCTGTGTGTAATCACAAACAAGGCTGAAAAGAATATTTCAAAGATAAAATTGTTTTCTACTTTAGCTTATTAAGTGTTTTATCATGAGACTATATTGTTGGTCATTTGTTAAAAATTCGGTCACAACTATTTTACTTAAAATTTTTGTAGAAAAATTTCAAAACCGGTCATATAATTTTGGAGTAAAGAATCTTTAGAAGAAAAAAATCTGGTAAATTTGTTCTCAGCTTTGATCGCTAGAGGTCACCAAAGTCACAGAGATCATTAAATTTTAATAATTTTTCCCTTCTGTTTTTTGAGTCAGAGGGATGTTTCTGGCCTCTCCTATTAATGCAGTTTTAAGCATTTACTGGAATTTCTCTTGATGCTTAGATTTAAAGACAGTAAACTGTTTGGACTATTTTTTCCCCTAATGTTAAATCTTCCTGAAACAGGAGCCATCTATCTATGGGACTATTCAAAACAGATGGGTATTTCTGGAGAAGGGGATTTATTTCGTCTTGTGACACTGAAGGCCTCTTGGCTAATACCTGCTGAATGTGAGTTCTGAATAATGACTATTGTTAGACAGAACCACAGAGCAACCAGCGGCAGCACACACCGTTTCAAATGAAACAGCATGGACCATTTCAAGGAAAAACCATCATCTTTCCTGGTAGCATGTGTGGTGTAGGAGAACTTTAACGAAGCAGAGCATTCTGGAGCACCCACCGCATTATCTTTTGAATAACAGAGCACACTGCTTTTTTACATGCTGATGATATTTTTTTTTAACTCAGCGTTATTTCAAAAATTTGGAAAAGTAGGAAAGATTAAAAAACTAGATCAGGTTATGCGAACATTCAAAGAAACTAGTTCACTTCAAAAGATCCATTGAACACAGCTAGAAAAAAACAGTCATTTCAATCTTAGTTTGCTGGAATTCCAGGGAAGTATAATTCCTGTTAGAAGATGTGGCTTCTGGAATAAAACAAGTAGTAGCGTGTAGGATGTGTAGTTTTGTCAGGAGTTAAACACAGCAGACAATGATGCAATAGGGTGAAGTCCTTCACAGTTTCCTTCCTTCCTTCCTTCCTTCTTTCCTTCCTTCCTTCCTTCCTTCCTTCCTTCCTCCCTTTTTTCTTGCTTCTTTTTTTCCTCCTCTCCTCCTCCTTTTTTCTTTGAGGCACATTCTTGCTCTGAAATTCAGGCTAGTCCTCAACTCACTATGTAGAGCAGACTGGCCTTAACCTCATAGCAATCCTCCTGCCTCAGTTTCCTGAGTGCTAGGATTACAAGTCTGGGTCACCATGCCCAGCTAGTACGTGCTGAGGTGGGGTTGAAACCCGGGGGTTCGCACTTGCTAGGCAAGCACTTTAATTACTGAGCTATACTCCCAACCCTAACATTTTCAATGTTTTAATTAACAACAGACAAATTAGTTACCTGGTTGTATAGATGAGTCTTTGTCTGAATGGTCTTCTGGTAAGCAAATCTTTAATTTCTGTAAGATCTCCCAGTGCGTGAATACTGACAAACCTAAGGATACTGTTCTGGTACAAGCCATATGTTATGAGACGCCAAGCCAGTATTAATGTGATACCTTTTGCAATGATACATGTTCCTCACTTAATGGGCCTCATTCATCCACAATATTTTTAAAAAGTTACATCAGATAGGCAGGCGTAGAAAATCTAAATCTTGAAAGAAATGAAAACAACTAGACACAGTCAGTTATATATTTTTACTACTTTGTTTAAAGTAGCACATTGCTGTACTTAAAACACTTCAAGTCAGTGAATTACTTATTAAGTTGTAAATAAAAAAGTCATATTTTCCACTGCATCTTAGAAGGCATGTGAGAACAAGTTGGGAAATTATTATATGATTTGTGGGAATAGTTTAGTTAAATGCAAAGCTACAGATTGTAGTTAATGATGTATTAAACACTGTTACCACAAAAAAAGCTGCTTAGCAAAGTAATATTATGTAACAATTCTAATATTTGAGATCCATGTCTGAAAGCGGGATGTCTTGGGACATTTTGTAAACTGTACACTACAAAGCCCAATAGAAACTGGAGTTGCATTGCATTTATAAAATAATTCAAATCTGTATCTCACACATTCATTAATTTTTATTTCACCTTATTATGTTTCAGATTTCTGAGACTACTTTCTTATGAGAAAGACAGTTGCATTAAATGTTAAAGTCCATATGTACATACATACATGAGGTGTGTGTGTGTGTGTGTGTGTGTGTGTGTGTGGATGTCACCTCGATAAAGTAGAATCAGTTATGGCTTGTTTATAAAATGTGACTTGAAAAGGTATCAAGAGAGTTTTTTTTTTTTGGGGGGGGGGGGTAGAAGCCCAAAAGTGTTTATGTCTCTTATAGTTCTCCCACCTCATCTGCCTCTTTTCTGTAAGGGTGTAAAGCAGAAGTTCCTTCTAGAATAAACAACAAATTTATGTAATGTTTGTTCACTTGGAAGATGCCTGGGGTCCATTTAGGTTATATTTCAACCTTACTCCTGAAACAAACAAAAAGTATGAATTACTGTTCAGGTCATTTAGAACATCTTACAGGGCTAAATTTTTCCATGGGTAAGTCTGATTCTATCAGATTAACAATCCATTGTAGTTATTGAACATTTAATATGGCCAGTGATCACTTAAAGTCTTGGTACAGTCAAGTTACCAACTGAAGGCTTGAAAAACCTCTTGGAATAGAATGAAAACTCTTGATGATGCTGGAGACAAAACGTTTCATTCTTGTACCAATTCTTTGTCTTTCTTTGGACAACTGAAATAAAGCCAGAAAGAAGTGTAGTTACTTATCTATAATTAAGAAATCCAGGGAAGATACTTTAGAGAAGATAGATACATAATGGTGGTGTGGATAAGAAGCTTAGGCCTCTGTCTTCATTGTCCTCCGTGAAAGTTATTACTAGTCAGATGAGATTTGGGGCACAGTCCTTGACTGTGTTCCTCAGGACGATGTGGAACACTGCCTTCTAGATGGAGATGTTAGGAGAAGTCCCCAGAGTGTGGAGTCTCAATACTCTTAGCCAGTTCTAAGCCTGTGCAATAAACAAAATATTTAACTTTATTTTTAAAGTCTCAGTATCACTGCACATTATGGTTTGGATTGGAATGTCCCCCCCAAAAGCCTCATGTATTTGAATGTTACAAATTTTTCTATGGAACCATGTGTTGGGAGATTGTGGCCTAGTCTGGAGGGGTGGATTACAGGCATGTAAGTTAGTGTAGTGGGGGTGCACCACACCTTCCACATCTGGATCTAGGAGGGACTGATCCCTGGGAGGAGACCTGGAAGGATATATAAGCTGCTTCCTGCCTTCCTTGGAGGACTAGTCTCAACCACTCTGAACTTGCCTTGACTTGGCTTTCTGTTTGTGGTGTTGTGAAGAGCCGCCTCCACCTCTGCCTCTGCCATGTACTTCCATTGCTGCCAGCCACCCCTGAATGGACTGTGACCTTCTGAAACTGTGAGCTAAAATAAACCTTTCCTCCCCTAAATTAGCAGATGTCAGGTATTGAGTCACAGCAATGAAAAAGTAACTAAGACATTGTCTATGAGCTAAAGATCATATATATGAAAGGACTGCCATGAAAATTGTTCAACAGGCTAATGCAAAATAATAATCTAATGTCAAGCTTGCAATAAAAGCCTGCTTCCTTCCACAGAAGGTTGTTGTAGAATTAGTTTATTATTTATAAAAATACTTTCTAAGTGAGAAAGTGCTAATCAAATACTCAGTGGTTTTTAATATTATTGTAAATGTATTATATTTTATATGTACTTATTTCCCTTGGGGGAACTTCTGTCAATAAAACAGAGTCCAGAACTGAAATAGAAATTCTGAAATTCTGCCAGATAATCCAAAGTCAAATTTAAAATAGTATCCATTTTCTGCTTAGAAAAAATATTTAATGATCAAAAAGAATTTGCTTTTTTTTTTGAAACAATGTCTCTGTAGTCCAAGCCAGTCATAAACTCATTAAGTAGCCCAAGCTGGCCTTGAATTCATGGCAATCTTCCTGCCTCCTCCTCCTGAGTGCTTGGAGTTCAGGCAAAAACCATCATGCCTGGTTAATATGGTTCTGGAAAATTAAACTCAGGGCCTTGCGCTTGGTAGGCAAGTGCTCTAACCAGTGTAGTATTCCTCTACCCGCAAAGAAACAACTGTACCAGCTTTATTAGCTACCAGTTTTCTTCCCTTGGAGACTAGGGTGTTCCAGAGGTGAGCAAGGGAGTCGGGGACTGCACAGGGACTGTGATCTTGGTTACATTAGGAATGGAAGGCCATTTTTCAGCGTAGCTTAATTTGAAGCACATATTTATTTCATATACATAATCAACCACACACAACTAAAAAGGCCAGGAAAAGGTGATTATTTGGGCTGAAAGGATACCTTTAAGGAGCTAGATGCTAGCCAGGAGGTTATCACACTTGTGTTCAAAGAACTCAGATTGCGTAGCTGAACTTAAAGATGCCTTATGGCAAAAGCTGATACGAGAGCAGAATTAGACTCCAAGAATTTAGACACCTGGGAAGAAGAATGTTGTGTAGCCCTGATGGGGCACTAAAGATAGAAACTGAGTTGTCACTTGGGCATGGGATGAAGAGGGATCTCTCCTATGAGCAGGAAACAATTGAGATTCACTGAATCCAAGTTAATGTTCTGTGGGGATATTTCCTTACAAGTCAGGGCTCTAAGGCACAGGCACTTGTTCAAAGACCTAGAAGATATCTTTAGCAGAATCAATGTCATAGGTCAATGTGATACAGAATCGTTAGATAACAAGTCACAGAGAGGAAGCGTGGAGCCCGAGAATTCACTATGAAAACTAATCTGTGTCTGCATCTGTCTGTTCAAATGATGAGCTCCAGTTGCTTCTTCTGGAAGAAGGTGATAGTTAATGATAAGTACTTTGCAGCATTGGTGTGAGGATGGGATGAGAAAATATATGTCAAGGTTTTACCACTGGGACATGATAAGTAGCTGAATGATGAATCATATTTTTAATAAAATGCTTGTAAAAATACTGTCTTGTGTGGATAGGAGCCTCCAAGCCTAGACCTTTGGTGGAAATATGTTAGGAATGTGGGGGCTGTCCTGAAGAATGTTCTCTGCTAACTTTTAACTGTGAGTGAAAACGGAAGGCTTAGATAACAAAAACCAAACAAAATCAAAATCTTATTCTAATATGCTCTTTGAAATCTCTTGAAATAAAAGTCCTTCTAGACTCAGTAGAACCAGCCTCTAGCCAGAAGTCTCATATTTTGAAGTGTGCCCATATCTTTGGGCCCATAAATGTATTTTTCATTTTTACTTCCTCAGAAGACATCATTTCAGAATACACTTGTTTTATTATGCATTCATCACCTAGAGGTTCTATTATATTAGAAGAATCAAAGGCATAATTTATAAGTATTATGCTATAATATGACATTGCATATATAAATTTTAGCATGCTATATTCTAATAAATGCCTATAAAGCAATGTACCTTTATGCCTGTATTTGACTTAGATTTAGCTCTTTTCTGGAACTTTAGTTAACAAAATAGATGACCCATAACTGATATGACAATTCTACCAAGTCCTTGGAGGCAGTATGCAGTTTCCATAAGATGTCACTTAGACTGGGTGGCTTTTTAGTGATGCAATTGCCTTTTGAGTTACTGATAGGTTTTGGAGTGACTCCTCAGCCACGCTCCTTTATGTAGCTTCTTATCTATGTTTCCACAGGTAATCCCTCACTCACGCTCTCCCAAGCAACTCCAATAACCTGTTTGACTCACCAGATTGGATTTTTGTGTGATCCTTCCTTTGGCCTATCTGTTGTGCCCTATCTGGGATGAACCCACATTGGTGTTCACGTCTTCTCAGGAAGAGTTAACCAGAGAACACATGGCCAAATGTGAGCCCGTATCTATCTTCTCTCCAAGAAAAAAGAGACAATAATTAACAAAGAATTAATTTTGCTATTTGTAATGACTGCTATCTTTCTTCCTCTGCACACCAAAATGTTTCAATTTATGCAATTCTTGAAAGACATAGTTGAATGATGCGTTACCTTTCACATGTCACTTTTCCTTACTGCTCACGCTCTGGTGCTGCTTGAGCTGGCCTCCAGTTCTGCAGTCTGTTCCACATCTATTGTGAAATTCACCTGGAAGGAAAGAGACTTCCTAGAGGAAGACGAAACAAAACCCCAGATACAGTGGATGCTCTGTCAGATGTAGAAGGAATGAAATTAGTCTTCTCCCTTGGGGCAGATTCTGTGCTGCCACTGATGAGACTTCTATCACCAATGAAAAAAACATTTTGAAAGGTTCATTGATGTGGTGACTGGAAGCCACACTTTGTCACAGGCAGCAGGTGTAGTTCGCTCGCACATTTTGAAATGAAAAATGATCTTTTGTACATACACATCAACATTATCACGTTCAAGAAAGCAGTTACAAAAGTTGAGAACAATAGGAAGTGATTGTAATAACAGAATAAAATCATGAGGTCTTCCAAGGACAAATCCAAAACCAAAGCGAAGTCATGGATAAAAGGTCAAAAATTAGACATTAACAATAAGGCAGGAAAGGAGAGGGGAAGGTAAAATGAAAGACACGACAGATTGGGTGATCTAAGGTGACTCCCAGGTGTCAGCATTGGTAGACTGGGAAGATACTGGTGTTTATTCCTCAAGTGAGAAAAATCAGAAAGAGAACAGATGAGGAAATGCACGTAAGATGGCTCTGGGCAGGCTGAGTCATCAGATATAACCAATAAGCAGGGAGATATAAAGATACACTTATTTTCTAGAATAGAATTTAAAATGAAATTGTGTAGACAGCCCTGTAAACTGTGAGTATTTGGTGCTTTGAACAGGTTCAAGTCAGTCATGGCACAGATCTTTTGTAAGTCAACAAAATTAAAATTGATGAAATTACTAGTATTTAAATAAGTGAATTTTAAAAAAGTGGTCATCAATGTCAAACATTGACAATATCTATAATTTTATTTCATAATTTTACTTCTAAGACACTGAGAAGCTCATTGTTGATACAGACAATGTATTAAAAATACATGCTAAAATAAATGCAGGGACAAAGTAGCTATCAACCTGGAAAACCTGCAAGAAGGTAGTAAGATAAATCAGGCTTCATCAAGTGGTGAATAATCCACTAAGTATTAAAAATAGTTTTTTTGAAGAAGTCTTAAAATTATGAGTACTTCAGTTTTCTATTGCCCCCCACACCTACTCGCACCCAAACATTAGCTTGAAACAACAAATATGTATTATTCACCACAGTTTTGGGGCCTGCGAGTCTGGAAGGAGTCTGTCTGGTGGTCTGGCTCTGGAAGCCTCAGGAGGCATGAGGAAAAGTAACGGCCAGGGCTGCAGTCTTTCCAAGGCTTGGCAAGAGCTGGAGAAGCCATTTCCAGGTTCATGATTGTGAGCACTCTGAGCTCATTCATATAACTATTGTGAGGATGACTTTCTGGCTGTTGGTTTAGGGTTTGGTTTCTCACAACGGGGCTCTGTCATAGAATCTTCACAACACTGCAGCTTGTGGCCCCCAGAGTGAGCAATGACAGGCAACTCACTCCCAAAGGCACAGTCACTTGTAACCTCACCTCAGAGGTGACATTTGCCATTTCTGTCATCAGTCACTGATCACATAGACCAATTCTGAAACAACGTGAGAGAGACCATCCTAGGATGTGAATCAAGGGGACAGGGGTCATAGAAGAACATTCTGAAAACTAACTACTACATATAGGACAACACTGATGATCAAATATTTCCTGAGTGCAATAAAAATAGAAGAAGACCTTAGTTATTCAAGAAATTCAGAGAGGAAGGGCACTAGAATAATAAGTAAGGTATTTTTGTGATGCTTGACTATAGTTTACTTTTTTCCTGTTTGTAGTCTTTGATATTTCATATGAATTTTATAATTAACAAATTTTAGTTTTTAATACATCAATGTAAAACTCAGAAAATGTATTGAGCTTTTAATTATTTTTGCATTCAGTATGTATGTGTCCAGTAAAACTTGAATCTTTATCTGAAAGACACTTAAGTATTCTACTAACTTAATGCAATTGATTAAGCTTAAAATCAAGAATCTATAATTTGATTTCCTTTTGAATATTTTGCTCCCTAGCATAAGTGTCTTGTGGCACCCCAAATATAATAACTAATTTTCTGGCTGATGACCATTAAGGTATTTTTGTTTTTCAGTCCCCCGATCCCTTCACACAAAGGTACTTTCACCCCTTTATACAAAGCTACTTTGTACCTAGGCTGGATGTTCAGTAAAGTGAATCTTTACATCTAACATTCATTGATTTTTTATCAGATACTTATTAAATATTTAATAAGTATTTGAAACATAGTGCTTTCTTCATCAACTATCCTACAGTCCAAGATTCATGAGGAATTCAAAGGTGTTTTTGGAAAGAAGTATTGGTACAAATGTTATATATTTTTTTCTTGCATCTTGAAATGTAAGCCCTGCCCTAATCCACAGAGCTTGACATTTGTAAACATGAAAAGCAATACACAAGTTTCCTGCAGCTTCTGCAGAGTTTCAGTTGCCTGGAGTGGGGTCTACTTGTGATTCATTTAGTCTTGAGCAGTGTCTGCAGGTACCCCAACAAAGGTCTTTCCTGGTATTTTAATGTTTTGTGGTATTTCCTTCTGCAGGATCTTCGCTCTGTTTGTCTTCCCGCTTGAGAGAGTGCAGATGTTCCTGAAAGCATCTTTGCGTGAATTTACTTGAAGCAAGATGCTGAGAAAAGGGGCAGAACTCGAAGGGAGCTACCAGGGCGGGCAGAGGAAGGCTGCTGGCGGGGCTTTCCAGGCTCCGAAATGGGAGCTGTGCTCCAGGAAGCAGCTTCACTTCTGGTTCTGGGAAGGCACTTTACTGCACCAGAGACCAGAAATGTTCTAGTATTTTCCCAAATATTCAAAATTCAAATGTCTCCATGGCTGTTGACACCCTCAAGTAATCGATTTTTTCCCATGAAGTACCTTCAAAACATTTCCTTATGTCTGAGATACAGAGACCAGACATGGGAAGGCAATTCCAAGGACAAAGAGCGATTGGATGTGGCTGCAAGAAAAGATGAGTGTTTTTAAAATCTAGCCAAAAGAACTGCATAAACATATCTTCAAGTACTAACCACGTGATAAAAATAGTGCCACTGTGAAGAGAGCTACAACCAGGTCTGTAGGTTGTAAGGTTATTACAGGTGCAAATGAAATATTTAAATTTAATAACTTGTGGTGGCACATTGCACTCTTGAGTGACTGGTGCTTTCTGGAAGATGGAGAGTACTGAGAGAGGACCCCAGAATCTGAGGACTTACAAGCAGAGGAAAAAATACATTGGGGACAGTACTATCAAGAAGTTAACCTAGAGAGACAAATTTAGAACATGTTTACACAATGATGGTATAAATATGTCCTGCAAGGAAAGGAGGGTGTACTTGAGGTCAATCACACTCTGTCTTGGAGGGCTGGGGGGAAGCCTGGTAGGGTTTGTGTGTATTAAACCTGAGGAATGGAAAATTTTTTTGACATATTTAAATCAAAAGGCAGATGCAGAATTCATAAAAATTAGAAGAAGACACTGAGCTCATCTTTCCCCAAATGATGATGACCTGCTCTACAACTTAAATTAGAAGAACAAATAACAAGGACCGATAGGAAAGTGATGAAGTATTTAACTTTGGAATTTGACCTTCAGGCTGCTGGTTGTAGCCATGAACTTGTGGTCTTTCAACCAAATACCTAACTACAAAAATCATGACAGAAATGATAAGGGTAGAATTCACATATGGTTGGATGATGGCATCAATGTCTTTGATACTGTACCATGTTGTTTTAGAATGTACAAGAGGTTTGGGTTTAGCCCACTTTTTCCTCTTTCTCTTTATCGTTGTGAAGCAGGGCTGGTTCTCTGAGGTGGGATTTTGTAAGTTCATGAAGAGCAAATGTGGGAGCTGCCCAGCTTGAGGAAGAAAGAGGGAAAAGACATTTGTTCCTACTCACTTCCTCAGACTATGCATAAAAGGAGGAATAATTAATGTTTAGTGAATGTTCACAGTATACAACATAGTAGTAGTAACATGTATGTATTGTCTCCCATAACCTCATAACAATTCAGTGAGGTAGACAACGTCATTTTGGTAATGAAAATTTTAGAGATCAAATACATTATTGGTTTGCCAAAGATCATGCCAGCTGTAAGTGGCAGATCCTACTTTGAAACACGTCTTTGTACATCAAAGCCCATTTTGTTTCCCCTTGCTTGTTCGTCCCAGAACAGTTCTGTAGGAATCTATCCACGCAGCATTGTTAAATTGGAGTCAGCTACGGTGCTCTACCTTGGCAAGATCCAGGTCAGTCCTCCCTGTGGACTTTGGTTTCCCCCTGGTGTTCCAGTCAGCGGCTGCTTCGCTTCCCTTAGCGGCTCTTACCTGGCATTCGTCAAATCGTGACTTCTGTAGCTCACTAAATCCCCGCTGATTTTATGTTTCCTCACAGCTCCTAATTCTACATGACATTCTGTATCTGTCTGTGTGCTTGCCTATTTTTGACTCCCGTTTTAATAAGCATGCTACTTGGTGGCAGAAACTCCATTAATGTTGTTCACTGTTTTGTCCAAAGAACTTAGATCTGTGCCTGGGATTTACAAGATTATCTATACATAGTCATCAGTTTCATATTATTAAATATATTGCTATGGAAATTTCATTTGATCTGAAGTAGATGAGCAAAATCATACTCTACCTCAAATCTTTTATTCTAACTTCTACTTGGTATCTCAGAGTTAACTGAAATATTAAGCTCTAGTTTACTCACCAACTTTTCTGATACTCAAACTCATTATCAATATTGAGTGAAGATTCAACACATGACACAGAATGCCACATGTACACTTATACTCACAGTTCCTCTTCTCCAAAGGAGCATTATTGCCTAGAGGCAACAGTGATGGCAGGATGTACATTTCCCAAATCCCTCTCAAGATCTTGGAGAGGACCTCGGTGATGAGATATTACAGACTTGTGTGGTTCAGCTCAGGGATGACTGTTGAAGCAGTAGATACGCCTTCCACACTGTTTCATTTTCCTGTAGCTTATTGTGAATAATGGTAATCAAGCTCTAAGGGTGGTGGATCCAAGAGATAGAAGAAGTCTAGATCATTGAGTCATTACATGGGGGACAGGGGTGACTTTACTAACTCTAGGTGAAATGCCAACATTTCAAGTGAGTGAAAAACAAACTTATAAGATATTGGTATAATACATATTTATAAAATCTCTGAGAAAAACTAAAGCAAGATTTGGTGAACATCTTGAAACACTATTGTATTCATTTTGTCGAAAATACTTTTTCCCTCAAATTTTAGTTTCTAGAATTAGAGTACTCTTTAAAAGGTGATTTATTTAAAGAAATAACAACTATTTCGCTTTTTTGGTGCAAAAATAGGTCCTTAGTTACAGACTCCAAAGAGATATGGAAAAGTTTGTTCATTAAGACTCCTAAGGATGGTGAGGACTTTCTTTTCTTTTAAAGTATTTATTTATTTATGCCAAAGATTGAATTCAAGGCATTCACACAAAGATGCACCCTTTGTCTTTTTGACTTTTAATTTTGAGACAAGATCTTGCTGAGTTGTTAAATTACCCAGGCTGAACTTATATTTGCCTTCCGGAGGTCCTGGGGCATGTGCCACGCTGTTCATCTGGCAGTGGGAAACTTCTAATCAAGCCGTATCAACTCTTGTCTTCATGTTACTAATGTTATATCTGTGCTTCCAGGGATTAAGGTATGGTATACAAGCTCTTTCCCTGAAATGTCATAGAGGTCACGGTCCCAGATGTTTCAGAACTGGACATAAGGTTACATAACATTAATTTTGTTGTTGCTGCAGTTGTAAATGTTGAAACAAAGTAGAAAATATGTTTCTACACTCACGTCTTGTTTTTCATTGATTCATTTCATATCTCTGTTTAGATTAAGTAGGTCTATTAAGAAAGAAAGCATGGATTTGTTGAATTTCCTGTAGTAAGGTGCCAGGAGTTCTAGCCTTGTCACTTGGTCAAAGAGCGAAGACAGGTGGAAAGTATTTGAGTCCCAGCTCTACTGCTTCTTTGTCCTATACTTTACCATCACAATGAACATTGAGTTTAAGTAGCAGCCAGTGTTTGCATGACTAGCCAGTCAGACTAATCCAGGTAGGAAAGTTGGTATAATGTCCTTTCCCCAGATCACACAGATTATACTTACTGACACTTTTTTAGTAAGTAAATATTTAAAATAAAGAAAGGAAAGAAGTCAAGTAGAGAAGAATAAACCTAAAAGCTCATGAGACTTATTTTGACACTGACCAAACTCATCTTTTGTGATTATTACTTTGAGATAAGTAAGATATATCATAAATGCTTCTAAGCAATATGAAATGAAGACATAAAGTATCTTAAATATATTATTACATATAAAATTATGTCTCATATTTATCTTGTGCATGTCTTACAGATTTTTCATAAAGTGAGCAGAACTACATGACTCATACAAAGTAACACACAGTCCGCATCCACACATACTCAAAACCCTTGCAAGCTCCTGCCTAGGCACTAGATTAATCACCATCATGTCATCTAACAATAGAGCGTAGTTTCACCTGTTTTCATAGTTTATATGAGTGGACGCACATGGTAGGTACTTCCGTGTGTCCTACTTTGTTTGCTGAATATTTTGTTGGAAATATTGACCAATCACTATATACACCTAAAGACTATTCTCACTGCTGCATAAAGTTCTGCTGAATCAACATGGCATATTTATTTATGTACTTTATTCTGATAGATGTATAGATAGTATTTAGTTTGTTTGGGGGATATTAACAACAGTGCTGCTATCTACATTCTACTTTTTGGTAAATTCAAATAGGCATTTTTGTGGACTATGTATGTATACACGCCTAGGGAAGGATTAGCTGATGCTAGCAAACCTTTCCTAAGGTGACTGTACCAATTCATGTTACCACCTGCAGTGTATGACGATTTCATTTTTTTCGTGTGTTCGTCAACACTGGAGCTCTTTGTCTTTGCTATTTTAACTGTTCTACAGGGTACTTGGTAATATTGAATTGGGATTTGATTTGCTTTACCTTGGTGACTAACAACTTCAGAATATGGAAATAGGTTTATTGACCATTTGGAAATCCTTCTTCCTGAAGTTCCCATTCAACACTTTTACCCATTTCTCCACTCATTTGTCTGCATTTTTCTTGATGTTTGTAGGAGATTTTTTTTTGTGCTAACAGCCTATTGAAATTCACAAATACTCATTTCATTTTTTATCCTTTTAATTCTCTTGATGTTATATTTTGGTGAAAAAATATGCTCTTAATTTTAATTAGACAGGGCTATCAGGCAAGAATGATGCTAGCCTGTGCTTTACAAAGAAGTGACAGAGTTCCACCGATGGAAGAAGAATTGGGATTCCCAGCACTACTGAGCTGCGTATCACACTTCTAGAACTCGCTTGTTTTGTCTTTCAGCATTCTCTTCCTAATCTTAACATTTGAAAATCGACAGTTACTCTCGGAGTTTCACGGTCATAATGGTATACTTTTAAAAATTGCATAGCTACTGAAAGGGTTCCTAAGGGTTTTATGTCTTTCATAAAATAGCTTTCACTGTCAAGTTAATATCAGGCACAGATTTCTTTAGGAAACCATCCATCTTCTGAAAATAATAAATCAGAAAATCAGCTCTAGTTCTCAATGGCATAGAAAAGATGGCAGTGAATGGAACCATCATGACCCCTAAATGTACCTGTAAGAATCTTTTCTGTTGCTGGAGTTGTAAAATCCTATTATCAGTAGCATCTTTTTTTTAAAAAAAATTAAGACTTGAAAGTATTATCTTAATGCCTAGAATTTAATACTGTCATTAAACCTATCATAATATCTATGTTGAAAAATACAAAGCAGATTGTAGCTCTCTGTACAACAGCATGAGTAAAAGCACAAGTTCCCTGGAAAATGGAATTTACTCTTTGAAAACCTGCACGTAACTATATGTTTAAAATCTTTCCCTCTAAGGTTTTTCAGTTGAATTATTATTGTACTTTCTTCATAAAACAAAACGAATCCTTATTGTATTATTAAACATTTTACAACCTCAAAGTGCTGTCTACAGTAGACCAGTTAGAATTTAGGGGTTAAACTGACTCTGCTGTGGTCTGGTGACCGTTTAAGCAGAGGACATGGTTTTTAGAAGTTCTTTCCCTCAGGTTGGATGTCAAGGACCACTCAGTTGCTTGATCTGCCCAGGGGCCCCCGAGCTCACCATCCAGGTGGGCCACCTCCCTGGCTTGCCCCAGAAAGTTACCTAAATGCTCTTGTGTCCTTTGATATTTCCATTGTATTCAGTTGCAGAAAAACAGTTGTGTACAAAGTCTCATTAAAACATAAACAAAAAATATCACAGGAAATTCCTAAAAGAATCAGGTATGAGTGAAAATAAGGCGTCACAACATAATCCTGTCAGACATGGAAGAATCAGATTAAGTGATTGCGAGCTTCTGTGGGTCCTAAGTCCCCCAGAAACAGATCGGCTCTATGTGTCTTTTGGCCTTCATTTCCCGAGCACACTGCTGCACCTGTAGTGTATGTGCAATTTATACTTGTGCTCCAAGTGAACGTCAATTCCAGCTTGTTCTTAGAACTTGGAAAATGACCCCTCTAGTAGCAAATTGCTCTCTCTAGATAGGTGCATTTGCTGATATAAAAAGCAATTTTAAAAAAGCCGTTCTGGATATATTCCTTTTTCTTATACATAAAGTAATCAAACTACTAGAAAGTTTTAAACTTCATTTCTTTCTCCAGAATGTGTAAAGGGATAACTTCATGGCAGCCTAATGCAATTTTCTATGGGTTGCATTTTCTCTAAATATGATCTGTTTTATTTTGAAATATAAATATTTCAAAGAACAAATTGTAAGCAACTGGAAAATTGGTCTTAAGCACATGTAATATGTGATTTCACAAATGTTTAGGATCATAGTGGCATATCCACGAATATGAGACTGCATAAACATGTTCTATAGCAACTCTTTGTTTCTGTAGCACTGAGGTACTTATTAAACACAAAGACATTTCTAACTATTATCACAGATGCTATTATTGCTATTGCGTTATTGTACTTTCAATAAACATTTTCCCTAAAGATTTACACAAAATGTGAAATTCCTCTTTGAGTTAAATGTTGATATATGCTGGTACTGCTCACATAGCTGGCAGTGTTTAATCCTAACCATGATCAGACATATTTATTAAAGTAAACATATCTATATCTATATCTGTATCTATCTATCTCCAGTTCTTTTTCATCGATTGCCATCAGAACTGTTGCTGCTCAAACTACTGAATTAATAGTTTTTTTCACTGTCTATTGTGATTAGTGCAACGTTAATTCTGTCTACTTATCTTTAAAATACAGTAGAATTAAAACTATAGAGGGAATCACTTTTTCTTATTAGGCTGCTGAAAAAGCTCGTTCTGTGATATCTGTTTCCAATTTGCCTTTGGGGAAAGGAATGCCGACGAGTTGCCTTGTTTCTCCCTTCAGACATTCAGAACCTCACCAAACTGCAGTCAAACCAGGATGCACACCCCAGCATGGGACTCCCCCTGCCCCCAGGATCATAGTCAATAAATTTGATTAGTTTGTAAAACATTCCAAGCCACCAGCCCACAAGCAGGTTGAGCCAATACCTTCACTCATTCCCTGTTCTTGCTAGACCACCAGGGCTCTAGTTTGTATTTTTAAACCTGGGTTAAATTGTGGCATAACCACAAACCATTGTATGCTATTAACAGTGGGGTTCCAATGAATGACTGACAAACAAAATCTTAGCACACGAAGCCTACTCCTCTCAATGGTAAACACATGTTATTAATGAAACGTTTCTAACAGGCCCAGGCATTTTGAAGTCTGTCTTGACTGACAAGACCGTATTTTGCTATATGGGCTAAACAAAACATTTAAAAATAGTTTATTAGAAGAACATGTTTTGGTGAATTACAAAGGTATAATTTGCAGATCTGGATTCCGAACTAAATATCCCCTCCTTCTGGACTGCAGTGCAATGTTTCTCCAGGGTTCAAAGATAGCATGCAATTCCTATATCTTCCCTAAGAATGTCAGGATGGTGTTAAATTAAACCTATAGTCCACCTCAAAGACAGCTATTTCGATGCAAAAGGACTCAATTCTGATCTCACATGAGATAAAGCTTTACGTATTTTTCTGCACCGTTCTAAGTTTCAGAACCCAGTTACTTGGAGAACCACTAGCATTTGGCGGGATGCTAAATAAAGACCAGATGTGATGCATTCTCAGCTTCCTCTGAGATCACAGGGCAGGTGAGTGAACATGTTTTTCCTGCCTTTTGGATGTACTGATCTATCAGTAACCTTGGTTACTTACTATGTAGGCATCCGTGAAAATAGACATTTAGTCTTTTGTGCAAATTTTCCAAACATCAGTTTAACATAAGGGGATAGCAAGCCTCAAACCAAGTAAAACAATACTGGAGTTGCATTCTAGATATCTTTGAAACATTCAGTGTTTTGGACCACCAAACTTGAACCCACGATGGTTGCATTTAGTTTTAATCAAACTGGGCAGTGCTGCCTCAAGCTGGTTTGTGCTTTTTTTCTTTTCAAATTTACCCTGACCCTGTTGGAGCAGCCAGAGCATTTCGGAAGTACAAAGTACCATCCATCTGCTCTGCAACGTTCTTTCCCCGTTTTTATCAGTATACATAGATGCTGTGAACAAGGGTCACACTGAGCTTCAGTGTTTTGTACACGTATTAACATTATAATCTCATTAATATTATAATATCTTCCCCTCCTCCTTTTTAGACCTCCCAATTTTCTCCCCTCCTATCCATTCCCACTATCTCACCCATTCTGTTCTATAAAATTCTGTGTTCTGGGTTTCTCATATTAGAGAAACCATGTGATATTAACCTTCTGAGATTGATTCATTTCACTAAGCAAGATGGTCTCAAGTTGCATCCATTTACCTATAAAAGCCTCAAATTTGTCTGTTTTATGGAAGAGTAGGACTTCATTGTGTACATAAACTACAACTTTTGTAGCTCTTGGTCTGTTGATAGATAGTTTGGCCACTTCTACAAGAGGGCACTGAGTAATGAGGAAACGAAGGGGTAGTATCAATATCATCCAAACTATTTTGAATATCAGATTTGTTTTGAAAAGCATCATCATTGTTTCTAATCACATCAAAGTGGCCAAACAAAGGGAAAAATTTCATATATATAAAATTTATATATATAAAAATTTCATATAACTGTTCTGTAAATAATGATTTTCTATGAATTAACTAGGTGACTTTACCTTCCCTAAATTGACAACTCAAAGCCATAGATACAGTTTTAGATAAACTGAAACAGGTTAAGGACAATATTAGAGAGAAAAAAACGTCTAGGATATGCAACAGTGTATCAACAACACGCCTGACCACCTCCACTCATACCTTGTTCCATTGCTTTTCCCCTCTCATCTTTGTTCCACGTAAGCCATATTCCTGGCACCTGCACTGTCCTCTTCTCTCTCTCCTACGTGTCCAGTTAGCTTGTGCTTCTACCTACTGCCCTGGTCCTTGTTGCTTCATCTTCTCTGGAGGTGGCACAGTCAGAAGTATGGGAGTTCCTTGAAGTGTTACTTTAATGTCCAAGATCGTCCCCCCATTCTTGGGTGACCCCTCATACCTGTGACCTGTAACGCACACTCCCATGACACCTCAACTTCTCTCTTTCTCACCAAGACATTCCTCCTATTTTCTCCAACGATTTATACAAATCACAAAGATTTATTATTCATTTCTCTAAAGCTTTGGCAGGTGGACTCAATAGTCTGAAATACTCTGTGAGCCTAGGTAATAATAACTCAAGTCTTCTTGGTTACTCTCACAATACAATGCTTGGAGAGGCCGTACATTAAAACATATTAATGAATTGTGTTTGGCAAAGTATGAAGATGCTATTAAGGAGTAAAACAACGGTTCTGAGTTTCCCTCAAGTCCTTTCCAACGGATGATGAGTGGCCCAAGGTAGCCATTACCTGCTGCTTAGAACCCAGTGAATCTTCTTTAGCTGGTTGTGCTGGGAGTACAGAGGTGATACCTTGAGTTGTTTATTCACACTTCCTTTTCTCAGGGAAAATAAGCCAAAAAGAGTTTCATTCTCTGAGGTTTGATTAAGAAAGCTTAATATGTATTCAACTGATATGGTTTCAGGTAGAGAAAATTGAAAGTTACCTCTAATACATATGTTATGATAGACAGAATCAAAGACTTAGAATTGATAAAGAACTAAGAAAACTAAGAGTGAAAATTATAAAATGATTAATAATATGTAGAATAATGACTAGAATATAGGTCTTTTTACTTTTTTGATTCACTGTACTTATATATGATACATTGCAATGCAAATTTTATTATATAATTATATTGTTGAAACTTTCAAACTATATTACTTGTGACACAATTCATGTTTTTAGTGTTTATGTTACTATTAACTTATTTACCTGTGAACACTTAAACACATGATCATGTGATCAGAGATTTAATTTCATGCTTCTAATTTGTTTTCTTGAATTTGATATTCTTAAAAATATCAGGATAAAGAAAAGCTCTTATGTCATCATCTCAGTATTAGGAAACCAGACAGAAGAACACATGAGCATCCATTTACTTTGCCTTTGTTTTAAAATTGTTGATTACTGCGTTATTAGAATCAGTCCTTCAAAGGTTTAGAGTGAATGAACACGGACTGGACAGAGGGCTTTCATATACCATGCATTCCTTTAAGCATTTACCCAGAAGCGAGGCACTGTGCTTGGAAAACACATAGTAGAATATGACATTTTTTTTCCTGGCCAATGACCCTCAGTCTTTACCAACATATGTTCTCTCTTTATCAGGAAAAACAGCTTGACTACAGCTTCTAGTCTCCGCTGCCATACCGTAGCCCACAGAAGTGAAATAGAAATTTCATGTTTTTTTCAGATCTGCCATATATGTCACGTAGGACTCTTTCTGTTTCCCATCTGCCATATTCTATGGACCTAGAGGACAAAGCAATCACGAGAAGGATGGAGCCCTGAACCCTGAATGGCTATATGGAGCAGAAATTTTTCCCACAACCTTTCTATCAGCAAGCTTCTCATCATTGTGAAAACATTATTGAGATGATCACGTTTTATAAAGCAAAGGTTGATTCTAAATCATGTTTTCAGAGATTTCAACCTCGGGCTGCTTGGCCCTTTTGCTTTCAGCCGGTGATTACACAGAATGTCGTGTTGGGACTGTGTGGTGCAGGAACTGTCCACGTCATGGCAGCTGAGAAGCAAAGAAAAGGAGAGAGGAGAGATTGCTGTCCCTCTATCAATCAGAACCTTTGAAGGTCTTGACTCCAATAACCTAACTTAGTCTCATTTGGCCATACATTCTAAATATTCCAACACTTCCTAATAATGACATAGGCCGACAGTGAAGCTTTTACATATGGATTTTTGGTGAATATTTGCTCATTTGCTAGTGTCCTGTTGCCAAAGCATTGGATATGGTCAATCTTTCCGTCAACATGGGAGAGACCTATGTGAGATCTTGCATACAGAAAGACACAGTTCTTGGAAGCCATCATTTTAACAATAATGACAACAACCTGATGAGCCCATTTTCCTGACACACCCACAGCTCAGCTGTCCTAGGATAGTGGAGTCAGTTGCTGAGAAACAGAGATGGCATGGGAACACGGAAATTGCTGAGACTTCTTAGTAAGAATCAACAGGAAGGGATAGTATGTAGATTGAGACTTACCAACAGGGGCTCGTCCAGTGGCAATGGACTGGCAGAAGATTACTACGAAATCTGGTGGTAGCAGGCTGGTGACAAAACTGCCTGAAGGTGCGTGGAATGTGTCATGGTGATTGCTGAACTATAACACTTATCTTTTCTGTAGTACTTTGTTGTGTCTCTCAGGGGGAAGAGTCAAATAGTATTACTATACAAGCAACGACAGTGCTTGCTTGGCTTGCACTATTGTATTACCAACATGTCAAGAAGCAGATTACTTAGTGTTGTGGTTAGGATCAGTATCATGTATTTTGATGTTATGGATTCTCTATGGAACCATGTGATGTTGGTGGACTGGCATCTGGTCTGGAGGGGTGGATTGCAGTTAAGTTAGGATTAACGGTGTGTAGTGGCCACACCTGGAGGCAGGAGGGGCTGGTTACTGGGCGGAGACCTGAAAGGATACATAAGCTGCACCTGCCTTCCTGGAGGACTGGGAGGACTAGTCTCAGCTTGTCTTCTTATTGGTCCGGGGAAGCTGCCTCCACCTCTCTCTCTGCCATGTACTTCGATTGTTGCTGGCCACCCCTGAATGGATTGTGACTATCTGAGACTGTGAGCTAAAATAAACCTTTCCTTTCCTGAGTTTGTGGGTGTCGGGTATTGAGTCACAGCAATGAAAAAGTGACTAGGACACTTGGTATGTGGGAAAGGAGAGCAATTTCTACAGATGACACAAGTTTTTCCAGTTCACTATGTCCTCTATGTAATACTTATTTGAAGAGTCAGTCCAGGTGTGATCACAATGTCCCCTGACTTGGCAAGAGCTTTCAGAATGCACTGGACAATTTAGTAACATGGTGCTAAATTCTCCTCAAGAAATTTTCTCCTCAAGAAAAATACAGGAGCTCAGAACTGTGAGGAGAGATATATAAACAAATAAGTACAGTAACCTATGAGAAGAGTTAGAAATGAAGTATGAAAGATACCTTGTAGAGTCACCAGAAAGGCAATACCTAACTTTGCTTTTCCTGGGTTCTAAGTGTTGATAGACAAATAAGACTTGTCAGAAGCTACTGAACCCATGTGCGGTTGTGGGAAAGATGGAAAACATCCTAGGAAAAGGAAATAGAGCAAAGAAAAATACAAAAATTATAAAGAGTACAGCCTGTGTATATGTTTGTGGAGTAGAATTTAAGTAGGTAGTATTAGGAGATAGTTTGTAGGGAGAGTCAGGAGGTTATAACAGCCATGTTAAGAAGATGAAAACATTTTTAGTGAATAACTGTGGATCACTGAAAATACTTTATCAAGGAACTAATAAATCTGAGATGACTTATTATGAGATGATTGGTGATGGTAGGAGACTAACTTGAATTTGAGTTCTGGTAGAACAGTGAAGTGACATTTGCTGACATATAGAGTGAGAATGAATGAGTCAAATACACACGTGGATGTGCCAGAGAATTTGTTTTCTTTATTGCATTATAATTCACTGATATATCCACCCTTGTTACTATGCTCTGGGGTGTCAGAAAATCTGTCGTTTCAGGGCCAATTTTTTGCTTGAGGATTTGCCTTGACTTTGCAGGGATTTGTTCATACAAATGTCCCATGCTGTCCTATCATGCATGTGCTCAGGCTACTACAGACCTCATATTCTCTCTTGTTTATTGCTATTTATGGATTGTGTAGGGATCACTCTGGGAAGCCTGGTCCACAGAGAACAGGGTAATTCTTGTGAGCCCACCTCAGGCTGTGGGAGCGTGGACACACCACTACAGCAATTCACGTGCCCCTTCAAGTCTTGTAGAATGTAGTTAGTCAAGAAGTCAGACAAACACAACAGAATCAGTGTCTTCTCCATGGTGCCTGGTTCCATGGCTGTACAGGCTCAAAGGCTGGAGCCTACTCAATGGCTGAGGGATAATGTACAGATTCATCCACTCACGTCTCAGCTTTGGGTGGGATTGCTTGACAGGCTTGCTGGTGGAAGCCCCTGCTATATGATCTCTCTGTGTGACTTGGCATTCTGTGTAGTCAGAATTCTAACAAGGCCATTCCTGGTACCAAGAACCCATGCTCTAGAAGCATCACCTTTGGTGGCCTAAGCTTACAGGGCATGCAAAATTATTCTTGTCACTGTTTGAAGAAATCAAAAGCACATAAAAATAGTTTAGGGACACAGGCTCCTGGTTCTCAATCGGAGAAATGCTAAAAAATTGGAAAGCCATGGTTTCAAACCCCCAGTCTTTTTCTATGGCTTATCTGTGATGTTTGTTTCCCCTTTCTACTGGAGGATTTTGTTTGTCCTTAGCCTGAGGTCCAGGGTGGGGCAAGACATAGGGGTGAGGAATAGTTGCTCTGACTCATGATGTCTTCTTCAAAATATGTTATCCATGCAGTGCCATGAGTCCTTTCCGCTTACTGAGTGCCTGAGTGTATTGAAATGCAGAAGCCAGAAAGAACACTCTGACTTTTACTGTCACGGTCCTTCTCTGAGGCTAGAGTTTTACAGAAATGCCTAGCTACCTGAAGGGGTGGAGAAGGAGAGGGAAAACAATCATTGTGTGTGTGACGGGGGTGTGGAGAGCTCATACTACTAAGTAACACTTGGTTTTGTACACTGAACATGTGACATTCCACTTAACAGGCAACAAAACAAAGTAAACAAAAATACCATAGCATCTTAGCTCTAATTTGATCCTTTCCATAAACATATTATTTCTGTTTGCAACAGTGTCCTTCTCCCTCTCTCACTTTTTTTTTAAAACAGTTGTCTCAGCTTAATGGATCTGGTATCCTAGGAACATTCCAGTAATTTCAAGGTCTACAGCAGTGCCATTCTTCACAACTACACCAAAATCTACAGTGCAAAGTGAGCCCTCCTGCTTACCTTATACCATGTATGATCAAATAGTTCAGATTTTCATCCTCTCCACTACATAAATAAAGTATATAAGGATATTTGTGGCAATATGAGTTACCCAAAAATACAAAGTCTTAGAATTTCCTATAAAAGTTCACTTATTGCCAGGCAAAGAACAATGTGCAGTGACCACATCCTGGGACCTTTCAAATCAGGAGCAGAAGTCTCTGCAGAAAGATGTTACACCAATACTGACCATTGCAGACATTTTTGGTGATTTATTGGGTATTTAATTTTGAGCCTGTACATATCAACCTATAAGAGTAGTTGGTTTCATGTATTTGTTGGCTTATACTTCTTCTGTGCTTCCTACTCATACCTGCTTCTGAATCAGTTATGGTAATTGAAGCATTTGAATCCTATCAAATAGAATATTCTTGGAATGGGGTAGCAAGGTGAGGCGTATCATTAGCTACTTAGATACATAGGAATGACAAATAGGATTTGATTGTGGAGGAGTGAGTGTAGAACCACTTGTATCTACTGAACAGGAAAAAATTTGATGTGTGTATTAGATTATCAGAATAAATGGAAAGTGACTAATAGTTTGAGAGCTAAGTAGACATTGGTTCAAAGGTTCAAAGACCAACCATGCTGGGAGTGCTATGGAATAAATTCTCTCCACCCAGGGAAGGATCAGGACAGCCACTGTAGACACTGATGTGGCCAGGTATTGCCTGACACACTTATGCAGAGGAGAAATAGACTTTCCTAACAGATTGTGATATAAAACAGATTCTAAGAAAACTATCTTGATAGATGCTATACCAGCAAAGAAAAAAATAGTTGGTTTCAGAGATAAATTCCCATTTCAACCAGTGAAAAGTATTAATGTCTACATTAATATGTTAATTATATTAATATACATCTAAATCCTCATATCTAAACCTTCTCAGATAATTTGAATTTATGAAGAGACCTACCAAATAATTTGTAGACAAGTGGCCATTGAAAATTGACCATGAGCTTTCGTGTATTTAGGGCACTTCTCATTGCTGAGCGGACTTCTAAAGTTCCAGGGCCTACAGCTGGTTTGAAGCGCAGGGGTTGAGAAGTTGACATTCTGGAAGCTGTTTTTCTTTTGAGCTGAAACAGAATTTGAATAAAGTCCAGGCGGAGTCAGCTTCTAAACAAGGATGAAATACAGGTTTACAAAGTTTTCTAACAAGCCCAAAACATCTTATATATCCACGTTAACATTTTCCTTTAAAAGAAACCTTAGTCTATAGTTTCATAAAATGCCATTTGGATAACTAGCAAAGGCAAACTTAAACTGCTTCCAAAGTGTTCCTACAGCCTGGTTTAGCCAGAGGACATCGTGACAATCCAATAAAGAGAGCACAAAGACAAGAAAGCAGGAAGCCTGGGAAGCCATCTCTGCCTGGGCACTGAGAAGACCTTCACCTTGGACAAGCCACTTCACTTGTGCAGGTCAGGAAGACACTAAGGCTCCAAAACATGTTCATTGATAGCTTCATCTGACTTCAGAGCTGATGAATCTGAGTACAGTTAAAACACTTGTCCCAGTGGGCTGGGTATGGGCTGCACACTTCTCATCTCTTGATCTGATTTTCTCTCTCTGTTCTCTAAAGTTTTCCAAGATGTTGTGGTAAATCTTTCTGTGTCTAATGAAAAGGTTAGTGCCACCCACAGACAAGCACCTACACCTCTGGAGCTCTGAAAAGAATTTGCAGCATTCAGACAGGCGTATTCCACGAACCCCACCTGACATGGCACCTCTGAAGCACAGTCTACAAGCAAGCACAGTACGTAAGGAATAATCCCTTACAGTGAGCAAATATCTCCTCAAACACTGAACATGCTTAAAGGAACACAGCTTGGATTTGCGGATTATCAGCATTAGTCCCAATTATTTTACTAATTTGCATTATAAAATAAGTGAAAGCCTTTGAGAGAAGTACTTTGCCAAGGTAGCTGTGGCTAAAGGAAAGTCCATAGACAGAACAGGAGACTGTGAGATGAAAAGCAGCTCACAGCTCATCTACGGGGTGGGTCTGGGTCAGTGACAACAAAGGAAGAGCAAACTGGCTTCCAGACCCAGAATTCCCCGGGGTGGATTCCTTCCGGGTGGTCTGTGAAGACGACCTGCTGCAGCAGAGCCCTGGAAAACCTCCTTCCAGTTTTAAGAGACAGGAGAAGCCTTCAGTCACATGAAGGAGCTCATACTAAATACAGAAGTCTCTCCTTTCATGTTATTTCACATAAGATGTATTTCATATGCGTTGCACTGTTGAGAGAGATCCAGCCATGACCTCAAAGTGTGAGTTACTCTTTGGGACTGGGTTAATCATCCACTTCATTCAGTTAGTGGATATCCAGCCAATTAAACTCACATAGAGGGACTACCCATGAGATTGCTGGCCCCTTGCCACCATAGCTTGGGAACTAGGAGAAGATAGTCTTGGTATGACCGGCTTCGCCTGCTCCTGGCTTTTGTCTTTCTCCTTCCACACATTCTAGGATCAGTTACCTCCTCTGCCAAACCCTTTATTGCCTTCTTAGGAATTGCATAGGTTTTTTGTTTGTTTGTTTGTTTTCAAACCAAAAATATCTCAGGATGTGATTTGGTCCCCTAACCTGGTGGTGATAGTGGCCTCTGCCACAGCCAAAGAATGGATTGCATGTCCTGGACATGAAGTCTCAGGAGGTTTTGCTTAACTGGGAATCCAGAATGTTCTGCATTTTTCCAATCCCTGGTAGCTGAAGGAATCAGAAAGTGGTTTCAAGCAAGGTCTGCACCATAATCTTAGCTTTGTGCTTATTAACTGAAAGACATTAAGCAGATTAGATTCTATCTTGATTGTTCACTTTAAGAACAAAGCTAATAACAAAAGCTATCCAACACAGTTGGTATGAGGAGTAAATGACATACTTTATATGTGTTGCCTTGCTATTATTGTAGTGGATCCATAAAATGATCAATTTATAAAAGAAAAGGTTTATTTTAGATTATAGTCTTGGCAGTTTTTAGTCTATATTATACAGCTCTTCTGTTTTTAGGCCTTTGGTGTGTGTGTGTGTGTGTGTGTGTGTGTGTGTGTGTGTGTGTGTGTGTGTGCATGTGTGGGAGTGGGCAGCAGCACACTCCGGCAGAATTATTATATATGGCATAGTGAAACCATTCTGATCATGACTGGGATAGAGAGAGGAAGAGAGAACTACTGGGACAGTTTACAGATTTGAAGGGAGAGTCTTCCTGTGGGAGTTGGAGTATCTAGCAGCCCCTCTGATATGAGATAGAAGAACTCCAGTCTGAGACTGTAGGCCAGCCAGTGGAATCTGTGGTGTGGATTTGTGTCCAAAGGTGATGGAGAACTCTGAAGACTGGAGCAGATCTGTGATGAAGATTAGTGATGTCAAGAAAGAAAGAGTCATTGTCTAGAAACAATGTAAAGGTTGGAGCTTCCCCAGAAAAAGAAGCTGTGATAGTCTTCCTTCCTTCTTCCTTTTTTATTTAGTTTGAGCTGCCAGTCCATTGGTTGGGCCACCCACATCCAGAGCGGGTCTTCTTTCCTCACCAGAAATCAATCACTCATTCCCAACACCCTTCCCTGTGGATTAACTAGACATTTACTAATCTCTTCAAGTTGGCATAAAGCTTTAAAAGGTGCAAAGTCTATTAGGCAACACTTCTTCTTTTCTCTTTCCTTTCCTTTCCTTTCCTTTCCTTTCCTTTCCTTTCCTTTCCTTTCCTTTCCTTTCCTTTCCTTCTCTTCCCTTCTCTGCCCGGCCCTTCTCTTCTCTTTTTTTATTTTGTCTCTTCTCTGCTCTTCTCTCTCTCTCTCTCTCTCTCTCTCTCTCTCTCTCTCTCTCTCTCTCGACAGAATCTTGCCCTGCAGTAGAACCTGGTCCTGACCTCACTGTGTAGCCCAGGCGGGCTGGCCTTGAACACTCAGCAATCTTCTTGCCTCAGCTTCCCAAGTATTGGGATCACAAACGTGCTCCACCAGACTTGGTTTCTGTGGTGCTGGGGAATCAAACTCAGCATCTGTGTGCTTGCAAAGCAAACAATCTCACCACTGTGCTACTTCTCCAGCCCTAGACAATATTTCTTAATTAACAAGGAGTATCTATGAAAAGAAACACACAAGGATTTTCTTCCCATTTCTTCCTATCTAAAGGCTTCCATACAGGAATAATAATTATTGCTCATGTACTTTTCCCCACCAGTCTAGATCACTCTAGATACAAACAAAATGACAAAAGACCCGTTCCTGAGTCCTATCATTCACATCCTCTATTATAGCTCTTGCGTACATTAGCCTTATACTTATCTCTAACTTACTGACTCCTCTTTAAAATATTTGCAGTTCAGGAGAAAGGAATGTCATTTATCGGATACTCTCACACTACAACAACTATTGTAATAAAAGTTTTCAGTTATTCTATTGACTTATGTAGCCTAGAAAATTTTTATAATAATGATATGCTGAACTCAATCTCATATTGATAGGTTCACAATCTCCCATCTTCAGTAAGAGTGAAGTGTTTTATTTTGTTTACCTATAATTTTCATTGTGACTTTAGTACCTTATAAATGCTTAGTCAGAACCAAGTTCTCTAAACAACTCTCTTGCTTTTGCAGCATGAAATTTCTCAAAGAATTTGAAATATTTATATATTGCTGCATGAGTGTGTAATTAAATTCCTGTAAATGATGACATGCATCTGTACTCAGATGACCAGGATAATGGCTTATGTAATAAGTGAGCTAGAATTGAAACGTGTGAGCCATGAACTTGGATACATCACTTAACTGTTGATGATGTGATCATCTTACCAAGACATGAGAAAAAATGACATATATCTCATCTACCTTACACGATTACTGTGAAGGTGGTAAGATGTGAGAACAAAATTTTAAAAATAAAGTGTTACACAACTTCATTTGTCTGACTAGTTCTCTGTCATGCAACATACAGGACCCTAAGTTTTTCTTAGCATTCAGAGTACTTTTCTGATTTTCTTCTACCACTTTGACTTCTTTTACTTCTATTTACTGGGTCCAGATGGTCCATGGACTCTTTCAGACTTGGTTCACTAGAAAATAGATAAAGAAAGATAGCTTATTTCAGCAGCAATGCCAGGAGACAGGGTGAGAAATGAGGACAACGAACCAAGAGGGAGGAAAACCAGTATAAAAATGAATTGGCCACTATTTTGGACAGTTGTGCCTAAATACTATAAGTGCATTCTAGGATTGTCCAGTTGACGATCAGAAAAAAAGAAGGTATCTACTCATCACCTTTACCTCCCTTTGGTAATTTCATGGGCAATAACTGTACTTTTCCTTCAGATTGCAAATGTCTGAACACTGAGGATCCCTAGATTATGACAGGCAGTATAGATGGGCTCATGAGTGGCTGTGATAGGTTTCAACTGAACAGAGTGAATGAAGGTGTGACAGTTAAGCTGCCTTGTCCACTTGACTAGATTCAGAGAAAACTAGAAAATTAATAAAGCATACTTCTTGGATACTAGATCTGGTCTACATTCCCTCTCTCGTTAGTATTCCTTTCCTGCTCTGCATCCAGGTCGCAAGGGAATGAGGAGGTTGGCTCCACCCTAAGCTCTGCCATGATATTTATGTTTTGGAGCCAGATGTTCATTGGCAGAAACCTCTGGAACCATGAGCCAAGTTAAACCAAACATTGTGAGTGTTGGGTATTTTGTCTCAGCAACAGGAAAACTGGTCAACACAAAAATTGGTCCAAAAAGTGGGGTCATCGCTAGAACTACACATGATTATGTGGTTCAAAGCCTTTGAAACTTATTTATGAAAGGAGTTTGGAAAGGTTTCAAAACGTGAACTGGAGAATCCCTAAAATGCTTTAAGCAGAGCCTACTGGCTGATTCAGACTAGACTGAGAGAAACACGGATAGTAAAGGATGGGTGAGGGAGATTTCAGATACGATCAAAGATTCTATTGGAAACTGGGCTACCAGCCATGCATGTGACACTCTGGAAAAAATTACTTACATTTTACCCGTAGTCTGAGACTTTATGAGAGGCTAGTTGAAGGGTCAAGCACCTTTGTCTCTAATCCATTTCACTAAGTGTTATCAACTCAAGGTGACCTCATTTTCTTGCAGATGTTTCATATCTGTCTTTCTTTATGATTTCATAATATTCCATTGTGTTTACATACCACATTTTCTTAAACTATTCCTTTGTCAATAGGCATGTAGTTTTTTCAGGACTTAGCTATTATGAACTGTACCGCTATAAATGTGAATATGCATGTGTCTCTGTTATATAACTTTGGTTCTTTTGAGAAAATGCTCAGAAGAGCTGTAGTTGTAGCTTTCTAAGGATCTCTAAACTGCTTTCCATAGTTTTTGAACAGGATTGCAATCCAACCAACTGTGTAAAAGTTGTTTCTTTTCCTCTAAAACTTCACCAACAATTGTGTTTTTTTTTTTTTTAAGATTTTTATGTGAGCCATCTCACTGTATAAATGTTTGGTTTTCGGTTGCATAAAGGGCAGCTATTGGGCTACAGAGTGAGACCTATATAAAAAAGAGTAGTTATGTCATGTTATGTGGCACTATGATTTTAGATTTATTTGGAGATTAAGTATGGTTTAAGAAGTTGTGCTTTGATATCACATTGAGAAGAGGTAGATTGGCAATAGTTAAGATGAATTATCGCTTTGACTGGCCTCAGAGTCACCTACATCATTAGTCAAGCACATCTCTGGGTGTGTTTTGATGGACTTTTGAGACATGACTTTAGATATTATATATCTGGTCTGTGGCCCTTTCTGCTATAGCATTGTCTCCCTAGTCTGCCTCCCAGCCACTGAAAAAATGTGCAACTTTGTTCCACTACTCCCTTCTGCCATAATATTTCTGTCTTGAATCTAGCTGACCATGAATGGAATCTCTTAAAACCATGAGCCAAATTAAGCTGCTTCTTAAGTTCCAGGTATTGGGTATGTTGTTCCAGGAACAGAAAAGTTGACAATCCAGAAGACTGTAGAAGAGAGCATGGGATTAGTCTCTGTAACAGTGGCTGCAATAAGGGGGTCCAAAGAGCTAAGCTTATATAAAAGAGGCACAGATATACATTTGTGACACGCCTCTGAATGCAACTAAATCAATAATCAAATAATCATTTATTTAGATAAACAGGAAAAGTCTATTTAAAAGCTAGCTTCAGGGCAGACGAAAGAGTTACAATCCTCCAGTCATCATCTGTGGATGAACAGAAGCCTTTTGTACCCCATTACAGAAGTGATTGCTTTTACAATCAGTTTTAAATTTATAACTGTAAGACAAGACTTTGTGTAATTCGTGTATCTCCCTATCTTCTAATTTCCATACTTATTTTAGATCACAAGCTTATGTTTACCAAATAAAAGGAAGTTTAGTTGATAGTGAGACTCTCCCCCCGCCTCACTTTGCCATGGTGGTTGTCAACATTCACATGTCCAAATCTTGGCCCCTAAGGGAGGGGATAAGAACCCTTTCACCCCAAAAAAGCTACCCTGTCTTCTCTACTTGGCATTTACCTCCTGCCTCCATTACTGTAAATGCTTTGCAGATATTTGCATCTTCATGCCTGTTACTTCCTTTTCTCTTATCAAGGGAATGGCGTGGGTGGACATCTGTAAACTTTAGTTTAAAATGCTGTCCTGCTGGTATCAGGTTGACATTTGAGTTTTAGAATATCTAGGCTTTTTATTTTGTCTCTTAGTATGCCATTCTTTTTCTCTGTGATCACATACATTTTTAAGGATGAAATTACCTTCTATAACTTTCAGCTCCCAAATTTATATCATTAGCTGAGATCATAAGTTTGTGTTCCTAACTTTCATATTCATTTATACTGTTCTTTCCCTGTCGTCAGCTTTAGAGTATTTTAAGGAATGCACTCAGTTATAGATGTGTGCCTTAGTCAGTTTCTCCTCATGGGAATAAGATGCCAAGACTTGCAACTTAAAGGAGGAGGGGTTTATTTAGCTTACAGTTTACTGTGGGCTCAGTCCAGAGCTGGCTGGCTTGATAAAAGGCATGGCAGAAGAAAGCTGCTTCACCCAAGGAAGACAGGAAGCAGAGAGAAAAGCGAGGAGCCAAGAACAAAACTATGCTTTTGTAGGTCACTGCTTCAGTGACCTACCTCCAATCAGACCCCAATTCATAACAGCGCATTCAGCTATTGAACTTATCCATGGACGAATCCACTGATGAGTGTAGTATATGCATCATCAGTCAGAGACCCGAAGACACACTTTAAATCTAAACCATAACATTGTCTAAGCCTAAGTAATATTAGAGTGAGAAGCCCTGGCTGGCTATTATTGCACAGGAGGATAAGCATAGGTAACAAGTATGAACTACACTTTTTAAATCTGGAAGAAAGGGTTTTCAATGTTTTCACCATAAAGAAATAATAAATGTTTGAAGAGATGAATATGTTTAACTGGATGTAAACACTACACATTTTAATATGTGTATTAAAGCATCACATTATACGGTAGTAATAGGGACAGTTTTAAGGTTTCATTTTTCAGCTTTAAATTAATTTATTTTAAGCATTTAAAAAACTCAAACTTTGATCTTCTTCTACAGTTTATTCCTTTCCTAATTTTCAGCAGCTTGTTAAACGGTACTTCTAATTGCTTAAGAAAATGCAATACTTATTTGTTGCTATGTAAGATTTGTGACTTAAGTAAGAATTAATTATCTCACAACTATGGTAGATTAAGAGGTCAGAAACAGCATACTGCTTTGTGCCTCTTATCACTCACTCAGGTGTTGAAACTGTGATGCTCTGAAGGCTGCTGCCTAGCAGGAAGTGTCTCAAAAACCCCCAGTTCCCTTGTTAACAGAAGTCTCAGTGACCCGCCATGTGGATTGGTTCACTAGGCCACTTTCCTTACAGAAAGTGATTACAGAGAGTGCAGGTAGGGCAGAAGCTGTTCTGTCTGTCGTGATCTTGCCTTGAGAATCATGCACCATCCCTTCTGCCATATTCTATTGATAACAGACACCAACTCTGTGGAGTGAAATACATTTTCACACAGGATGGGAACACTGAGAGGTGACAAATATGGGCCACTGTGGAGGCTGCCCGTCATGGAAAGAAACCTCAGAGTAATCTTCTTAAAGCTGTATTCTCATTAAGTCCTGCTGACTTAGCGCCAAAATAGATCTAAAATATTATCCATTCATTTCTCTTTATCTTACTCTCACATCTTTAATCCAATTCACGCTACTGTCTTTCATGGACCATCATCTTCAAACTGGGTTTTCTCGTAACTACTCTTGCTTCCCTCTAACCCATTCTTCAGAGAACAGTCAAGAATATTTTTGACAACAATTACACGTGTGTGTCTTGAAATTCTCCAACTGTCCACATCACACTTAGAATAAAACACGAAATGTCTTAGTAAGACCTAGCAGCCTTTCTGTCTCCAACCTCTGCCCCTCTCTTCACCTGCGTGTCTCACCGCACTTCCTACCTCCTTAGACACAAATCCCTGTTTCCCCATCTCTAGCCCCTCCCCCGACTATATCCTGTTCACTAGTGATTTTTTTTCTTCTCTAACTTTGACTAATCTTCAAATGTGAAGTTAAATTGTAAGAGAATCTTTTCAAGCTTTCCAAATCTATATTACATCCATCCTCTTATTCTTTGACCCTATATTCTGCTCATAACACTTACGAACACGTATCATTAGAAACAATGCTGTGCTTCTTTGACGTCTGTCTCAGTGGACAGAGACCAGGTCTGTATAGCCTATACAAGTCAATACATAAGATACACAAAGCCTATCGTAGCGCAATTATTAAATGGTTGTTAAATAATTGAATTATATAGCAGAAAAATCTGTTGCCATCATCATTTAAACAAAAAAGTGCCGTCTCTATATGTCAAAGTTTCCCATGAATTATGAATGATTATTTATCAAAGAATGAAGATGAGAATTCAGCTGAAGGAAATAAAACATGGGTCACAATACACATTGCAATAAGCTTAATGGAACTAGATACAAGGGCCAGAAAGATAGCAAATACAAACAGAGAGAAATAAACAAAACAATCACTTCTAATGAGGCCAGTAGAGTACACAAAGAATGTTGTTGTATGTGAGAATGCCAATGTGGAGTTGCAGCATGGTTCAGCAGTTCAAGTCAAACTGAAAAATAAATGACTTTACATGTGATGTTTGACTTTCTAGATCATTAATCTACTGCCAGTGACAAAAACATAAAGATGAAGCTCACATCTTTGAAAGCGCATTGTTCATATGCTGTACTCTGAGCATGATTAATCAAATGCAATCTTTTTATACAAAACAATGGTTTCTTGTTCACTCCTAATGGCATCAAGCTGAAGCTTACTAAAGGCACAGTCAAACTGGAATGTTCATGCGTGATCTGCACATGATAAACCACCTCTTGAGATGAGACTGTACTAACCGCTTACCAAGTGATGGCTTTTACAAAATATTTTCCACCTTCTGTCATTGTGTGCCTTTCAATCGCAGGCTCTTGGGTTCAGCCTCATGTAACTTAGCCGCCTTTTTCAGGAAAATCAATTAGTCATTTTTTTAACCCCAAAATTTAATTATAATAATCAGTGATATTAAAATATTGTCATTTCTATCACCCCCCTCTTTTTTTGACTGCCTACACATCAACTTGGGGTATTTTAATAAATTTAATTATCATTTTTCCAAATATCCCTGTATAAACTGTTACCTTTTAAACAAATCTAGCTGATGAAGGGAGGAAATGAACTGCTTTAACTGTATGAGGGCCCAGTTATAACTGTTTCATATATATAATCAAAAGAGATTTCTCCTTCAATTGCTGAGGTGAGAACTAAAGCCTCTTTGAGAATACGGACTTGCAGCGTTTCCTCTATGATTTCTTGTAGCTGAAAAAAGCAAACTTTTAGAAATTACCTTTCCATGGTCGGTTGAGACCTAACTCCTTGGAATGAACATATAATTTCTTAGAAAGTGATGAAAGAAACAGTAAAAAAGAAAATGAATTTCAGCAATTGGTCATATAAAACATCTCTGAAAGCTCTCATGACATCTGCAAAGTTGATCTGGCCTAATGAGCAGGTAAATGTTTCCTTAAGTAAAGGGAAATATTTTTTTTAAACCTTATATGCCATTTAAATTGAGTTACAAATACCTTATAGCAACAGGTTGGTGTTCCAAAACAATTTTTTTTTCATCTCTTTCAGAAATTTTGATAGAATGAGACCTAAAAAATATGAAAGGGGAATTGTTGATAGAATACACATGTTACTATGGTGATATTTTTGGAGCATACTGTTCGCCAGGAACATGGTGTAATTCTGGCTAATTTCAGCTCAAATTAAATGCTGTTGTGACAAAACAGAAATGTCTCTAGGTCACATCGGTATGATTTTCACTGGGAAATTAGATTATTCTTCATTGGAAACATCAGTTACACAGCATGACCACACAGCTTCATAAATCTTTCTGATGTAAGACATGGAAAATGTGTTCTTGAAATGTAATCATTATTAACATGGGTTCTACATCCTCAGGATACCATTTTGTAATCAGGAAACAACTCAATGCTTCATCCTCCTAACTACCACTCTACCAAGTCCCTATTGGAGTTCTGTTTGTCACCTGATGAGGCACGCAGGCCTCACAGACAGCACGCACCTCTGGATGTTGGATCCCCGCTTTTCTGGAGGAAGTGAGCATGAGAGGGCGAGATGCCAGTGTGAACACCTGCTGTCTCCACAGCTTGTCTCTTTGGCGCATTTCAAACAACGTTAGAGCACAATCTGTAAAATCTTGTTTAATTTGATGTCTTTGTGTAGATTTTTCAAAAGGCATCTGGGAGATGGATGGTTTCTCTGTTGTGGAATGGCAGCTGATTTTAGTACGTGACATTCGGTGCCTACGGGTTGGACTTACCCAGAGGTGCGTTTACCAGATCTCAGTAGGTGTTTTGAACAGTCAGGTGTTCAGGAGATGGACAAATGTTTATTTGAATGATATTTGATGGTTATCTTTTAAGTAAAGGCTTTTCAGATTGTTTCTATTATATTTCAAGTATACAGTAACCCAATACTCCCCAACTTATTTCAAGTGACATAGAGAAAATGATAGTAATTGGACAATGTATTGGGGTACATGGAGGAAGCTTTTGAGGCTTAAGGTGAGTGACCGAAGGCTGAATGACCACCTTGCTGCTTACATGACTGACATGGTCAGTATCGTGGAACACCTACAGCCAAAGACTCTACTGTGCCATGGCTGAGGAGTGGGTGGTGCTCTGTCTCACCAATCTGTTCCCCTAATCTCACACAGGTGTCTGTGACTATCCTGTCTGACTCTAATCTAACTCACCCATACTGACTTAAACAGCACCGCTTAAAACTGTGCCCAATATCATGATAGAAATGTGCTAAATTTGTTTAGATATTTGCTTTATAGTCCTTACAAATTATAGCTTTGGTTAAACATTTTTGTGTCATGTTTTTTCCTTTGAGAAAAACTATAACAGCTGACCAAATAACAAGAGAGCCAGATTTTTAAGTTCAGTCTGATATCAACAATAATCTCAAAAATCTTTAGCTATGGGTCGCACACTGAAAATAATTTTCCAGAAGCCAGAAAACATTAGATACATTCTTAAGAACATAAATTTAGAAAATATATTAAATTCTCTATAATATCAGGGTAAACCATCAATTAGATATTTAACCCCAAAATATAATAACTTCAATATGAAAAAACTGAATTTACTTTTCTGAATAGAATTAAACTATATGTGACTGTAATTCTTTCTTCATTCAGCAGTTCAGTAGACTTTGTATCTACAAGAATGAAGACTACTCTCTCCAACCTATTTGTCTTTTTCTTTCTGTTTGTGTTTATTTTTCTGTGTAGTTTTCTCTATTTTTATCACTGAGAAGCCTTTCAATTTTGGCACATATCTATATCTATATCTATATCTATATCTATCTATCTATCTATCTATCTATCTATCTATCTATATTCTTGAATAAAAAACACTCTCTAAATAGAATTTGTGGAAGCCAGAACCTTAACCATAGGTTTCACAAGGGTGCGAATATGTAAGTCATACTTTACATATTTCTTCTTCCTTTGGTACATTTCCATAGATTCAAATGTAACTCAGTTTTGTTTAGAATAGTCAATTATATGGCTTTTGTTTCCTGAATATTGTTAAAATCAATTGACTAAAAATTATTTTATGCATGAGTGAAAGAACAGAACCTGTTTCAAAAAGTCTTGGACTTATTTTTCCCTCAAAATAGTTGTATATATAGCTCCCTGTATCAAAGCTCACTGAAATGTTGAATAACTGAAAAATTACAACCAGAAAATATTAAAGCTGAGAGAAAAATACTCATAGAAATTAACTTATTTAGCTCTGTAACATAAAAAAGAAATCTTAGAAATTAACTTTTTAAAATTATAATTTAAAAGAGAAGGATGATAATACAGACAGATTAAATATTTTTTCCCCTCAATTAATGCTTAACTAGAACAGGGACTTAGTGCTGTTGATGAACTACCTGATGTTTCTCATCAAGTAAAAGACTAAGAAAAAAGACTCAGAAAAATTATAATTTAATCTTTCATATATGCATTATTTTCTAATTATTCCTCTGGTAAGGATATTATAGTACATGGTATGATTTATATAATGTATAATGCACGTTATATATAACATAGAGCATAATATATAAGATATATCAATAATAGCAAATATATATGTATATTATTTCCCCTATATAATTAAATAGAGTTTTATAAAATGCACTTACTGCCAAACTACATCAAAGAACCTAATATCCATAGTTTGTTGGTTTAGGTTGTACATGAGGATTGAGTATAGAATTTGCTTCTCAGAAAATTATGGAAGTGCTTATGACCTGTAAAGAAATTCTCATACAACTTAAGAGTGATTCCAATTCTTTTGGTATATCTCTTTTTTCTTTGTATTTTTGAGTAAGTTCATTCTTTTCTTTTTTGTGTGTGTGGTAATAAAGATGGAACTCAGGACCTTCACGCTGAGCTGTATCTCTAGCCCATTTTTATGTTTTGATTTTGACATAGGTTCTTACTAAGTCACTAGAATATTCATGATGAGCTCAAGCTTATGATCCTCCCATTTCTACATACTAGAGTGCTCAGATTCAAGGCTTCCACTTAGATTTCAGAACAAGGCCCTGAAGGCCAGGTAGTGTGTTCCTGGGAGTGCAGTATGAGAAATTGTTAAGGTGAAGCAGAAAGTACAATGGACTCCCTGGAAGTTTGGAGATACCAGCTGAGTCAGTTAATTTTTAAAACATTTTTTTAAAAAAGGAACACATTCATGTGATAACGAACTGAGTCCTGTGATGACCAGCATTACCCTGTTCATGGTGTCCATTGCCCAGTAGCATCTCAGTAGTTCTCATCTCCCAAAAGTGTTACTGCAGGGATTAAATTTCCAAAATGGTCTTTCTGGGGAGCATATTCAAATGACAGCAGATGTGGTCTTAGATGCTGGGATCTTCAGTGTATCTCAGGATAAACACAGCTAGTTCACTTTGCTGCGACTGAAAACCACTACTGCTCAAAGCTGACTCAGTATTAGGTATTTATTTTGTTTTTCTTTTAAAATAATTTTTTATCTTCCTGAAACTATTGAAGTCAAACATATTCCAGTACCATATAAAAAAAATAAAAAGATGGGATAGTTTTGGACACTCCACTTACTTGAAATTTCAAAGGATAGATCCAAGTAGCACCAAGCACCAACCCAGGGTTTAGCCAGGGAGGCCCTTGGCTTTATCCAGCCAAGTCCACCAACTCACCTATTGTGGTTCAGGTATGAATTGTCCCCCAGAAGCCTCATGGGTTTGGACGGTGTGAGATGTTTATGAATTCCATGTACATGTTAAGAGCTGGGGCTTGGTTGGTAGGAGAGGGTCACTGGGGATTGAGCCAAAAGGAAGAAGAGATCTTGGGGACATGTAAAAGAGGAGAGGTTTATTTGGTTTAAAGTTTCAGGTGGCTCAGTCTGTGACTTTCTGGTTTCACGGCAAAAATGGCCAAGATGGCGGAAGAGTCTGGAGGAGAAAAGCGCCTCTACTCATGGCAAGCAAGAACTTGACCTCCTAGCCGTGCATTCAGCTATGAATTTATGAGTGGATTAATTACTGAGGGTGTCCGTACAATCCAGCTGCCTTCTGCATGCTCCATCTCTGAAACAGGAAACTTTCAGGGAACATTTTATGTTTAAGCCATAACATTGTTTCATACAAAGGGAACTCCTACCAAAAAAACAAAAGGAAGCTATCTTTCTCAGTATTTAAACTTGACACGGGAGTTTGGAGTCACCTTCCCACGACTTTTCCCTATGACCTCTATTTAACGATGCTCACAATTTCTTCCTCAAATATCACAGCAATTGTATTGAAGATATTTTCTGGTAATATTTTTTGGGGCGAGATAGTCTGGCAAAATCAGAACAATTTTCTTGTCTTCTTTACCCTTATAAATGTACATCCAAGCACATCATCTCGTAGGCATTCTTGTATAGCCTAATTTCCTGTGGTCAACTTCTTAGGTTATTATTTTTTCTCCTATATTCTTGATCATCTAAAATAAAGCATATCTTTGCTAAAGAACTTTAAAATGTGAAATATCAATCTATAAAATGGGTATAATTAGGAGCAGCTTAGTTGAGAGCTAAGGAGCTGTTGTAGTTTTGATCTTAAATGTTATATAAGAACTCACATATTAGAGGCTTTGTTTCCAGTATCATGCAATGGAGAGATAAGGGAAATTTTAAGAGGTAGCATCTTTTTTCTCACTATCTTATTAGTATACATATGTAATACATAGTGTCTACAATGAATTTGGGTATTTTGTGCAGATAAGTATCATATCAACTTTATAATCCCTTCCCATTTTTGACCCTCCTACCCCCTCCCTATCCCTTCCCCCAACTCTGGCTATCACTTCATGTGGTTCTATAGAATGTCTGTGTTCTGGGTTTTCCAAGTCAGAGAACCTATACGGTACTTAACATATTAATCTTTCACACCTGTATCATTTCACTTAAATCACCACTCTAACTCAGCTTCCTATAGGACTTAAGCTCAAGAGGTGGCATCTTTTAGGAGATTTTAAGAACTGAATTTATGACCTCAAAGAAGAGTATGGGTATCCTCCCTCCCTTCTTTTCTTTCTTTCTATTTTCTTCCATAAAATATGTGCTCTGCCCTGCACTCCTTCCAAGATTTGTAACCACAGGCTCAAAGAAATAAGGTCAATTAGTAATGAATCAGAACCTCCAAGATCGTAAGCAGAAATAAAACTTTTCATTTCCATGTTTTAATTATCAGATATTAGTTATAACAATGGAAAGCTGATTTACACAGGTGCTTTCATTGGATAATGAAAAACAATGAACTAAGACAAATATCAAACTTGCAAAAATTATTTGATAAAGGATTTTAAGCTTATGTTGTTAAAATATTCTTTATTATAAAACATGAAATTCTTTTTCTCTCTGCTTTTTTCTTCCTAAGGAGGGAGCTCAGGGAGAAGTGAGTTGCTAGAAACAAGGTGAGGAAGATGTTGGAAGTGATTCCTTATAGTTTTGAACTGTGACCATTCTACCCTCTACTGTTTTAAAACACAGCCCTTTTCCACATTTCAGAACATCTGTGGTTGTGTTTAAGTTCCTAAGGATCTAGGCCATTTTGCACAAATTTGAAACCTATAACCTATGTGCTTTTTGGAGGAGATCTGTCTCCATGAATTTACATTCAGACAGAGGCCCACCCAAGTAGGCAAAGAGTTATAAATGTAACTGAATGACACAGAGAAATAAAAACTCAGATTTTTATAACAAAATTCTAGAACCTATTGGCCAGTTTCCCCTACCCTATGTGAGTCTCCAATAGATTTCTGAATTTGCATTTGAACAGCAGTGAGAAGTTTTGGTTTTCTAATCATTAGATTTTGAGAGTATTTTGCTATATTCTGATTTCTAATCTGAGATCTTTGTCCAGCAGATGTTTCCAGTTGTGTTAATGGTGTTAAGGTTTGTGTGGGGCATGGAACACAATGCAAGAACTCACAATATTTTGAGACCAGGCCAAACATTGTTACTTGTTGCTTTCTATGAACCAAATTTGAACTCAAGCTTCTAAAGGTTCAAAATGTAAGTCATTAGCTTGGCCCCAAAATCATAGACTATGGGAAAGAAATTCTCAAAATAAAATTCAGTCCTTTGGTACATAAAATCATTACTATATCCCCTTTCATTTTAAATGCAAAATGATGCTTTATGTGCCAACACTTCAGAACTCAGAAAGAAGCTCTTTTTTTTTCAGACTGATGCATAGTAATGAAACTGTAACCTGAAAACATTGTTCTTATAAAACATACATGCATACAGTATCTAAATTTTTTTTAAAAATATGGAGTCAAACAGTGCCATCTTTCTTCTAGGTTTTCCTCTTCTCTGGTGGAGATGGAGCTTGAAGTTTTATCATAAAAGGATAAAATGGCAAGAAGTCGTTTACTGGTTTCCAGTCACAGAGAAAAGGCATTCACATCTGTTTCTGGTATTCTGATGAAGAATCTCTCTAGTTGATAATTTGGATTGGAAGCAAATTGGTTTGTTTTCGTAGGTCCTTTCCTTCCAAACTTGGATAAAACAAACCTATCATGTGGGTCCAATGGTTTGCATTCTGAGTTCTTGGTTTACATGGCACAAAATCCCTCTATTATATTGCTAACACATTATCCATCTTGAACAAAACTGGCTAAGTTTTAGCAGGATTTATGTAACATAAACTTGTGTGACTGACTATACATTGTTGTATGTGAAATTACAATTCTTACGGATTCCGAATATGATTTCTTTTAACTTTACATTTACTTCAAGTGACTTGAGTCTATGATAGTTTTTAGTAATTTCTTGCTCGAAAGGCTCCACTTATGAAACAAGATAAAAAAGAGGGTGTAATCTAATAATTAAAGGTAATAATGAAGTCTCTTGTGACAAGTTTTTTATGATAAGATTCTGGTGATGAGTCGATTTTTCTTTCTTGATTTCTGTGCTTGAAGAATATGTAACTTTTTTAAAACATCAATAATAAATGAAGAGAACACTATAGAGAGATAAGGTTTTAAGTCACGTTTTTAAGGTCAAGGAAAGATAATTTCCCTGTTTCCACAGAACACAAAGTACATTAAAAGGAAGACTAATGAAATGAAATGAAAAGAGAAGTGAAAAAAGAAGCAAATGCAGAAAAAACATAAATATGTGAAATATGGCTGAAAAGTAATTTTGGTGATAGGCTAAGGTGGCTGGAGCTAAGTACAAAAAACAGACAAGGGAGATAATATGAAACAATATTTTTCCAAGGAATGCCTGAACAAGAAAGTGCATGTTGGAAGAAGAGGGCAGTATTTTGGATGAAATATGATTTAATAAGTACACAATTAATCAAAAAGTTGTTTGTGCTTTCTTCTACTTTACCTCTGTTGGATTTTTGCTGTGCTTTTCTCAAGAATCAAGTGTGTAGTGAAAAAGTCTTAGAAAAGTACCCCAAACGCAAATGAAACTAACATGGCTTTGATTCCTTCAATTAAAATTTTAAAAATGAGAGTTAAGTTGGTTAAATGATGACTCTTTTGAAGTCACTGAACTTTAAAAAATCCTTACAAAGATAATTTTTGAAAGCTGTAATAAGAGCATGAAAAAATGTGAAATTGTTTCAGAAAAATGTTGTCTCTTTGTCTTTTCCCAAGGCAAAGGTTATAAACAAGTGACGGACATCCTGTATGGACTAATGAGGCATAAACACTGATAGTAAAAGAGAAATGAATACCAGAACACACTGTTTACAAAAAAATCATGAAACTTGCGATATTCACAAATCTATCGATTCCGGGCTTTTCCAGTTAAAGGAAACGTACAGTGGCTTGGGCCAGGAGCTCCCAGATTTGCTAACGACTACTTCGAAGTTGTTTGCCGGAAGTAACAGGATGAACTCATCCTGACCTTTCCCCATAGTCATTGTCTTTCCTATTGTACATAGGTCCATAGGATACATTCTGTTTTCTACAGAAAGGTTTGGTCTTTCGTGCACAAATGAATAATTTCTTTTAGATATCCTAAACTGTAAGATTTGCAGAACTGACCAGAAACAAAATATGGCCAACAAGGGAATTCTTTTCACAACTTGGTCTTATAGCAAATGTCTATTTTTAAAAAGTGGAATGAAGTAATTCATTTTTATGTAATTATCGAATCTCACTACCTTGTAGTGAAATACAAATATAAAAAGAATTAGAAATTTGTAAGTTAAATCAATCCATCAAAGTCTTTAGAAATAGAAAAGGCTTTGGGGAGCGAAGAGCTATTTTTAAGTTTCAAGTTGTGTCTTCACCTCTGTGTTGTCTTGATCTTACAAAGTACCTGAAGACCGGAGGTGTCAACATAGGGTAAGATTGCCACAGCTGCAATTGAGTCCCAGCTGCGCGTTTCCTTCTTAATTGGATGGAGCACCAATGTAGAGGCAAGTACTCACTGTAAAAAGCCACAAAGTGCGTTTTCTGAAGATAGTTCTGTATTTTAAAAGCCTACAATAGATGTAGGCCAATATGAAGCTATCATGGTTTCCATGTTTCTTTGTCTTACCTGTAAAACATTGCAATAATTACTAATAAAACAATTTCAAAAAGTCAAATAAGGTAATTGTTAGTGTCAAACTCTTATAACTAGTTCTTTTTTCTCAGTTACAATTTTAAACAGTAATTGCATTAGTTTGTATTCTTTCAAAAGGCAGAATTTACAGAAATTAATAACAAAAGGATCTATTAGAAAGGCTTACAAATCCAAGGATATAATCCAAGATGGTGGCCTGCAGGTGGGAAAGCTGGAGTGCCGATGGCTGCTCAGCCACAAAGTAGAGCTCCCTTCTGGGACTGCAGGACAGCTAATGAGGTGAGAGTCTGATGCAGATCTCGGTTATTTGAAAAACAATGACAAAGACTGGAGCCTGAAGACTGGGACGAAGAGCACTAAGGGGCGAACGGGCAGGAGTCGAAACTGTAGCAAATGTGCTGAAGATCTGCCGCCGGGAGCAAGTCGGCATCCATAGACAAGCGCTCGGCGAGAGCTTTCCCAGAGCAAGAAGCTGCGGCAACCCTTCTTCTTCCCTTTGTACCATTGGGGTTCTGGTTGGCCCTCCCACATCTGGGTGGGTGCTCGTCTCTCATTCGTAGGCCTACAAATCACTCACACTCGAATCCGGGCTGAGTCTCAATTCCCAGTCTAGGCGTGGTTCCCAAACCCTAATCCAGGTGTGGTTCCTGATTGCCTCAAATTGACGTAATCTCTCCAACGGTCATAGTAATTTTTTTAATTTATGAAAATACTTCTTCATATATTTATATTTTATACAAAGTAAATATAGGGTTGAGGGCATAGCTCAGTGATTAGAGTGCTGGCCTAGGAAGTGGGAGGCTCTGGGTGTCATCTCCCAGCACCACCACATAAACTGCACCCCATAATCCCTGAATTCAGGAAGCTGAGGCAGGAGGATTGCTATGAGTTTGAGGTAGGCATGGGCTCCATAGTGAGTTCAGGACCAGCCTGGATTATAGAGCGAGACTATGTCCAAAAAAAGGATGTTTTTAAAAGATAAGAGAACATAGGATAGAAATTATTCACGCCTTTTTATTTACTTTTCTTAGAAAAGGTTTTTCTAAACTAATTATTCCATCATTTATTAAATCATAGTAGCCAATTGTTTTGAAGTACTAAAGGTATTTAAAATATTTAAACTTGGTTTCAAAACGATGCACATGAGCAAATTCGTGGGGCACAGGCTTGTATGCACCTTGGTATGTCACCTGCATTTGTAAGATCACTCATGTAGTGGAAACTCCAGAGGCTTTAGGGCTCAGCAGAGCTGAGCTGGAGAGCTAGCTGCCTCATAGAGTGACTGGCGGAGCGTGGGCAGGCTGGTGCCTTCCTTACGTTTCAACATCTCTCTCCAAAAAATGAGGATATTAGAATGTTAGGGTCTTGTGATGAAAATGTTATGTTAGTACCTGGCATTCAGCGTATCCAAGTTTTAAAAAAACTGCTTAAAATGTATTATTTTATGAAGCGTGTAAAATGAAAGTAGATAGCTGAAATCATATCGTAAGGATGCAATTTTAAAGTAACACAGACGATCTCCAGGCTAATGTTGTCTAACACAACAGATTAGGAAATTTCAGAGGTATACTTTCAAATAAATGATCTAAAGTCATACTGAAACTCTTTCTTAATCCACTAGATTTCTACGACAACTACAAAAATGAATGGATGCATAGTTTTTTAAGTAGAGCACAACATGATGAGGAATTTTGCACCTGACTTTGGGAAAACTGCACATTTCTAAGAATAAGAATTCTCCCTCTGAGTCCAACTGTTGCATCTTTTTTTAATGGCTTTCTTCTGTACAGATGTACAGAGTACATTTTGACCATTAAAAATATGAAACATCAAATGAACAGTGTAGTAAAACTGCCCTGAGTACTGTCAAAGTTTATAATCCGAGTCACGTAGAGGAGAGGAACATTTTATAATGTTAAAAATGTGGCATTACCAATTTAATTCAATCCAAAATATTTGGGATATGTTCCAGATTATGAAATATTCATGCATTAAAACAATACACTCAGGGAGTGAAACTTAATTTATGAAAATGACTGCATATAAAACATGTAAACTGAATTATTACCTCTCTTCTTGCTGACAGGTACATTTACTAGGTTCACATAACTGATGTGGACCTTCCTCACTGAGGGAGGAACTTGCTTTGTGACTTTGTGTATAAACAAGTCTTCCATGATGGCAGCTTCCTGGAGACAGCACCCCTAATTATAGAGACGCTATTCTTTGTGGGGGGCATGCAATCCTGTAATTTTTTATCCCTAATTAGGGTAGAGGGAGAGCCCCGGGCAATACCACATTTCATAGTTCTTTTAAAAATCTTTGACTCACAGCGAAATTAGCCCGCTGTAGAAAAATCCCCACCATTCTCATTTTTTCAGTAATGATAGTAATGGTAATAATAATGAAATAACACTGAGGAGGGAAGTAAGAGGAGGAAAGAGAGAAACAGAAAGGAGTAGGAAGAAGAGAAAGAAAAAGAGCCCAGGAGGACGAGACAGAAGAAGAGCCATCATCAACCTGCTCACTCACCCTGAAGGGTAGCCTAAGGGTAAACGCCTCCAAACGTACACTGGTTGAGAACTGCCTGGAAGCTATTCTTTTTTAAAATGTGGATTTCTCAGTTTCACCTCAGATACTCTGATGAAACCCATCTGAAGCGGAGCCTAGGAAACTACATGTAAAATATATGTCTTCAACAGTGAATGATAGTAGAGCTTCACGGCAAAGCACGTAACACACACAAGAATTCAAACTCCAGAGTTAAAATAAGTAAATTATACAGAAGTTCCCTAGTCTGTAGAAAGTTCTGTGAGAAATACTGCTCATTTCCTATTATCTGCCCATTTTTTACTTTATAATTTATTAACATCTTGAGTTTCTCATGTAGGAAAAACTATACAATAATTAACCTTTTGTGTCAAACTTAACTTCACTCAGTGTAGTTGTATTAAGTTCCATCTAATTTCCCACAAATGACTCAAATTTACCTTTCCCATGGCTGAATAATATTCTATTGTGTAATTATTCAGTATTTTCTTCATTCACTCATCTCTTTAGGGGTTTCTAGGATACTTCAATATTTCAGCAGTTGTGAATGTGTTGTTATAAACTTAGGCACACATGTGTCATTATAGTAAGCTGTCTTTAACTTTCTGGAAAATTTCTAGGAGAGGTATAGCTGAAGCAAATGGAATCTTTATTTTCAGATTTTTGAGAAATCTTCATATTGTTTTCCCTAATGGTTGCACTAGTTTTTATTCCCATTAAAATACAGAAGGGTTCCAGTATTTCCGACATTCTCACCAGTGTTTGTGTTTTTTTTTTTTGTATTCTTGATAGCCATTCGTACTGGAGCATGATGGGATCCCGGTGGTGTGTTGATTTGCATTTCCCAAATAGCTAAAGATGTTGAGCCTTTGTTCCATGTGCTTTTTGGCCATTTGTGCTTCTGTTTTTGAGCAGTTTGTTATTCCCTTGCTTGACGTGATAACAGACTCCTAGAGAGGTGATTTGGTTTTGAGGGCACAGATCTTGCCGATAGACTAAACTATTGATGAGCTGAGTGGGCTATGAGAAGATGGGGTCTGGCTGGAGGAGCTGGATCATGGGAGTGTAATTTTGAGTACTAGTCCCTCAACCCTTCTATCTGGTTCTCCCCCTGATTTTTGTCTGCTGGTTGCCATGAAGTGTGCAGCTTCTCTTCACCCTGTCCTTCTACCATGATGTTTCTGCCTTGGCAGGAACCAACCATGAACTGAAACCTCTGAGCCAAAATAAATCCCTCCTGAGTTAAATTCTGAATGTCAGATGTTTTGTCTCAACAACAGACACAGGTTTCTTGGTCACTTTCTTGTTGCTGGGAGCACCACTCATGATTTCAGGGAAGAAAGGTTTAGTTTAAGCCACATTTTAAAAGTCTTAGTCCATTCACAGTTGGCTGGCCATGGCAGCATGGTGGAATGGTATGGCAGGAAACAGGTGCTAACAGCATCACAAGAGGAATAAGAGGTTGTTGGGAAAAAGCCAGAGAAAGAACATATCCTTCAGACCACACCCTCAGTGATCTGCCTAGTCACGGCACTTGGAACCCATAGGTTAATCCAAAACACCCAATTAAATCCCACAATCCAATCATTTTTCAAATACATAAAGCTTTAAAGGAACAGTCCAGATCCAAACCATGACAACAGGGGAGCCCAGACCTTAATGAAACATCAAGCTTCACTCAGGGAAACTAACAACACACAGAATGTAACACAAAGCCAAAGAATGATAATGACTTCCCCAGAGCTTTTTCCTAAAGGAAAAGAACACACATCAAAACGAACTCTTACTCTACGTTGCCTTGTAGACAGATCTTAGTTCCTAGTTCCTACTGTTTTCAGACTTCCCCAAAATGTTCCTAAATTTTTTAAAGAATGACTTTCTAACAGCGATATCGGTGCCAATGACTCATTCCTCTTCCCCTAACACTACCAAAGGCTCAGAATACCCAGAATACATTCTTAGCTTCAGAAGGTGGATGGAGTAAAATGGTATAAACTAGATAGAAGGTAGTGAGCGAGTGGTGACAAATAGGGACTTTTACAGCAGGAAAGTCTGGTGTCAGCCCAGGAACTTTTGGTCTAGGCTCTTTAAAAATGTGCCAAAGCAGTGACTGATGAAAAACAATGAATTTGTCTTATTATTCAGAGAATGGATGCACACAACATGTGTGTTCATATGCACATCTCACAAAGATAAACATGGCAACACCTATAAATATTATACTCTCATTAGAATGCTGCTTTACAAAGAAAAAAAAAACTCTCAGTAAGTAATATGATCTGCCTAAGATAACTATGTACAATGCAAACCAAATCTGATCTATTACAAATCACACCTAACACCCTGTCTGTCTGGGCTCTCTTCAAAGGCCTAACAGTATTAGAAATACATAAGAACTTGTGCTCATTACTGAGCCATCTACTCACAGCTGCTAACACAAAGATCAAATTGAAACATTAAAATTACAAGTCAGGGCACATTCTGAGGTTTGCTATGAGCAGAGATAAAATACGATCTGTGATCTTTCTGTAGAAAGCAGTTCTCCAGGGAAAGACAGTTGGTGGAAGGTGTTTATACCTTCTGTTTTAGTTGCAAAAATTGTACATGTTTTTAGTGTTATTCATTTTATTTTTATTGTTTTAATTTTTCAATTCAGCAGATAGTAAAACTGACATTTTATTTAGTGTGGAAGTTTTATGAATTTTAACAAATACATAAATTTGTGTAACCATTACAGAGCAATTCCACCCTGCCAAAATCTACCTCATGTATATCCTTATAGTGGTATATCCTCTTTCATCTCAGCACCTGGTAACTACTGATCTGTTTCTGGCCAAATAGTTTTGTCTTTTAGAGGATCTGGCCTGAATGAAATATTTTGGGTATGCTTTGGAGAGTGAGTATTTCACTCAACATAAAGCCTTTGAGATTTATCTCAGTTTTTGTGGGTACTAGTGACTTGTTTCTTTTTAGTGTTGAGTAGTAATCCTTTCTGGGGAAAGTACTGAGGATTAAACGCAAGGCCTTTGCACTGAGCCATGTCCCCAGCCCTTTAACAAATTTTGAGAGAAGTTCCTATTAAACCATTAAATTTCCCAGGTTGGGATTGGATTTGTAATCCTCTTGCCTCAGGCTTCAAGAGTGTTAAGATTCAGGAATGTGCCATCATGCTCAGTGCTGAGTAGTAACCTATTGTATGGCTATACTAATGTTTGTTCACGCATTGGAGAATTTTTGGGTTGTTTTCCCATTTCAGCTACAGGTTTTTAATTTGAATAGAAAATTTCATTTTTTGAATAAATACGTAGAATTCTGATTAGTTCATCAAGTGTACATTATGTTAAAATGTATAAGCTACTGTCAAGTTAGCCTCTTGAATAGCTGTATTATTTTACACTCCAACTAGCAACATATGGGCGCTCACTCTTTGCTTTGTTAGCACTTGATGTCAGCATTCCATTCTCATTTTATCCTCCATAATGGGAAAACAGTGGTAGTTCATTGTCATTTTAAGCATCATGTCTCTTTTCTTCTATAATATCTTTAAATATAGCTTCCATGTCCTTAGTAACGATATCAATACTGTCAGGCTGATACCTTTTTTGGTGTGTGTATGACTTATTTTTTCTGTATTTGTCTTTTTCTCTGCTTTTCCTGAGATTATCACAAGTCTTGTCTTTGTGTGAGAGATTAGTTTTCAAAAGTAAGTTAGATTTTCATTGCTGTAAAAAAAAATTTCAGCAAGAGCAGAAAGATTTATTTGGCTCATGATTTTAGAGGTTTTGGTCGGTAGATGGTGGGTTTCATTGTTTCTGTACCTGCGGTGATGCAATACTTCACGGCAGAAGGGCATGGTGGGACAACGTTGCTGAACTTAAGGTGGCCAGAGCAGAGGAAAATCTTTCACAAAGAAATCTACCCAATATCCATCATGATATGACTTCATCAATGTAATGTTAATCCATTAATGAGGGGTGAGAACCTTCTTGATCTCATCACCTTCAAAAGACTCTACTTCTGAAATTTGCTGAAATAGGAAAAACCTAGAACATAGGAGTTTTTGTGGGGTCATTCAGATCCACACCACAACAAAGGGTGTTTAATCAGCATTTCTCTATTTATAGTATTTATGTTTTTAACTGACAAAATTATATGTATTTATGGTGTATAACATGATGTTTTAAAATATGTATGCATTGTGGAATGGTTAAATTGAGATAATTAATATATGCATTACATATAATTTTGTAGTGAAAACATTTAAAACGTTCTCTCTTAACAATCTTCAAGAATCCTATCCAGTTGCATTCACAGGTTCAACATCTGTGGATTCAAACAACTGTGAAACTACATCCATCTTGGTGCAAATTAGAGGATTTCTTTCCCTTTAGGGATAAATAGTATATTGTACATAGAATATATATATATATATATATATATATATATATATATATATATATATAATGAATACTCTTATGACAATATCATTCTGCTTCATATTGGTAGCATTAGCCTATATCTTCAATTCAGAATGTGTGTTTTATGACTTCTCCTTTCTTTAAATTATGAAGGTTATTCTAAATCTTTTCTCTTTTACTCTAAAATTTAAAGTTAGCTTGTCAGGTTTTTAAAGGCAGAAAAAAGCCTATTAACATTTTTAATGAGGTTTTTAAAAAATCTATTCAATGACTGGTGTAGAAGAATTGACACCCTAACCATATTAAGTCTAATTCAGAACCAAAGTATACAGAATACATTTAATAAGGACTTTCAACATTTTTACTTGTAACATTTGTCAGTTATCAGCACATAAATCTTGCCCAGCTTCTGTTAGATTTAAATATTTTATTTTTCTAGATACTATGGTAAGTTGTGTGTATGTGTACACGAATAGTTTGGTCTTGTTTTTTAATTCAACCAGATCACCTCTGCAGTTTAATTGGGGTATTTATATCATTTATGTGTAATACAATTATTTTTACAGAAGTTGCTTTACTAGTGATTTTATATTTATCTCAGCTATTTGTTGTTTATTGCTTTTTCTGACTTTTTGAATTAATAGAATTTTTACATTTATCTGTTTATATCTTCACATTTTATTAGTTATACACACTATTTTTTTTGTTTCCCTGAGTGGTACCATAGATGTTTCACTCATCAAAGTCTGCCTTCAAATATTGTTGCATTATTATGTTTATGAAACTTAGAACAGTATATTTGTGTCTTCTACTTTATTCTCTATTTTATTACTATTGAGAATTTTAATTCTACAAATACTACCAACACAATACAAGATGGCAACTCTTGTTTTAATAGTCAATCACTTTTTAAGTATATTAAATATAAGAAATATTGTCTTTCTGATTCATTTATTGACTTCAATTATCCTCTTAGCTTTGCTACATTTCCACCAAATGTTGTATTCTATTTTCTAGGAAATCTTTTTTAAACTTTAACTTTTAATATTTTTTAGTATTACAGAGTTGCAAATAATTAATTTTCTAAACATTTGTAAAAATTCTTATATAAACTCTAGCTTTAAAGTTATTTAAGATTTGTCTACAAAATTATGGGCTTTTTTTCTTCCTTTCTGTGCTATAATATTCTATTCTGATTTTCATAGTTTCTATAAACACTATTTTAATATTTACTTTAACTTCGGTATGCAATGTTTCTGGTTTTCAGCTAATTGACTATTATATGTGTAAGGTGTGTGTGTGTGTGTGTGTGTGTGTGTGTGTGTGTGTGTGTGTGTGTGATTTTTTATACTAATTTATACTGATTGAGTTTCTGTGATCTGATTGAATCTGTTGTTTTTTATTAATTTAGGAAATATTTTAATTATTAGCTTTCCATATATTTTTCCTTTTTCTCTTTTCATCATTCTAGTATATATTTCATAATTTAATATCTTGCAGGTCTTGTGTATTCTGTTTTTCACTCATTTTCTCTGCATGTTGAAAAATTTTGATAAGGTATGTTTCAGTTTTGATAACGTATCTTCAACTTTGTCAGTTTTTTTCTTTGTTTCCAAGCTGGTATAAACTAGTCAAATAAATTATTCATCTTCTGTTTAGGGGTTTTTACTTCTGTCGTTTACATGTAGTCTTATTACTGCTGAAATTCTCTTTAAAAAACTTGAATATATTATAAAAAAACAGTATTTTCCTCACTTAACTTAGATGAATGTATAAATTGACTAAATTAAGACATGTTAAAAAGGATTCCATAAATCTGAAATTATATTAACATCATTAAGCAAGCACTTATAAAACAAGCATTTGTCATGTGACTCCCTACATGAGCACATCTGGTTGTACAGTTTATTTATGGCATTGGGGAACGAGGACAAAGGTTGCTGCCTCACCAACTCCATGGTCTGACTTGGAGTTGCTTCTTCCCAGTGGAAGGGGTTCATTTTCCAATTCAAGAGTGATTGCTCTAGTTTTTGCCAGAATTAGGAGGAGCAAGATGCTGGAGGTAGAAAGATAAGGAAGTGTAATGCGATGCTAGATACAAACGCTGATTAAAGTGTACATAGATATGGATCCTCAGGGCAGCTAGGAAGCAGAGAAAAGGGAAAAAGCCAGAGACGAATGGGCCCAAGACCAGATGTGACCCACTGTATCACGCCCTCACGATCTACACCCTTCAACTAGGCCCTACCTCCTGTTTCCGTCACCTCCCAAATTACCATCAAATCACGACCTCATCAGTGGATTAATTCACTGATGAAGTGAAATTCCTCATGATTCAGTCACGTGCCAAAAGTCCATCACCAACTAAGCCTTCATCAAGCTTCTTGAGGGAATATTTTAAATCCCAACTCCAGCAACAACAACAAAAAAGGTCTCTTTTCACACGTTTCTGCCACATTCAGGTGCAACTTTTTCTCTTATTGCTTTGCTGTTCTGTAGTAGAGTCTTGGGTCATGTGTAGAAGTAATCAGTGTTTCTGGTTCTCTAATATCTGGTTTCAAAGAAGATATGCGGCTATACATACTTGAAAAAGAAAAAAAAGCTGTTCTTTAATAATCTTCGGGGATTCACTTGAACTTAGACACTTAGTCTCAATTTCATGGAAACCTACCCCCATTTTTCTTTAGGTACCCTGAGCCCAGCCACCCTGTACTCCCAGCTTTAGACCAGCTGGCCCAGGACCCACGTTCTAAAGTTGGCCTTCCCCGGTGCTCATTTGTCGTATGTCCTGAGCATCCATCAGAGTGCCTGGCCTATAAGTGCTTTCCCACTAAATTAACCAAGGCTTGTAGTACTTGTAAATTCTTACTTATTGATCCATGGGGATTGCCAGACCACAGTTTGGGACAGTTGTCAGTGTTCATTTTCCCCCAAATCCTCTGTTGAAGGATTTATCCCATTTGTTCAGAGAAGCTAAGCTTTGAAAACAGCAGGTTTGCTTGTTGCACACTACCAGTGTTTCTGAGACTGATCTTATAGTTGCTGTTATAAACCTTCTTTCAAGATGAATTGCTCACCGGGTGTAGCTGGTTTTGGAGGGATGTCACTGTCTTCTGCTACCATTCCATTTAGCTCTTTGACAGCCTTGGCAATGTTTCAAGGCAATCTCTCTGTCTTCCCTTCTTCTCACCAGCATCTTAGCAACGTCCTATTGTCTCAGAACTCTGCATACTCGGTTTGCTGACCAAGGCTAGGCCAGTGAACAATGTTTTTGTTAATGTGTTTCAGAAGCAATTCTAAGGTCACGAGTGATCTTTATAATGTGAGGATTATTCAACGTCAAATTTTCAACCACTTATTTTAAAACAAAACCTATTATCTGCCTACAATAAAGTGTGCACATTTCAGTAAATAGTTGGATCAAATTGGACTCACACCCTTCTAGTCACTTCTGTCTGTCTAGAAAGGTGCACTGTTCCCTGGTAGCCAGTCTCCAAATCACTGGCACATGCTTCCTGTCATTGTGGGATACTTTTGATTTTCTGTTTAGGACTTTATGCATCAATGGAACCCCACATGTAGGCATGTTTTGTGCCTTGATTCTTCCATGCAGAATTCTGTGTTTGATATTTAGCCATAACATGGAATACTCAGTATTTCATTCTTTTTTTTTTTTTTTTGCTAAGCAACATTTCACAATACTAAGTTTCTATAATTTGTTTATGTTTTCTTCCATTGACAGATACTTTGGCTATTTTCACTTTTTGAAAGTTATAAATAAATAAGGTGCTATAAAAATCTTCAAAGCTTTCTCATGGATGTAGGTTTCATTTTTCTTGATTAACCACTAGAAGTGGAATGCATGAAGTGGGATACATGAGCACTTCACTTCTGAAGAAGCTAGCAGTTTTAAAAATTCCATTTTAGCAGTTTGCTTCCATACCCACTATATGAGTGTTCCAGATAGCTCACGCACCAATAAATATTCAGTTACTCACAGTGTTGTGAATCTTTTCAAAGTAGCTGTTAGGTGATGTATAAAGTTACTGTCAGTGTAATTCACACTCTTTGGAAAGGTAGACTAGAAGTTTTAGGTAACATAGGTCATCTGACTTTATTTCTTCTTTTCAATTTTTTGTTTTGTAAATTATATTTACTTTGAATTTCTATATTAAATTTCTCATGTTGTGTTCTGAAGAAATCCTACTTGAAACTTTATTGAGATTCTATTAACTCTATAGACCTATTTAAAAAGAGATACATCTTAATAATATTTATTTTTTCATTCTATGAATATGGCATATATTATGGATTAAATCATGCTACTCAGAAAGTATGTTGAAGTCCTAAGCCAGAAAGTAACCTTTGAAAATAGGGCATTGTGGATGGAGAGGAGATTATCCTGAACTAGGAAGGTCTCTTAGTCCAATATATGTGTAACTGGTGTCCCTTTAAGCAGAAACAGGCATACGGAGTGCTGTGTGCTGATAAAGGGAGAGACTGAAGTACTGTAGCTACAAGAAAAGATTGCAAAGGTTTATGGCAAATCGTGAGAAACCAGAAGCCAAGAGATAGTCTTCACATATAGATTTCAGAAAACGCACGTTCTGTTGGTGTCTTGATTATGAATTTCTGATCATCAGAACTGTGAGACAATAAATTTCTGTTTGGGAGCTCTTGAATTGTTTATATTTTCATTTTGTTTTTTGGTCTCTTCTCCTTTTATATTTTGAATTCTTATTGAGACAAGTTTAAATATTTGTTCTTGATTGTTGTTTCTTGATTCTCTCTTTTGCAACCACGTAGCCTGTCAAACCCATTATTCAGATACATCCATTAAACTAATTACCAATTTATATTTTAAATTATAATCTAACAATAACATTTTCTTTCTTTGCAACTTTTGATTCTTTCTTTCTATAGGTAAAAGTAATATTATCTTCTCTTTTCCCCAAAACATTTATTACTTGCCTAAAGTCTAATTCTGAATGTGATATTGTTTCTATTCCTAATGTACATAGTCTTCTGATAGTTTCCTTGTGCTGATGATATTTATCACAAGATCATAAGCCACATATATGTTAAAACTGGCTTTTCCTCTAAAATAAGTGAAAAATACCTTTTTGTTCTTCACTTGTTCTCTATTGCTCAAATTTGCGTCTGAATTTTCTTTCTAAGCTGCTAGCTTCCTCTACTGTAGCAACCTACTTTGAAGGAGTGACACCAAACCAAACCAAACAAAACTCACATGAGTGTTGGCTTTTTGTTATTTTTTTGACACAAGAGATGAACTGATGAGATGAGCTGCTTGATGCACTGTCTCTGAAGACCCTTTCTGCGCTTACCTGCAGCTGTTCCTTCCTAGTGTTTCCGGCCACCATACCACTGCTCTGCAGTTCGCCTTGAACATTTCTAACCAGCGTCCTGTGATATTTACATGATTTCCAATGCACTTTCACCTACACTGTCTCTTCTTTTACAAAACTGTGTAGTAGTCAGATAAATAAAGCAACCTCTCCTGCTCAGGACCAAGAGCGGATCTCAGTGTCTTCTGACTTGCACAGTGGCTCAGGGTGCTTCTAAAACACGTAAGGTGGGGCCCCCTGATGTGGCTCCCACATCTCACAGTGGACACTTTGATTTGTCTCCTATGACTGTATCAGAGCCCAGAGGTGAAGCCTATTTTGAAATGTGAAACCACTTTACCTACGTAACTGTTCATATTCATCCTCTTTTTGCTAAAAAAACATTATTAAGTTCTGTACCATCAGTAATTCCAAGTAATGCAATATAATATAAAGTTAACAAGTATAGCACACATATGTCGCCCACACATATGTACACACACACACACACACACACACACACACGCACGCACGCACACACACTACTATTTTCTATTTAGGGGATATTTGGCGATAACAATACTTCCAATTTCTCACAAACTTTCACAAGACTAACATTATTTTCCACATTTCTCCCCCGAGCATGCTGACTTTCCTTCGCGGAAATTACAGGAGAGAGGTACATTTTCATAATCCCTGGAAACAATAGGTAAATTGCCTGTGAAACACACTTTACCAAACAGTTCTGGATGAAGGTGAAAGCACAATTTGCTTATAGTTAAATTTCTGGTTCAGTGCTTTTTACAAACTATTCTGTAATGGAAAACAAATGTGTTTTGCCTGTGTGAAACAAAGGGAGAAGTTTTAAACTATTTCCCTAATTAAAGAATGGTTATCAAGCATGTGGTGTTTTTCATTGTAAATAAATCTAGAAGGTACCTCACCAACTTGTATTTATTTGTCCTTGCATATCTTGGGTGAATTTGTCTGTGACAAATAATGAAAATATATATGTGTGGCTGGAGGTTGACATGAACTTTCTATTTTTACATGGCGATAATCATGATCTCTTCTCATTAACATTCCTAGGAACTTCAAACATACAATGAGATCGTGTTCCGCTTCATCAGAGTTTCCTACATATGGAATGGCCTTTGAAGTCAATTAGAGCCCTCCATGTTGAAACAAGATGAGGGTTCAGAGTGGAAGTGAACCCTGGTATCCGCTAGTGCAGGACTTGTGATAACCAGACATGTTCTAACCACTGGGCTGAGAGGTCTGTGTCCAAGTCAGGTCTGAAGAGCTATGTACACAACAAGACAACCTACCATGAGATGTGTTGTGTAAGAATGACAGCTTAAATGTGAAAAGCTAATTTCCTCTTATGACTTTAACGTGACCAATTTTTGGACTTGGAAATAGACATCAAAGAATTCTTATTCATCTTTAATCTACCACATAAAAGATAGTCATTACAACTCATTAAAATATTGGTTTTAAAGTATGAAGTATTGATGATCTTATTTCTCCATTTCTAAATATTTACAAAGTGTTATTACATATTCCTTTGAGGAAGTGTTATAGTTTTCAACTTTTAAATTAAATTTTTCATTCTTTTGCACTCTGATTTTTGATTAGTAGTTTGTGATATGGATAGATGCAACCTTGTATACAAAATAAAGTTTCATTAAGCTTGGACCATTGATTTGTTAATTCCTCAGCTATAATTTTTTTGGTCGTGCAATGTGCTCTGGCCAAGGAATCAGTAGCCAGGGATATAAAGAAAAAAAACAGAGCTTGTAGTCTTTTACCTTCAGTGAAAATTCAGTGGCTATATCTTGGTCAGAAGTCATGCTACAGTGATTTTTAGTGATGAAACTCTAACTTGTAGCATTTAAAACTGCTATTTTATTATTATTATTACTACTACTGCATACGTTCTTGTTACTGTGAAAAATTTTTCTTACATTATTTCACTTAAATATTTTGAAAAACACCAGGAAAGAGCTGTCTTTCTTCATTTTTTTAATTTTTTTTTTTTTTTTTTTGCTGCTTGAGAGATGACTGTGAAAGGATTAAGTATTGTTCTTAGGGTCAAATAATAAGTGAGTAGAGCGTTCAAGCAGAAATATTTCTCATTCTGAAGTTGGTACATAATATTTTTTAGTCCTCTCCCAAATGAGAAGTACTACTTACAAGACTTTCAACTCACACGATACAAGAAATCTTATTGCATTAAGTAAATGAGACAGGACTAGTAAGTTCCAGGAAAGACTCTCAGAGTCTTAGTTTTTTCTTCACAAGTGCGGATCTCCATTGGGCAGAGAGTGAACTGATACGTAACTACAAGGGACACATTTCATTAAATGCTTAATGAAACATTGGGCTGATATTTTTGGTATTGTTGTTTTTTGTGTGTTTATTTGATATTTTGCTGATGGGAAGGGTATAAAGCAGATGCTTAGCAGAACACACGCCAGCAGGTGCCACACTGATTGACATGGGTTTTCTTGAGGAGTGTTACAACGTGCTCTACTGCTGTGGTTTGGACCTGGAGGGGTCTCCCAAAATCCTCATATATTTGGCTGGAGTGGGATAACTGTGGAACCCTGTGCTGTTGGGAGGTAGGGTTTGGCTGGAAGGAGTGGGTGCTTGAGGCTTAACGTAAAAGGATTGTGTCAACTTGTTGAGATCAGGGGCTGCCCAGGGCAGAGTGTTCAGGTTTAAGGTAGGGACTTGTGGGCCAGGAAGTTAAAGGAAGGTCCGGGAGTGAGGGAGGGGAGTTTCCAGACATTGACTCGCTCCTGTTGCACTTACCCTCTGTCTGCAATGGTATGAGCAGCTCTTCAGCTTCTGCCTATGAATGAACTGTGTGAAACCTTCTGAAACTATGAGCTACCTCTTTAAGTTGTGAATGTCAGGTGTTTTGTCCCAGCGATGAATACGAAACTAAGACATCTAATCTTTTCATTTTTTTAGCCTCAGTACTGATCATAAGATAATTTGCTTGCTTACTTAAATTATTAAGAGACCTGAAACTCCCTATTAGCTGGACGACTATCAACCCCTATGTCTTGCTCCTGGTTGAAATTAAATATCATCAACATTATAAAATTCATAAAAGTTTATCAGAGAGTTGCTAAGGAGAATCTACATTCCAAAGGATTTAATGGGAACATGTTCTGTAGACAACTCGAAGATACGAAGATTCTTTTTGTATCTTGCCTGTAAAATACTCATACACTTACTCAGAGTAGTGCAATACATTCATTGAATTTAAATATTGTTTCTCAATCTCTACTTTAGAATTTTTTTCTCTGCTGTTATAATTTTCACCTTTGAATAAGAAATTTTACTAGGAAATTTAATTATGACTGAGAAAGAAAAAATTCATTTGACCATCTGCTTAATGATAGATAAACATCAAAGATATAAATCTGCTTGTTTTGTTCAACAAATACAAATCAAACTGGCCAGGCTCTAAGGTTGTTGATATTTCTGGGGGAAAAATAGAGCCATCTCTTTCTTGGACTAATATAAGAGAATACACTTAAATAAACCTTTACTTGACATCTTTTTACTCTGTTTCAAAACTAAGATCCAAATGTTTTTTCATCACAAAAATGTCCTTAGGATCTGGAGGATCTACTTTTCTCACTTTAAAAGACTCAGTCAAATGCTTTTTAGTACAGGATATCTAGCTTTTGCAGACAAATTGTATACAGTTGTGGTCCATTTATCTGTTGAAATTTTATGTAAGATTGTTTTCTCATTTGATATTCTGTTTGGTCATAGAATCTCTGTGACTTCAAGGACAAAATGTTTTTTTTTTTATTTTGTTTTGTTTTCACAGTCAAGACTATTTACCATACATTAGGGACTCAGTAAATATCTGTGGAATACATAAATAAATTATGAAAAAAGAGCATAAACAATGGTTTTTGTGTCTTTTCTAAGTTTAAATGATTCCACAGCATGGAAATCTTTAGAAAAATTATTCCCATGTCAAACATCATATCAAGAACTTTTACACATTAATTAATTCTATCTTTACTATATTCTTAAAATACAGTTATTCTTGAGGACACAGGTTGACATAGATCGCCCAGCCAGACCATGCTACGGCCATGAGGTCCTATGAACACCGAGGCCACGTTGATCCTGGGCACTAAAGCTTCTCATGCATTCATTGTTTGATCTAGAAGTACTTGGGTCAAGTAGTTTTAATTTTCTGGAAAAAAATAATAATTTTTTATCTAGAAAAGAAAGAAAATGATTCAAAACTATTCCGGTTAATTTTGTAAGGTATGATCACATACTTAGAATCAATTTGGTGAGCGAAGATTTGCCTTCATTGTCTTCCAACTGTGATTATCCAAAATTCACCCTAAGTTCTTCCTCATGTACTCCTCAGAGAAACACACACCCAGGTTTTCCTGAGACAGTCCCAGTGGATACTGGTTTGTCCTTGTCAAGTTATTGACAGTACTTCCTTTAGTCTCCAAAGTGTCCCACATTACAAAAATGCACCTAATCATCATGCCTTTCAGGGCTCTTGATCTCTGCCTTGACAAGAGTCACAGCATATTGCTTAGGACCCAATTTCCGGTGTCCCTTTGCTGGGGACCTGTGTGTTACTTACTCCGAAGCATTGCTCTGTGATTCCTTTCTGCAGTCAACTATGCTATGCCATGTTCTTCTTGATTTAAAATTCTATTCCTCCTATTTGGTGACGTGTGTATTTTAAAAGGAGCTTCTTTGACACACAAATAAGTTAAGTTGGGTCTTTCAATTCTCTTAAGTTACATCAGCTGCCCTAGTCCACCTTAACAGGAAGGCTGTTTCGGAGTTATTTCTAGTTTTTGCAATTTTTGATTTTCCGCATCTGATGCCTCAACCAATCAGGCCCATTTTCATTTTTGGGGTTAAGGGTTACATCTCCTTCACGCTCTGTGGTAACTTCTGTGGATTTCCTTCCAGTACAGGCTTGCTATTATCTTGCAAATGTCATCAGCAAAAACTGGGTTGAAAGTTGGCAAGGCAAATCCCGCTGGCTTAATACAAATTGCTGCCCACGTTTTAAAAAGCGAAATCAAATTAGAATGTCTTGTTTATGATTCTTTCCTACCAGTGTTATGTTGTACTTCCTTATGTGTACTCCAGGGCTTGGTACCATAGTAAATGAGCCAAATCAAAAGGCTTCATTATAATTTTTTAATGTTATAATTATGTTGTTGCTATAATTGTGACATAACAATTCATTTTACTTGCAAATTTTTTATTATTTTATTCAATATCTTGTAGAAAAATATAACCAAGATGGTTAATTTATCAGAATTTCAGAAAATTTTGTCAGACTTGAAATATCTTTACTATTTTAACTAGAATTATGCATCTAAGGATATAGTTAGATTTCAAAAGGGAATACATTTTTATACGTAATAAAGAGCTGTAATAAGCCCATAATTGAAAAATGGCAATTTAAATGTATGCAAAAATCTTTGTTTTTTCCAAGGACATATTATTTTCCAAAGTAAAAATTTAATAGTTATTATGACAAATGACAGTAAACCAAGAGTTTTTGTATTATGAAGTTGTTAGCATGTTCTTTTCCTTTTCTAATACAGACTTGAGAACTTTTGAGTTAAATTAACATCTTTTAATTCGTCAGTTTTTGAAATGTATCTAAAAATCTCTATCTCTGCTAAAAGAAAAGACGAAGCACACAGGATATCTGTTCCTATTAGATGAGAAGAATAAATGCAAAGAAGGACATAAAGGGGAGTAAAGTGGCTAACATAGCGTAAAGAGATAGAATAAGCTTAATTGTGTGTCAAATTCTCACTACTAAAAATTTAGGAATATATTTCTACTGTTCGTTAATTGCAAACCAAGTAAAAATGGGCATGATCTGAGTGCCTGGCTTCCCAACACCTCCAGTGTCACTGAGGAATGTATTAGAAATGCAAAGTCTAGGCTCTGTCCCAGGCTAACTGGTTCAGAAGCTCTAGAAGTGAGGCTTCAGCATCAGTCTGTAACAAGTCTTTCAGGCCATTCTCATGCACCCAATGTCTGTGAATCACTGCTGGGGAGAATGGTTCCAGCTAGATATTGTGATCATTATTTCAGAAATTTATTGTATGACCTTAAAACTCATGAAGGTTTGTGATTTAATTTTGTCTTCAGGACCTAATGCTCCTCAGAGTTTTTATGTTTATGTTATGAAATTAAATTTTCTTCTGGTTCTCAACTAGAAATAGCACTGTCCCCTGAGGTACATTTGATGTGTGTCTAGAAATGTCTAGGCTGTCCTAAGTTGGAGAGAGTTACAGGAATCTATTGAGATAAGGCTAGAGATGGTACTGGACATCCTACAGTGCACACAACAGACTCTCATCACAAATGACGTGGCCTTAGATAGCAATAGTCTTAAGGTTCAAAGATTTTGTTCTGTGTCGTTGGTTGAGCATGATTTTGTAAGTGCTCTCTATTAAATTAAATGCCGAAGTTGTTGTTAGATCTCTTAAGACTTTATGCATTCTCAAGCACAGATTGGTTAGTGATAACAAAGATTGAGAAAATAGATACTATTTTGTATAGATCTAGTTGTTGTGTAAACTCTCAAAAATTTCCAAGTTCTGTAGACCCTAGTCAAGGGACATGTGCAGGCTCCCTCACTAGCAGGCAGACTGTTGATGAGACTGTACACAGGCAACACCAGCCAGATGACTTTACCCTAATCAAGATTTGTAGGAAATGACATTTTGTTTATTCTGTTGCCTTTTTGTTCTTCTGACTCTAAACACCAATAGAAAGTGGAACTCTCACCCCTTCTTGTTGTAGACACAGATGTGTAAATGCATGAACCTCCCTATGGGGCCGGTGATGCCAAAACAATTCAAATGGTACCTCATCCACTGTACTAGGATTTCAAACTACAAAAATGTACAAAACACTGCGACCCTTTATATTTTTATGTCGGTGGGCCCTATGGCATTCTGTATAGGCACACACTTCCAACCTTCTGTTGCAATCAGAAAAAGCAACACATAGCCCAGATGAGTGTTTTGATTCAAATCCAATGGAATAGCCCACTCGTTAGATAACAAAATGTAAGTTAAAAGGTTAGATCTAAGAAATTTCATTTTTACTTTCGATTTGTCTTGTTTTTGTGAAGCCAGTAAGGACTTCCCTTTGAGCACTTAAATTGATAAATTAAATGCTGAAGACTAAACATCGCAATATTTCAAGTTTTAGGGTTTAGTTTTAAGATACTCCCCCAAAAGTATTACTTAGTGGAGTTTTGGGAAGATAAATAAATTATAAGGATAATATGTTTGGTCCACTGATGCGTTTGTAGGTGAAAGTGTTTTTAGGAAGTGGAATCTTGGTGTAGAGGGGTAACTCAGGATGGACAGGAAAGAATCTATTTTTGCCTCCCCCGGCTTCTCTCTCTGTTTCCTGGCAGCCATGACTTGCACTGCTTTCCTTTGCCATGCTCTTCCTCCATGCTATTTCTGCCTTAAAGATAGCTGACCATGGACTGAATCCTCTGAAACTATGAATGAAAGTAAACTTCTTTTCCTTTAGCTGTAGATGGCACATGTTGCCCCCAACGTAGCGAAGTGTCTGATATAGTGAGTGGCATCAAACTCTGCAAAGAGCCAAATAACAGATATTTTAGGCTTCGTGAGATACATAATTCCTTTTTTCAACTCAATTCTGACATTATAGCATGAAAGTTTCCATATGTGATATACAAATTAATATGACTGCTTCAAAAAATTATTTAAGGACTCTGAGATAAGCCAGGCCAGGAAACCCAGCACTCTGGGAGGCTGAGACTGGAAGATTCCAAGTTCAAACCCAGCCTAGGCCACTTAGCTAATTAGTAAAACAACTTGAAAATAAAACAATTAAAAACTAATCTGCAGACATTGCTCAGTTCAAGACCCAGGACCATTTAAAAAAATAATGTATTTGCATATATCACAAAAATATTATTTCTTTCTGTAGTTAGAAAACCATTCTTAGCTCATGGCTACAAAACAGAAAATGAGTTGGATTTCTCTACATGCCATAGTTTACTGGCTCTTGACTTAATTGGTAGAACTGATTATATAAAATACAATTCTAATCAGAAGAAAGATGACAGATGGATGCCACAGTGTACACCTGTGGTCTCAGTATCTGGGAAGATGAAGCAGTGAGTTTGAGCCCAGCATGGGCAACTTAGTGCCTAAATGAGATCTAGTCTCAAAGTTTAAAAAAAAAAAGGCTGGGAATGTAGCTTGGTGAAAAGGCTCTGGGTTTGATCTCATACAAAAGCAGGAGGAGGAGGAGGAGAGTGAGGAAGGTTCAGTAGAAGAGCACTGTTTTCAGTCTTCACACAATGCCATGTAAAAGATGATTCTAAGGAAGATAAGAACTTATTTCAAATGTTTAGCCTAAAGACATATTAAATACAATATTCTACTTTCATGAAAAGAAGCATTTTTTAGTAAGTTTACTCTAATGCTCTTTTTTTCTAATGTTCTTTTATTGACTTAACTTTTTAAAAGAAGATTCAAGTTCTTTTAACAATACTCATTCTTTCATGAGAATAATAGTGCCGGCCTTGGTAATTTCTCATTGCTGGACATGATACCTGATGCTTGCAACTTAATTTAGGAGAGATTTATTTTAGCTCACAATTTCAGAGGGCTCAATCAACGGACAGTGACTGGCTCCAAGGCCAAAAAAAAAAAAAAGACAATGTCAAAATGTAGGGCAGAAGGACCTGTGGTAGGAAGAGCTGTTCCCCTCATGGCAGCCAGGAAGTAAGGAGTGAAAGGATCAAGTGGAGGGAAATGTAATCTTAGAGGTCATGTTCTCAATAACATATCATTCCAGCCAATCTCTACCTCTTAAACTACATGCAATCAACAATGGGTTAGTCTATTGGTCAATGTAGCATCCTGGGGATCCAATCATCTTACAAACATAGGAGACTAGGGTGATCATTATGGTGAGGCTGAAGGGGCGGGGTATTTTGAATTTAAATCAAAAATGGCTTTGGAAATTTTGTTAGGGAAGTTCAAGTGAACATTTCTTATGTATCTTAAAGTTTATTGCCCATACTTGTTGTATATTCTTTGTTTTCACATATTTTAGCTCACAATAGTCTATTGTCATCAACCATATATAGAACTTGTATTTGTGTGTGTGTGTGTGTGTGTGTGTGTGTGTGTGTGTGTGTTTGCATGTGTGGTATTGGTGTATGAAGCCCAAGGCCTTCACCCCAAGCTACATTCTCATACCACTTTTTAATTTTTTATTTTTACTTTGAGGCAGAGTTTGGCTAAGCTGCCTAGGCTGGACTTGAACTTGCAATCTGCCTGCTTCAGCCTCCCATAGTGCTGAAATTACAGACCTGTGGCACTGTGGCCTTCCAGAATGCATATTCTTAAATCTATTTACTAAAGTGTTGTATTACTTACTATGGGAATAATAATCTCAGAAGATTGTTTAAGTGTGTGCATTCTAAAATACAAAAACTAAAAGTTTAAGAAATGGATCTCATATAATGGGACAGACAATTCTTTTCTTCTTGGAAAAAGAAAACAACAGCAGCCATCTGACTGTGCATCTCAGAGGCAACCTCTTGGATGAATGCTGAATGCACCTGCCTCAAAAGAAACCCCTGGACTAAGTGAAATTAATCCTTTTCATCACCGAAAACTACCCAATGAATATCTCTCTTTCCTTTCAACTGCTTCCCGAGGTAGCAGTTGAAAACAGAAGTGATCTGCCTCCAGAGCTGGTGAGCCCTCCATGCCACTCGAAGTCACGTCGATTCTTTTGGTGTTTCATCTTATCACACTTTCTGCCTGAATGCCCTTCTCTCTTTTTGTTCAAGATTAACTTTAATAACTTCAATTAACTTTCCTCTAAGGAATCTTTGGGCACCCAATGTCCACATGCATTCACTGCAGATACATGTACCATGCCTGCCGTATTTCATGCATGTATTGTTTATGTATTCAGGCTTCCTTTATTGTGCTATTAGCGTTTGGAGGGCAGAATATTTCATTCCTCCCACACTCAATTTAATGCTGGTATTGGTATAGACCAGATGTGACCATTAATCATGCTTTGTCAATTTGAATGAATTCAGAAATGCCTAACAGATCAGTAAAGCAGTTCTGGATGTGTCTATGGGTGACTGACATGTGGGCCAGCAGACAGGGAAGAAGATCCACCCCAGGTGTGAGTGGCACCAACCAATAGACTTGTAGCCTGGGCAGAATTAAGAAGGAAAAAATAAGGAAGCACTCTCAGTTCTAAACAACTCCAGTCTTCATAGTGACCTTTGGATATTGATCTCTGGTTTCTTCAGCCCTACAATGAAGAGATTCTATAGTGAGTGTGACCATTGAAGGGATTATGCCAACCTGAGGGAATCAGGAACCACACCTGGATCAGGGTTTGTGAACCACGCCTAGATTGGAAATTAAGAATGGCCTGAATTACAGTGTGAGTGATTTGCAGACTGGCCAATAAAAGAACTCCCACCCAGATGTGGGCGGGCCAACCAGAACTCCAAGAGTATAAAAGGAAGGAAGAGGGAGATTGTTACAGCTTCTTCCTCTGGGAAAGCTCTCGCCTTCACAGTGGTTGATGGACATGGACTTGTTACACGGCTCAGATCGTCAGCACAGATTCACTCCAGTCTCCACTTGCTCCTGTCTGCCCATCGCTGTTCTTTAGTCTCTATTCTTCAGGCTTCAGTCTTTGCCTGAGATCTGCAGCAGACTTTCACTCCACCAGCTCTCTTGCAGTCCCGGATGGGAGATCTACTTCACGGTGAGCAGCCATCTTGGACTATCTCTTTTCTGGATTTGTAAGCCTTCCTAATAGACCCTTTTGTTATAAAATCTGTAAATTATGCCTTTGAAAGAACCCAAACTAACATAGTGAGCCTCCAGGCCTTCCATGCTGGACTACTATGGCGCCTTTCCCCCCTTGTTCTGTGCGTCTTCTCGCTCGAGAGTTCCCTGGATCTTCTGGCTCTCCTAGGTGCAGACCACCATGTCGGATTCTTCCTTCTCTGATCTCACAGTCTGCAGATTCTATAAGCCTACCTAGTGATTTTCCTTATATCATTTTACAAACATACTTTGTACTAATTCTATGCTCCTAGAGGACCCTAACACAACTGTTAAATATTTATTGTATCATGTCAGTTGGTTTTGTAATGTCATGATCAAACACATACAGTGAACAATTTAAAAAGTGGAGGAGCTGGAGGAATGACACAGATGTTAAAGCGCTTGGCTTGCAAGTGCAAGGCCCTGTGTTCGATTCCTCAGCACCACATAAGCAGGGTGTGGTGACGTGCCTGTAATCCTAGCACTAGGGAGGCTGAAGCAGGAGGATTGCTCTGAGTCCATGGCTAGCCTAGTGGACATAGTGAGTTCAGGAGCAGCCTGGGCCACAGAGTGAGATCCTGTCTCAATAAATAAATAAATAAAATAAAATAAAATAAAAAAATAAAAAAACCTAGTTGAACTTTTTACTTTGGTTCGTCATGTTGGAGATTTCCATCAGTTGTCACTTGGCCCCGTGGCTTTGGGCCGTGGTCAGCGCAGTACTTCACAGCAAGGAGCGCAAGTGAGAGCAAAACCGCTAACCTCAGGGTGACCGGGAAGCAGGGGACCTCTGTCCAAGGTCCCAGCGCGCTGTCAAGGACGTACCCCTAATGACTCAGTTCTTCTGACTGGATCCCAACTCCCAACATGTCCTCTGTCTCCCAGTTGCAGCACTGGCTGGGAACCAAACCTTCAGGACATGAGGTTTTGGGAAACATTTGTGACCCTGGCCAGAATAGGCATACCTGACAACTTGCAATGCTACCAGATTTTCTCTTACTGTCTTTCCTTAGTATAATTTGAGATTCTCTGAGAAAATAGGTGTCTTCGCTGAAGTGCAGTGCTGCCTGTGGCTAAGTGTGAACCCTCCAGGAGCCAAAGTCTCTTCCAGCTGGAGCCCCGGAGGGAGCACAGAGCACACCCCATTTCCCTTGACCTTCAAGCACGTCCACAGTATCTGCCCTCGAAGAGCTCAGAAGTGGAAACCTGATGAAAAAACAGGAATGGGAGGGACACCTAGGGAATGTGTCTTAAAATTACATTTGCAGAACAGGAACAATATTTTTACTGTGTGCTCATTGCAGGAGCTTATTAGGGGGTGGGCTGTGTCATCCTCCTGCTAGTTCCACGCCACCCACTCTGCCTGCTTCTCTGTCTTTTTTTCTTTCCACCAGCACACATTCTGAGCTCCACAACATAGTTGTTTTCTCCTCTATGGTAAGGAAATCTCAAAAGGAAATAAAAACTTAGGAGAAACAAAATCTCTTTCCTTTTTTCCCCTTTTTCTTTCTTTCTTTTTAAAATGGAGACAGGGTCTTGCTCTGCTACCCAGGCTGGCCTTGGCTCCTGGCGGTTGTTCTGCCGCGTCCTCCCGAGTGCTGGGGTAACAGGCACGCAGCTCCACGTCTAGTTTAGGTGGTGCTGGGGAACTGAATACAGGGCCTTGCTTTGGCTAGGAAAGTGCTCTAACCTCTGAGCCTGCTCCCAACCCCATAATTTCATACTAATTTATATTTCCCCCACGTTGTACCTGGAGATCTAACAAACTAGCAATAAAACAAGAGCTTCTTTAATTTGTTCCAACAAACTCTACATTCACTGTCTGTGCTTTCAAGAGCTTTAGGTTTTCTCTGATTATAAAAAAATACCATGGCCTCCTCCCTGTTCTCTCTCGGATACCATTAGCAAGCAAGCCTACATGGCAAGAGACCAACAGCTATGTGAATGAGAAATCTTAAAAGTGAATCCTCCAGTTCCTGTCAAGGCTTCAGATGAGTGTTCTGCAACACGACTAAAACCTCGTGAAAGACCATGAGATAGAAACAGAAAAATTGTTGACTTACTAAAATTGTGAAGTATGAGATATTTATTATTTCAATTTGCTGAGTTTTGGGATAATTTATTTTAGAGTAATACTTTATACTATAGACCACATAGAAATTCAGTACTTACTTGACTTTCCTCTACAATTCTGAAAAATCTGGCAATGTTAGTTGAAGACAAACAGTAACATTTAACCTAACTGATCAATAATTGAGTGTGCGTTCAGTCTTTAAATACCAACTTAGCAATGAAGTAGGATAGGTGAATGAAGATGTTGCCTTTAGCTTCAGACTCATAGCAATTGTGTGCACAATATATCCATTAGGGTATCTGGTAGATGTCTTCAAAGATGGAGGCAAGGATTTTTCCATGATTTTTGCTTTTATAATAGTGATGTCGTTTTCAATAAAGAGAGCTTATTTGAGCTGATTTGACTTGCTTAAATCAACAGAACATGATAAAAAAAAATACAATCACCAGGTGCTGGTATCCAGAGTCTTTACAGGCTCAGATTTTATTTTCTTAGACTACTAGATTGACATACTGCTGTATATAAAGAAGTCTAGGTGTGAGCCATCATTCCATACACTCCTTTCCTTCCTTCCTTCCTTCCTTCCTTCCTTCCTTCCTTCCTTCCTTCCTTCTTTTTTTCTTTCATTTTTTTGAGCTAGGGTTTTCCTCTCTAGCCCAGGCTGACCTCTAGCTCATGATAATCTTCCTGCCCTAGCCTCTTGAGTGCTGGGATTACAGGCATGCACCACCATGACTGGCTCCTTTGAACAGAATAATGTCCCTGCACTCAAGTCCGTGCACTCCAGTAGGATGAAAAGACATCACACAAAATTAAAAATCAAGAGGAGAACAGGTTTCCCAGCCAAAAACAAGACTAGCTGAAAGATAAAGGAATGAATTGATCTCAGATTTTCTAGACCATAAAACGCTGCAGCTGACTGTAGCGACGTGATTGAGGGCTAGTGACACCAGCCCACAGAACTGTGAGAAATTACCATTTGTTGTTTTAAGTCACTGTTTTAGAGTGTCTGGTTAAATAAGTAAAGCTAACTGATGGTGAATCTTTAGATATCTCAAAACTTTGAGCATTTTACTCCTTTACCCAAATCTGATCCTCATCTAGTATTCGTTTTAATTTTGTCTAGTTGTGCAAAAAGTCTTGCTGTTTCTCTCCCTTTTAAACATTTGATCCACCAACAATTTATCAGTTCTTTTTACAAAGTATATTCTAAATATATCATTTTACCACCTTTTTTATGCCAACAATAATCCTTTAAAATGCCATTAACTTTTGCATGAATTCCAAAGTAGCCTTTTAAGGGAAGTCTCTGTTCCTCCCTATCTAATCCATTCTCCATAAATTAGCCATCTATCAGATCAGGATACTTCCCTGCCTGTGTCATGTGATGGCTTCCTATCACACTTTTTATAATACCATAAATTGTTCCCTGTCAATTTCTCTAATTTCTGTTTGGGGTGATTAACCACAAGCCTCCTTATTTGGCTGTCAGCACACAAGCTCTTTCAGCCATGCTGTTTTTATTTGCTGGTCCTCTTGCCTAAACACCCTTCTTTTAGCTCTTTTCTGGGAGGATATTTCCAACTGTTAAGGTCCCAGTTCAAATTATCCTTCAAGAGAGGCTCAAGAAATCCTGTTACAACCAGAGTTCAACTTTAAACATGAAAAATTACACTTGCTATATTAAAATGAGAATCACTACGTACTCACTGAATGTTTAAATATTCAAGGCAGAAGGTCTATGTCAACACCCTAAGATTATTAGAAAGCTATTTTTTTGCCACATTTTGGACATTAGGTGATTAGGAAGCATTTCCAGAACTTCAGATTCCAGAATCACACCATCTTACTTTTATCCAGGGAACAGAAAGGGAAGCTGTTTTGGCACCTCCAGAAGCATACCTGATGTGGCTTTTGTCTCAAAAGACTCTCTGGACCTGATTAGATACTCAGCAGCAAATGCCTGCCTACTGCTCACTGCTGCTCGCTTAACTCATACCTAAATTCAGCTCTTTCGTGAGTTCAGATGGTTGATAAAAATTCATTTCACACCCTGATCTCTAGCTTCAATGGACACTAAAAATGTAATTTGACTATTTTTTCTATATACCAGGAATTTACAGTGGAAGGGGGTTGGAATAGATATGTGTGAGCCAACTGGCCATATTTCCCATTCTTCCCCACTGAGCTCCTACTAATTTCTAAAATTCTTCATTAATACTTCATAAAATGGATCATAATTTGAAATCACATAGGCACACACACATTTATCTCTCTCTGTGTGTAAAATTTTCCATTTGCTTTCACATTTGGGGGGCGGGGAAATTGCCCAGGAGTGTGAGGACATTGTCTGGTTTACAGCAGCACTTAGACTGGAGTCTGGAACATAGTAACTCTTCAGTTAATGTTTGTAGAATAAAAGAATGACACTAGGTGAAGTAATCAATTAATAATGATAAGAACATTTTATTAAAATAATCTTTCAAGTTGCAGACTTTCTGAGAAGTGTGTTTGAATGGACTCCCTTTCCTTCTGACTTGGCCTCCAGCCCTCAGGGCTACCCACGCTGTAAGAATGCCTTCTTCCGGCCTGATTAATTTATTACTCCACCACATATTCATCCTTTCCCCTGACAAGAAGTTTCTCTCACTCCTTGGTGAAAGTCTTCTTGAACAGACATTGGCAGGGTAAGGACTGATGTTCACTTGCTTCCTCTTTTAAAGTGTGTTTCCTCTTGAAGTTATGTATGACAGATGAATACCAATGATAAGCATTAGCTCCAGCTTATGAGCAAAACTGAGCATGAGATTTCCATTTCCGTTTCAATCTTCTCACCAATGAGAGGCATAATGAGACTTATTGAATTATCATGTATCTTGAAGATTAAGCTTTATTATTAATGTAGACAACAACATATTTAATAAAGACTATCTTGTGTTCTTGATTTAAAGGGAAATGCTATCATTTTTTCCATTTAGTATAATATGTTGGCACTAGGTTTGGTATAAAGGACTTCTGTCACTTTGAGGTAAGTTCTCTCTAAATCTGTTTTCCATAGTTTTTATTTTTTCAATCATGAATGGATGTTGGATTTTGTCAAAGGTTTTTTCTGCATCTATTGAGATGATCATGTGGATTTTGGTCTTGCTTTTATTTATGTGGTGTACCATATTAATTGATTTACATAAGTTGAACCATCCTTGCATCCCTGGAATGAAATCAATTTGATCATAATGTATTATCTTTTTAATGATTTGCTGAATTCTAGTCTCCAGTATCTTACGGAGGATTTTTGTTTCTGTGTTCAATAGGAGATTGGCTGATAGTTTTCTTTCTTAGTTCAATCTTTGCCTGCTTCTGGTATCAGGGTAATGACAGCTTCTAGAAATGAGTTTGATAATGTTCCTTCTCTTTCAATTTTATGGAACACCTTGAGAAGCATTGGTGATAGCTCGTCTCTGAAGTATTGGTAGAATTCTGCCATGAATCCATCCAAGCTTGACCAGGAGGGGTGTATGCTGGGTCTGCCCTTCTTTCTGGACTTGGCTCTATTCTGCAATGTGAGAAGCTCTGTTTCTGGCTCAAGTCCTGGCCGTAGCTCTGGCTCTGACCCCACCATATTTGAACTGCCCACAAGAGTTCTGAAACTCTGAGTTAAAATAAGTATTTCCTCCCTAAAGTTGTGGAAGTATTATGACTCCAGATACCAAATTATATTATAAAGCAAAAGTAATTAAAACCATATAGTAGTGGCAGAAATACAGACACAATGACCAAGGAAACAGTACCGAAGATGCAAAGACAACAAGTATTCTCAGCTATCTGATGTTTGACAAAGGGCCCAAAAAATGTGCAGGAAAAAGGATAGCTTACTCAATAAATGGTGCCGACGCCTGATTAACCACATACAGAGGAATGAATTTACATACACACCTGTTGCCATGTACCAAAATTAAATCAAAGTGGATCAAAGACCATTATAACTGACCCTCCTAGAGGACAAGACAGTTAAAACCCTTGAATATATAGGAACAGGCAAAGACTTTCTCAAAAGACACCTGATGCAGAAGAAATTAACCTCAGAATCAACAAATAGGATTATATCAAATTAAAAAGTTCTTACATGGCAAAGAAAACAATTATTAGAGTAAAGAGATAATCGACAGAATGGGGAAGAATATTTGCCACTTATGCCTTGTATAGGCTAATAGCCAGAATATAAAAATAATTGAATAAAAATAGATCCCTCAAAATCAAAGACTCAATTAAAAACTGGGCAACTGAGAAGAATAGACAGTTCTCACATGAAGAAATACAAATGGCCAACAAATCCATAAAAAATTCAACATTCTTGGCCATAAGAGAAATGCTAATCAACACAGCATTGCTATATCACCTTACCCCAGTGAGAATGCCACATACCAAGCTGAAAATAAGTATTTCATTTTACACAGAGATACCTCTTCTGGGTGTCTTTCCAAGAGATATGTAATAGAAATATGTGTATACTCATGTTTATAGCAGCACAACTACCAAAAGCTAAATTGTAGAAGATGCTTAAATAGCCATCAAGAAACCAATGGGCATAAAAGTTGTATTATTTTGGGTTCTTTCAAAAGGTAGAATTTACAGAAATTATAACAAAAAAGATCTATTTGGAAGGCTTACCAATCTGAAGATATAGATAGTCCAAGATGGCGGCTTGTAGGTGTGAGAGATAGAGTGTCTGATGGTTGCTCAGTGTGAAGTAGAACACCCATCCAGGACTTCAGGGCAGTGGGTGAGAGACTGCTGTGGATCTTGGTTGTTTCAAGAACCATGGCAAAACCGGAGACTGAAGATCGGTGCAAGTCGAGACTGGAGCGAATCTGTGATGAAGATTTGCACCGGGTAGCAAGTCAGCATCCATAGGCAAGAGTGAAGGTGAGAGCTTTCCCAGAGGAAGAAGCCGAGGCGACCTTTTTTCTTCTTCCCTTTATACCATTGGAGTTCCAGTTGGCCTTCCCACATCTGGGTGGGCGCTCTTCTCCCATTCGCTGGCCTACAAATCACTCACACTCTAATCCGGGCTGAGTCTCAATTCCAGTCTAGGCATGCTTCCCAAACCCTAATTCAGGTGCGGTTCCTGATTGCCTCAAGTTGACGTAATCTCTCCAACAGTCACAAAAATGTTTTATATGTACACAATGGAGTGCTACTCTTCCACAAAGACAGATAGTTTTGAGACATTTGTAAACAAGTGGACACAACTTTAGACCCTCACACTTAATGAAATGAAAGGCTAAATATTGCATGGTTTTTCTAATTTGAGAAAGCTGATTACAAATACTAGAGCCAAATGGAAAAAAGATTGTGAGTCATGGAGTATGAGTCATGAAGCTACATAAGGGGGAGGGGAAGAGAATGTGAACTTGGCATTGTACATATATGAACAAAATTCTCAAGCTCAGTGTAACCATTCTGTATTTCGTATGTACACTGATGAAAGTGGGAGAGGGAATGAAGAATATTTCTCTTACTTACAGAACTCTGGCCATGCCCAATATACTTCACAATTTCTCGTAATTGGACCAAAAATGTCAATCTCTTTCCTTCTTTCTCTGATTACTGGTGACACCCACCAAGCACTACTTTGACTTTTCTCTTCAGTTCGGGAGAGCCTAAGGATGATTCTGATTGGGTAATTTTAGTATATTCTGATATATTTGTGGGGATGGGAGAGATGGAATATTGTCATTTCTTATCAGAACAATAAAGTGCTCTACATATTACTGTTAGACATTGGTCCTTCAGCCTGTGGTAGTTTTCATTTTTTATTTTTCTGCAAGAGAAACATCGAGAGAAATCAAGTTGATGACCAGCCTTATGGCTGCATCCACCTTCAAGTAGACACAGTAACCCACCTTGTATAGACTTTTTATTCTAATCTCAGGATCCCTCTCCCCTCAAAATATTAAGCAAAATATCTTTTCCTCTTTTTAGTGTCTAATACATTAGCTAACCTCCATTAACCTAATCTTACAGTGTGCAATTTTACCTTTGTTACTAATTATAATCAAGCTCACTTTGCAAATAAGTTGACATGAGAATGAATGTCCAGGTAGGGACAGGAAAAGCAAATCAATCAACTGACCTTTCTGACTGAAACAGGCTGAGTCTATTGATTGTGAAAAACAAAACTGATTGGTCCAATGGACATATTTTAGAGACAGGGGAAAAAGTTGCTTAGAATTTCCAAAACAGTGTATATTGATCTCAAGAAAAGGGGAGATATAACCTGGAGGTGCTCATGTCCAATTTATATAAAATGAGTGTCAAAAGGGTTGATGTCTTGTGGTGTCATTTTGGTGAGTTAGTCTTAGGTCTAATTGCTTGAAATGCAACAGGGAAACTGCACCAGCAAAGGCCAAGGTTTGCTGTGCTCTGCAGCTCTGTTTTCTTCAAGCAGTAAGAGAGAGCTACAGGGATGAGGGCTTCTAAGACTTGGGCTTTGGTCGAAGTGGGCAGATGTTAAAATAAATGTTGATCTTTGGGGTTGAAGGGAAACTCGGGAGCTTACCGTACAAAACCAAGAGGACTCCTTGCAGCTTTTAACCTTCTCTTCACAGTCTACAAGTCACACATATGAGGCTTTAAGTTTACTTTAAACTCTTCAATCTGTGATGGACAATAATGTGGTTTCTGTTTTTGCTTGCTAGATTGCCTGTCTCTGTTTATTTGTGGGTTGCAGCTAACTGATCACACACTGTATCTGTTCCATTGTGGTAGACCAGCAGTATTTGCTTTGTTATTTTCCTGGAGGTTGTTTGCAAAGTGCTTCCAGACGTCAAACAACTGGTTTATTCCAAACTTTCTTGTTTTCTAAGCATTTGGTACACCTTCTTCTGTGACCGGGGATAAGATGTTGATTTAGGTGGCTCCAGTATATAGATGGAAAGTGCATAAATGGGCAGATATGCTGATTGATTGATTGGTTGATTGATAGATGAATGAGTACATAGGCAGGTAGGTAGGTAGATGGACAGACAGACAGAGAGGCTTTTAAAATCATCCATGTTTACAAAAATCTTGACTGTTAATTTGGAAGTTATGCATTAAGACAGAAAACACTGAGGGCTAATGAGTGCAGAAGGACATAAAAGGGAGAGAAGAAGAAAGAGATTAAGAAACAGAGTGAAAGTCAGTTCAAGAGGGTAACTGTAACCTCTGGCGAGAGATCAGACAAACAAGTTCAACCCAAAGTCAATTTAACTTTATTGGACCACACTGTCTCAGGCAATTAGAAAAATATTTGTAAAACATCAGATGAGAAAAAGGAACGTGGAGCCCAATAATGCAAAACAATGTTTATAAGACAGAAATCATGAAGTGGGAAGAGTAAACACAATTATTCTATCAGCACCTCCTGTTCTTCTAAAAATTACTTAACTCACATGTAGAGAACTGTTCTGAACAAACAGCCCAAACAGTTTTCTTTTCTAGCATAGTCCTACCCAAAAGTAAAGATTTTTTAAATTTGAGAAATTTTTTAATTTTGAGGAATCAGAGACTTCAAAGATTACTAATTATTTCACCAGTAATAACAAGCAAAAAAGGAAATTAATATTGTCTTTATAGATTTCTACCTTTTGGTTTTTCACTCTGAGGGAAGAATTCCTTGATAATGCAAATAAAGGACAGTCCCAAGGTAAATGCTGTAAATACAGGCGTATTTGAAAAAGAGAATGAACTTCAAGCCTTGATCCAACAGAGTGTACCTGCAGGATTTTTATATTTCATGTGAACATAAGTCCACTCGGTGTGGTTGTACGGTTGAGCTTGCTTTGCCAGTTCTTATAAATAATGATAGCTGACTACCACATGGAACTGGCAAGCAGGAACTCTGTAATTAGTGTTGTCTTGGAGCCTACACAACACACAGTCACATGCATACTCAAAAATATTCATTATCTGCACCTAAATCATATCCAATAAATGGTGTGATTCCATATTTAATATTTTTCTTGTCTGAATTCCAACTTTCTACCAGCTGAGTTTCTTTACAGAACTCTTTTAGACCTGGTTTTTTTCTAATCTAATCTCTGTATTTTTCAAATTTTGTGTTTGCTTTTGAAAAAAAGTGTTTTATAGTTTTCTTTTCATATCACAACGAAACATGTTATCTATTTTGAAAACAGAATAGGATTGAAGGTGGTCCTTCATTTCTGCTATGGATATTCCAATTTACTGTCACCAAGTATGTCAACACTTAAATCAGCTGTGCTTATCTAGAAAAGCAATACTTATTAAAATTTATTCCTGTGACAGGTTCTCCATTTTTGAAAAAACAACTATGATGCAATACACACAAAAATATTTTTCATATAGAGTGACTCTTCATGAAAGACTAGGCTAATAAAATTTCAAATATCTAAGATTCATAGCACTAATTTTATTGTTTATTGTTTTAAACCAAGAATTTGATTGGTAGTCATAATCAACCTTTGAAATCCAGTAAACTTCTGAAAATTTTGAAATGATTTTAACACATAAAAATTATTCTCTTATGAATTTACAATGCTTATGTACGATAGTCACTGGGAAAATATGGAAGCTAACTGAAAGAAAGGATTACATATATGAAAAATTCTTGGACAGAGAGAAATACCAACTACATGATGATAAACTGACAACTGTGTGTGTGTCTCTCTCTCTCTCTCTCTCTGTGTGTGTGTGTGTGTGTGTGTGTGTGTGTGTGTGTGTTTGTGTATGTTTTCTTTGGTGGGCTTCTTCTTTGAAAACTTTTAGAATGAAAGGTATTTATTAAGTCCCCCAGCCAAAACAGCAGAAAAAAATCAGCTTCTGGGCATCTGGTCACTTTTTAAGTGCTATTATTGAATCAGTGTTTTTGGAAGAGACTGATGTGGTAAAACATTTCTGTTAATTTACCCTGAAGAATGTCACGTTGGGTAATGTTCTGTGGGTGGTCATGTAACGAGACACTGGTGTCTGTCTATGACACATATGGCATATGAAAGGAGGCACAGATAAAGGTAACATGAATTCCAACCCTTTCCGTGTTTATACGATGATTATCACAAGGCTATCTAGACACCCAGACTAGAAATTTTATGACAAGTAACTTTTCCACCTCTGTTCAATTGAAATCAGTGGACAGTGAGTCTGGGCAGGCTCTTAAAGGGTTAATATGCACACATGCTTCTGAGTAGTCAGAGATGAAAATGGACGGACCCAAGTGGCAACAATTTCCCCATTTCCAATAATGTAAGCAACTGCTTCGATGGAATACCATTGGAAATGACTCTTCTATATTATAAACATGTTCTAAGTGCATTTGCAAGCATCTAGTTATTTTAACTGTTTTGACCTAAACCAGTAACTTTCGTAAAAAATACAACTACTCACAATACCAGTTTATTTCGAAGAGTAATAGCATAGAAAATTTCAAAGGAGAAGTTTTTTTTTCTGTAAGAAAGAGCAAGTGTTATCCCAACTCTGTGTGTGTGGTATGCGTGTGTGTGTATACATGTGCAATACACGTTGTATGTAAACACATATGCATATAAAATATATACGTACATAGTTGAAGATATTAAAAGTATTTATTCCTTTTTTGTATGTGAATATAACTTTTCAAGATCAACTCCAGGATGTAGCCCCTTTTTTACATCATAGAATTGATACTATAGTGCTTGTTGTTGATTAAGAACAAGCATCATCATTAAGTTCAATTGGACTTTTAAAAAAGTTAAATTGTAACAATAATGAGACACTTAGAACATCTGTATTTTCTTTTGAAAAGTCTTTCACTTCCTTCCTCTTTTTCCCCCTTAACCTCCTTTGTTTTCTTTTCGTTTTGAACTGTAACCAGGGCATTCTGGAACATAGATTTATTCATCTTGACCTCAGCTGTGATTAATCCACCCGAGACAAAGATCAACTTCTGGCAAACACTGGTTCCTCCCTTATACCAAATTCACTTAGTTGTTTTCAGTATCTGGCTTAAGTGTGTTTGATATCACTTTTGTATAGGTTCTGGGTAGTATCTTCAGTTAACAATTATTAATTTTACTGAATTGAAACTCTGAGATGCAAGTAAGGTTGAGGATGATGATGAGTGGCTTACAGTCTTTACTTGTAAGCCCTGTTTTTATTCAACCGCCATATGGTATACAAACCAAATTATTTTTCTCTATGGATGGGAGGAGATACTAGTTAATCAAATACAGTGGCAGCTAAGACAAGTGAAACCCCAGTTGACAGTAAACTTCACTGGAACCATTAGTTCTGGCCTCTTTATGAAAACTTTGACCCAGGCTGCTAATGATCAACAAAATCGGTGAATCTGAGTTCTAGTGTTTTGCCTGCTTCCTAGTGGTCATTTTTGGATCCATAGCTTTATGGAGAGTGTACTGTCTATAGAACCCTATGTAGACTTGGAGCCTTGAATTTTGTGAAGAGAAGATTACTTGAAGGAGTGTTAACAGGCTTCTTGAGGCCATGTTGTTATTTTTGAAAATAAGTTAGCTCCATGAGTAAGAAATGAGTTTCTTTATACATTAGGTTTTTTTTTCAGTTTCTAGTTTACTAACACATTGTTAATTCCTAAGAGGAGGATTTAATATTCAGCATTTCCCTTTGTTATTCAGGTGTTAATTAATATTTCCTGTAAATAGCGTCCCACAGATCTCAGTAAATAGAAAGTGTGGTCTTAACTTTCAAACAAAGAGGTTAGCATCCCAATTGTTGGAGTTATTGTTGAGCCATAAAATTTCAGAATAAAGAACGAACAGATCACTTAATCTAATGGCTTCCAAAGCAAAGCGACTGTTACATTTTCCCTTGGAAGCTGTCAATTAACAAAGTCTCAAAATCTAGCCCTCTCTCAGACCAAGTCAGAATTCGGGTGAATAGAACCAAAACTCTTCAGGCTCTGTGTTAAGTCCAGTGATTGGCCAGGGCCAATTTTTGGACATGAGAAACACTGTCCAGGCCAAGCAAGTCAATACTCACTTGTGAGTCAGGGAGCTTTACAGACCTCTAGGCTTCCCTCTGGAGGCAGCACTGGTGGCGAACAGATGACTCTGTCTCCTGGCTGTCTCCCCACAGGCATGCTAGCCCACTGTCAATAGCGGTGTGGACCATCCTGCACAAAACAGCCAAACCGCCCTCAGCATTTTGCACTAGAAAATTCAGAAATAACGGGATCCCTTGGCAAAGGGATCCACCATTGAAGACATAGAATGTGATATATTATACATGCAGGTGTCATAAAACAAGCTGGAACCATGGAGCGTTTTTAACTTGGAATGGAAGAGGCAGAAACTAAGAAGTAACATGAAGACTAAGAAGGATCAAACTATGCAATAAAAAACAGGAAACAGAATACACAGAGAACTGAACTGCTATACTTCTAAATTCAAGATGTCCATACTATTTGATAACAAATCAGGTAGCTCTAGCAGTATTCTCTACGCAGAGCGCAGAACGTCGGCAGCCACCTGGCTTTTGTTGATGTTCTGTAGTGGTATTCACCACTAAAGTTCATTCAAAGTAGAAGTATGAGGCAGAGGAAACCGCTCAGGGGATGACTATCAGCTATTGTCGCACTTAGGAGTCACCTGAACGGGAGGAGGATGACACTGAAGAAGATATTGCTGCCTGAGGCTCTGCACTGTGTGCTGAGGTTTCCAGGTGGATTCCCTTTGTTCCATCACAACGCAGCTGGCAGTGAGCGATGGGCCGAGGTTTCCAATGTGTTTCTTTTTCTGGTTTTGTAAGGCAAATGTTTTGCATTATTTTCCACTGATGGTTAAAAAATAGTTACCTTTTAAGATTTTTTTTAGGTAAAAGAGTAAAATTTTAAGAAAAAATTAAATAACTAAAAGAGCAGTTGATAATCTAACTGGTAAGAATTTTGGTAGTGGGATGCAGATGAATGAGGTTTGGGAAATTTAGAACTAGTTGTACAAAAATGGGAAAAGCTTATTGTGTAGTTGGGATTTATATATTAAATTCACTACAACACTGTTACAACTCACTGTTTTAAGCACATTCCTAAAACATATCCAGAGACAATGTTTTCTATGAAACTGTCTAAGTACTTCTCTTCTATCAAAAAACCCCTAAAGAATTGATGTCAAACATTCACCAAATTGTCTTTTTAAAATGCTGCTCAACCTTGTCTCAAGACATGCATATGTTTAATAAAATTCTCATTTTTTCTAAAGGCTCTTAAAAGTAAGGAAGTTGAAACTTACATAGGTTTAATAGAAAAAGTCATGATGGCAGAAGTTTTGTCCAGGTGTGAAACCTCTAGTAACAGTGGAACTCCCCCTTCTTGACTAAAGACATGGGAAGAGTTTTCTGCTTAAACTTTGTCCTCGAACTTTCAAGTTGAAAAAAAGTATATGTCTGCTTCTGTTTTCTTCTTTCTAGCACATCCGCAAAACTAGGATTAAGCACATGCCCTCATACGCAGAGAAAGATGCAAAATCCTAGAGATGGTAAGTATTTTTGCCCGCGATTGATATGTGGCCATGGCTCAGTTCCATGTTGACCCCCCCTTCCTCAATCTCTTCAGACCTCAGCCATTTTCTCTGAAGTTCTGAGTTTTGTAAAGTGGAAAATAAACACACAGAAGCAGTTTTCAAATTATGCATATTTCTGTTACTTTGCATGTTCATATCAAAGGAACCATATGCAGATTGTTAAATGAGATATCTTATGGGTATTTTTGTTTATTCTGGGTATAGGAATATTTAAAAAATTAAAGGAAAGAAAAGAGAGAAAAAACCAGAAATCCTCTGAGAGTTTATTTCATATGAATTTGGATGATTCCAGTTGCCTTGTCATGCTTGAATTTATCTATCTCTACCGAGAAGCCATATGCTTTTGGAAACCTCTGTAATAATATGCTACATAGAATCACAATTACATAATTATACAATATAAAAATGATTACTTAAGTAACATTACCGGTTAACCCTGGTAATTACCTGGATATGTATGTGGGCAAACAAGCATCTTTGCTGTGGAAGACAGCTTTGTTTGAATTTTGTTATGTTGAAATAGTGGCAATTCAAGAAAAGAAGAAAGGGAAGAAGAAAGAAAAACACTCAAAACTGAAAAGACTCAGCTTTGATTGCTTGGACTGTGAATAAACTTTCCAGAAAGCTTTTCAAGTTTGGCAAAGAACAATGTTTTAAGCCAAGAAATCAAAGACAACAACTTGCTGAAGAAGATTTTTGCTGGATTGATAAATAATTCAGCAAGGTTTGTTTGAGGCTTTAAACACTGTGTACTTAAATCAGAATACAATTGGAGAACGAGATGTGCGTACAAGTGAAATCATGTCTTCTCCTACATAATAGGATTATATTAGCCATATAAGGTCCCCCAGGATCATTGTCTTCCAGAAACTGGAGCCAGAACAAGGGTAGAGGCAAGGAGGGAGAGAGACCGCAGCTCTTCTCTGAGGAAGTAGCTTAGAACTGACACGTAACCCTGACAGGCAGCTCCCTCCAAAAGGACACAGGGAGGTATAAAGGAGGAGTTAGTTTTTAATAAAAGAAAGAAGCATAAGATAATAAATTTAGTGAAATTATTTGATCAAATAACCAAACAGAATTCAAATTGTTGACTAGGGAGAGATAGGAAATGAGTAGTATAGTTCTATGCACAATTTCCTTGAAAATCTCTTAGTGTTTAACACTATGAATACAACCATGTATGATTTCCAATAAAAGTCAAACCAAAGAAAAAGATTTTATGTGTGTGTGTGTATATTTAGGTGTCAGTATTATATTTCATGGAATTACATTTTACAATATAATGTATACATACAAATATACAGTGGTACATGTATACATAAGTATATATGTAGAATAAGTATCCATTGTAGTCATCTACTCAGAAAGGGCCCAATCAATAGAAAGCTTTAAAATTATTTTTCTTGCTCTGTTTTACTTTTCATAAAAAGTCTTCAAAGTCTGACTCAAATTTAATTCAATGTAATTTTATCTCTATTTCTATAATTGCTAAAGAGCTGTAGTGTTCTACCTATAACACTTTTTTTGAGTGCTCAGGTGTCAGAATTTTTATTTTTCCCCCATTTTATTGATATGTATAAGTGCAAATTTTAAAGTTTGCAATGAAGTTTAGCATTCTGTGCACCTATGTATCTTGTCAAGGTGACAAGGACTTTCCCACTCTCCTTTTGTCCCTCCCCGTACTCACCCCTCGTTCCCTCCCCACTCTACCTATATATCTTAATAAAGATCACACACAATATCGAAGAAAAATGTACTGATCTTATATTGACCTATATTTCTAATATGCATCTTTGTGTGTGTGTGTGTGTGTGTGTGTGTGTGTGTGTGTGTGGTGCTGGGAATTGAACCTAGGGCCTTGTGAATGTAAGGCAAGCACTGTACCCTGAGCTGCACCCCCAGCCCTGTCTTTGTCTTCTCAGAATTATTTTCTCTGTAAGTTTCATAGCATTTCTCAGCTAAGTGATACATAACAATCTATATTTAATATTCCTCAATAATGAATGAATGAAAAGTAAAGGTAAGTTGAGTGTGCAGATCAATAGATAGGTCAAATTAAATTCAGCCAAAGAGAGGTTTATAAAAGAGACGTTCACCCCCAAACTCGCCTTTAAATTATTCCAAAGACACCAATGCAAACATCACGTAGGTTGAATTATTAACACTGAGTGTCAGTTCTTTCTAGCTGTTTAGGTATGTGGCAAGGAAATGACCCATGGACAAGAAAAATACACACGTTGGTTCTGCAATACGCACTAAATAATCTGCAGCAGGGTCGGCCACACCAGTTCTAACATTTGCCTGCTCACCCTGAGATTCCACGGAAAGAGGGTTAAGAAGGCTCAGGGGGATGTAGTGATCATTTTGGAGAAAGAAAAAGCATAATAAAAGAATGAGGTTTGAAATTCTTCACCAGCTGATGATTTCTTTTTTTTCTCCAGGAGCAAAGACCAAGCTTATCTTAATAAAAACCTTGAAAATGCAACCAGTCCATATAGCAGTCGCCCTAAAAGATGAAGAAACCTAATGAAACCTTACCTGAGATGTTAGGATTTAGGGGATATTTGATTTTCTTTTTGCTATGGGAACATTGATTTCTTTAAACTTATTTAGAAGGGAAATGAATGTCTATTTCTTTAAAGCTGAACCTGAAGAAAAAGTTACTAAAAAATAATATCTAAGAGCTACCCAGGATATTTAATTTGATTTTATTTTTAGGTGGCTGATAAAACTTGGTTGAACTAATTAATAATTGCTTTTTTTTCCAGCCATTTAGTTCCACTGAGGTTTGGATTGTTATGTTGGCATCTTTGGCTGTGCTTGATTTTGTAAAGTTGATGGGTCTGTAATGATGGTTGCAGGATTTGGCCTTAGATTAGAAAGGAAACCTGGATGATGTAGGAGAAAAAAATCGATTTGATTCACAAAATGCAGTCTACACTAATGACAAAGAGTTGATTTGTATATATTGCTTTATAGATTTCGCAGGAAGTCACATTGCTTGGCATTGCTAATGCTTGCAATCTTTGCTATGTTGGAAAGGGTGATGATTTTCATTACCTTACAGATAAAATTCTGGAGTCCAAGAGACTAAGTGGCTTCCTCCATTCTTTCAGATCCCTTCCAGGAACCCAGGGGCTTGTGGATGACTGTGGGAGGTGGAGGAAGGAGCCAGGCCTCTCTGTGGCATCAGGTCAGGCTTCTGCCTCATTTTGGTCAGATGGAGGCCACTGCATAGTTAGAGTCCTGTTATCTGGTCTGTCTTTGGGCCAGAGCTCCTCATGAAGTTGGTGAGGAACATAAAATGCTCTGAGGGGTGGTTGGGTGCTAGTTAGAGCCTAGCGAGAGAAATATAGACACCATGGACAGGGGAGTTAGTCTGAAGCGCACCAAGTCAAACCGAGGAAGACTGTGATTGGGAGGAAGGGAGAGCATGACTCATGAAATGGAATGAGAAGAAACTTTGTTTCGGTTGTAATTTTTGTTTTTCAGTAGTGTTATTTTTTTGAGTGGAATTCTGATGTATTCAAACCACCTGTAAAACACATATAGCCCCAGTCATCCCTGGTCTCCTAACCTTAGTGCTTTCATTATAAAGAGGAAAGCATCAGGTTGGAAAGGATTTTTCATTAGAAAATCTTTTATTATGAAAAAGTTCAAATGTGAACAAAAATAGACCTACAAATATTCTTAAGAGGTAGGTACCTATAACTCATTTTCAAAAATTAACAATTTTGTTTCAGTTAAAACTCCACCCACTGCCCTATATTGTTTTAAGGCAAATCTCTGATCCATTTTTATTTGAAAGTATTATAACATATATCCCTATAATATCTGCCTTTTGATGGAGTACTAAAGATTGTGTATACAAAAAATTCAGAGATAATTTAAAGCCTAAGATAAATTCTTCAATAAAGGATTTATGTTTGCTTCTGGAAGGATGGATTCATCCAAGAAAAGTCCCTTTCCTGTGATTGTTGAATTGGAATTTAAACTCAAGTCCTTTAACTTCTGTATTTCTATCATAAAATTGTTTGAAACAAACATGACAAATGTTTAGCATTTGTTATCGCTCTGTTCTGTATTACAGCCATAGTGGTGTATGCATTATATAATTTACCCTTCATATGTCTGCTTGTTAAACGAGGCCAGTGTGTTAAGTCATTAAGCACATCTCCATCCTAAACAGGTTAAATGGCTTTAACAAGGAGAAAATATCAGAAAAATTAAGGTAAACTGTCTTTGGTTAAAGTGCTACCAAGTGGTAAGATTTGACTTTAAAGTCTTCCAATTTCCATAGTCTCTTATAAAAATCTTCTAAAAATAAAACCTGTAAAAACACAATCCTTTTGAATGTTCATTGCACTGACTAGCTCTATGTGTGCCCGTGAGTGGGCATGCGTTACATTGCAGCCTCCCCAAATTACCATACATATAAAAATATTAAAAAATAAAATAAAACATAAAGATTTGTTTGTACGGGACTAATTTGAAGTAGAAATAAAGCTATGAGAAAAAGAATAAGAGTTCTGCAGTCAGTGTCCAAGGTGTCCCAAAAGTCTCCATTCATAGGAAAACAAATAACGAAATTTTGGGTCACTGCATTTCTATGAGACAGTGTAGAGATTTTACTTTGGAAATAATCGTTCTGCGTGTGGAATTTTGAGGCATAAATCACTGCAAACTAAAATACCAATACAAAAGAGACCCAAGGACAAGAGTCAGTGTGGCCACTGCAGAGATCCTGAGCTCTGCCATTCACTTACTGCAGCAGATTCTGCCATGCCTTATTGACCTACCTTGTTTCTGCTAAACTCGTGGTTTTATTTTACGTAATATCTTTTAATAAATTAGAGAACTATCAAAGGAAATTCTTCGTGTTTAAGCCATAGCCTATGTTTCGCCTACTGTGTTCCAAAGTGCAATTTACCAAGCAGCTGTGAGTCTGTGTTACCTATTAGAAAAGTTAAGAATGTGGCTCTGGAGAGCAACTGCCTTGCATTTGATTCTCAGATGTGCTACTTGTTAGTTAGGAAGTTTTAGTAAATTTTTCAGCTTCCCTTTCTTCAGCTTCCTCTTCCAGAACACGGAACGATGAAAAGAAATCCCAACTTCATAGCATCTGGTGAGAAATAAAGTATTCACATAAAGCATTTAGAGAGTGAATTTGTATTGGTCAGCTCTTCTGACCTCGCCTGCTTTTTCCTCTTCTTTACAGAAAGAGAGGCTTATTTTGCCTCATGGCCAGTTTAAGGATTCACATATGTTTTCTTGTAGAATTGTTACAGCTTTAATGATAACATCTAAGCGTTTGACCCATTTTTAGTTATTCATTACTTGCTGTGTAAGGCAATGGTCAACTTCAGACCCATGGGTGTAATTGCTCAACTGTTTCGTTAGCGTTTGCTAGAAAGTTTTCCCTTCCTCTTTTGAATTTCGTTGGCAGCCTGTCTAGCATTAACTGATCACAAATGTATGAATTTTCCCCTCATCAAATCTATTTTCAATTAATTTCTGTTTATACTATAAGAGCGGTCTTTGTTCGTATTTTTTGCATGTGAGTATTCTAATGTCCTAGTACAATCAGCTGAAAAGCAGCCTAACTCTTCCCTGTTGAAACTGCTTTGGCATCTTCGTCACCAATCACTTATTCATAAATACAGTTGCTTCTGCTCACCCAATTTGTTTCACGGATCTCTTTGCCTATTCTTTTTAGTCGGTTATTTTCAAGGTTTGACGTTCATGAAGAGGAGGAGCCTTTTTTATGTTGAAAACTCATATCAACTTTTCTTATAAATAAAATAAAACAGGAGATAAACAAAAAAAGTAAAGTAAGGCACAGGCTGAACTAAATGACAGACTACTGGGAAAGCCTAAAAAACTGTAAGAACTGAGGATAACTTTTAATTCAGAGGACATGAGACAGGGGGAATCCCCAGATTCTGGCTCCAACTTTTTGCTAAATGTGGGAAGATGATGGGTAAGAAATATTGTAAAAATGAAAGGTGCCAGGGCAAGTCTTGGGCGGGGGACTCCATTAGTACCAATAGTGCACTGTGTTACAACCTAAATCTCCAAAATTGATTCTCCTGCCATACAACACAACATTTTTATTATTCCCCTGGCACTGGGCTAAATTAAATAGCAGGGGAAAGGAAAGAATTGTTGACAGAATTCTACAAGCAGTCAATGGTAGCCAGTGTCCTCGAAAGGAGGACTCACGGAACATTTCCATTCTTGATGCAATGCACATGTTGCACTCAGGAAGGAAGGCAGAGAAAACTCCTGACAGTCAAAATAGGATTTTGACTCATTTCTCTAGGGGAAGGGACTAAAGGAGAGTGGGAAAGTCCTTGTCACCTTGACAAGATACGTCGGTGCACAAAACACTAAACCTCATTGTAAACCTTAAATTTTGCACTTATATATACATCAATAAAATGGGGGAAAATTAAATATAAGAAAAGAGAAAAAATAGGATTTTGACATGCTGGCTAGCTGATTAGAGGTCTCCTATGCCTTCCCTGCGCACTTCACTGTACTTGTGGTAAGCCCTAAGGAGTTCAGTCTCAGGGATATGGGAGGCTTAAAACAACCGAAAGAAACACAGGAGAAAAGTTTCAGAAGGTCACAGTTTGTTTACAGACTGTGGGCAACAGTTGAAGGACATGGTAGGGGCAGAAATGGAAACAGCTGTTTGCAGCATTGCAAACAGGAAGCCGAGTCAAGTCAAGTCAGGCCCAAGAGGAAGGGAGAAACTTGCATTTATCCTTCCAAGGCCCATCCCAGTGATCTGCCCCGTCTGGGTCCAGCCTCAATGTTCCACCCCTTCCAGGTTTAAGCCCCCTCCATGTGCCTGTAATGCAACCCATGCTTGCCTTCCACCAAGCACCATAATCCACCCCTCCAGATGAGGCCTCCATCTCGTAGTAGCACAGGATCTATAACATGCAAATACGGGAGACCTTTGGGGGACATTTCAGATCCAAACCACAGTAAGGACCTCCCTTCTTCCAGTCTCAGCTGTATTTCTAGGCATTGCATGTAACGATGTGGTTCAAATTGAGGATGAACATCCTAAACAATACAATAGATTTGAAGCTAGAAATAGTTTAGTTGAGTAAGAAAAATCAGCAAACAGACACAGAGGTTCATTTACTGTGAAGGCCAAGTTAATGGCATTGGCTCCTGTACTGAGCAGATTCCCAAAGTCAACTGACTCTTTAACATGCTAGCTACATTTTTAAAAGTCACAAAAATGTGTTTCTAGAGGCAGAAGAGTGGAGGCATTGAGCACGTAAGTCAAGGTAAAACTCCCCAGGTTTGAATTTCAGATCTGCCCTGACTGGCTCTGTCTACCCGGGCAAGGATTTAACCTCTCTGCGCTCAGTGGCTTCTTTTGTAGAAATGCTTAATACGGTAATGGCTTCGGGAGTGAAGATTAAATGAGTCATTATGTGCAAAGAACAACTGGTGAATTACTGGAACTTACAAAGTGCTAGATGGATTTTTAGCTTTGTAGTCATTCTTATTTTCTTTTATCATAAGCGCTTTTCATTCTCTGATGAAAAATTAAGGGGTCATTTATACCGTAAACCTATCTTTTCCTCTTTTTATAGTAAAGTTAGTATATAAATTGGAATTAATATTGTTTAATGAGAAGTCATAACAGATCTAATTTGATGTTTAATGATTGGGTATTAAATGTGTTGATTATATGGTGTTCTTGCTTTATAGTAAAATGAGCACTTTTGAATATGAGTAAACAATAAAAACTCTTCAAAGTGAAAAATAATTATATTATTTCAGAAATACAGGTACAGGTAATAAAGGCATACTCCTTTTGAGATTTTTCTCACACAAATGGCTATGCTTTTATAAAATAGATTTTACTAAAAACAACTAGAGAAGAGAAAGTTAGATTTACATTTTTTTTCGTAATGGATATACTCCTGAAATGTAAGTGTGAGAAAATATATTTGAAAATATAGGGCTGGAGGAATGGCACAGTGTTAAAGAGCTTGCCTAGCAAGATCAATGCCCTGGGTTTGATTCTGTAACGCCATATAAGCTGGGTGTGGTGGTGCTTGCCTATAATCCCAGCACTCAGAAGGCTGAGTCAGGAGGATTGCTATGAGGTCAACGTTGGCCTGGGCTCCAAAATGATAGTTCTAGACCTGGGCAAGACCATGTTTCAAAAAATATATACATATAAGAGAGTGGCTAATTTTTGTCCTGAGGGGATGAACTTTTTTTGTAATATGAATTTCTTTGTTAATTCAATTTGTATATGTGCATGTTTAGAACTTAAATTAAAATTAAGAAACATATGTATAGATGGAAGTTGGAAGTTGCATCGGGATCTTTTCTGTCTCGGATGTACTGGCATTTCCAGTTACGTAGGAACTCACTCTCTCTTTTCTTTGTGGTCATTAAAGCTTTTGGACATGCTGAAGGAGATGCCATCTGGGCTGTGGACAAGGGTGAGGACAGGGTCTGCATGGGACTGCATGGTGTGGCCTGTGGAGTTTGAATTGAAGGACTTCTATCTTATTTTGTGTGCAGTAGAGACAGACTGCCTGTACTCGTCCTATGGGACGATCTTGTTCCATCCCCATTAGGTGGTCTTGTTGCAGTCAGTGACTGTCATAAATGCAACTGTGGTCTTCATGACTCTCTTACTCTTCACTTCACCTGTAGTTCAATTTTCCAGTTTTGCTATTATTTTGTCTCTTCTCATATTTCCTTAACCTCACAGTCCTGAGGTTTATGATGCTTCCTAAGGTGATTTTAGTCTCTGTGCCTTCTTTGGCCATTCTTCGCTGTCTTTCTGTTTGTTTCCATAAAAATCTGTTTCTGTTCGGTACCTCTACAACCTGGCTGCTGCAGGTTCTCTGACCATGTTGTCATGAGTTTAATGGCTTGTTTTCACCAAAGGCATGTAGTGCTACTCTCTTCGTTGTGGTTGCCAAGCAGTGGCATGTCATTAACCCGCAAGGGAATTCCTACGTTCCCGAACACAGCTCGTTCAAGGAGGTCATCCCCCAGACATTTGTCTTGCTTTCTAACCTGCTGCCCATAGCAACAGCTGTTGGGTCAGAAACTTGAAGAAGAAATTCGTACTATAGGGTAATATGATTGCTCTGAGGCACCAGCTCTGCCAGGTGGTTCTGTCTGTGGGCAGAGTAATTGCACATTAGGGGCTCCTTTTCCCAGGATGGCAGTCACCTGGAGAAAAGCTCATCCTATGCCACTCTGGGGACATGCTTGACTACTGCTCGTAAAAGTCCACGTGTCTCCCTCTGACATCTTTCTCTTGTCAGAGCCAAAGGCATTAAATGCCAAAAGCTTCACCTCGCACTCTGTACCCAATATTTTTGGTGAATAAATGTAGCAGTAGTTTATTAATTAGGTCTACATAGCTTACCTCATGTCTACTTTTGCTCACAGAAGGCTGGTTTTTGTAGCATCCTCTCCCTCCCCCAGTTGTTTCCACTAACATCACTATGGTCAACGTTTACAAGCAGGCTCAAGTCTTGTCACCTACAGGGACACTACCACCAATTGACCAAAGCTTCCACCAGTGATTCGATTATTACATTTCTTATATAAAATCCTACATTTTGGATTCAGAAACACCCTTAGACAAAAGTGGATTGATTTGCTTTTCCACGCAAGTTGTGAACTATGGCCTTGGGAATATCTGAGCACATTTGCAAGGGCCCAACCTCCCTTCTTCTGAAACCAAGCATATTAGAAACTCTGCTCTTGTGGGGCTGTGGTCTTGACATTGAAGAATGTGGAACTGGACTGCAGCTTTAGAGTGGGGAGGAAAGGAAGCTAAGTCTGAGTTTAAGTTGAAGGGAGTTTCAAGTTCCAGTTCCAAGGAAATAGGTCCAGAAAACAGCTACCACCTCCCAAAGAAAAGATTACTCATGTGTTCCATCATGCTTGAATGGCTAGTTTTAGGAACTGAGACAGCAAATATCCTCTGCAGTAGTGGTATCCAGGGCATTAGAAACCATTGGAAAGTAATTAGAAAAGCAACCATAGAAATCACTAGGAAATGCACATCAGTTTATATACAAGGCTGTATGTGTAAATGTAGAGAAATACATACACACACAAGTAAATATGTTTATGAGCACACACTTACAGACGTTGCCAAATATATATTGTCATATACATGTGTATGAGTAGAGGCACGCACATGTGTGTGTGTGTGTGTGTGCGTGTGTGTGTGTGTGCATTGTGTATATGTCTTTTCTTATATTTTACTGAGAGTTTCTTTGTATATGACTATTTTCAACAAGTTATTACCTGGAGTACCTAAATGGGCCTCATTACAGTGGGCATACAATAAAAGTTGGTTGTTTTGGATGGTTTTCTCACAGTCTTAAGAAATTTTCTCAAGTAGCTATGTAAGTCGGGATGGATGACTTGGCTTGAGGAATATTTCAGTGGTAAACTGCTTTCCTATACATGAGGCCTTAGGTTAAATCTCTAGCATTGGGGAAAAAAAGGAGTGGGGGTATTTAGTGAAACACTGCCATTGCTAATTCACCTGAGACTTTCTTCTATCTTTTTTTCTCATCTTTTATTGTTCTAACTGTTGCTTCACTCCCTCCTGCAGTTGCTAATTGAACACCATACTCAAGCTAATAAATACATAGGTAGGGCTCTCTGACTCCATAAGAGTAACATCCCACCACTCCTTGATGCTTTAGAGGGTAGTTAGTCCAGTGGCACCTGAACAGTGAGGTTTCTCTGTGGCCTCTGGAAACCACCTGAGGAGCTGGGCTGCTGGCAGGAGAACTGACGGGGTTCACTTAGGCAGCTGTCTGGAACAGGTCCCTGTTGGGTTTAACCTAACTAGTAGAGACAAGTTTAGCCACCGTTAACATTTTCAAGGGCCATTTGCAATTACCAAGCAGAGTTGTTCAGAAAGAATGATGCAATTCTCAGTGCCTGCCTGTCTGAAGTCATCATTACTACCTTGCTCACTCTCAGCAACCCTCATTCTTTCCTCTGTCTCCTCCCGGTTTATACTCACCGGTCCCTCTGGCAGACGTGACAGAGCTGCTTTGGTGGCATGTCATCTCAGACTCACTTATTCTCTTGACAGAGCTAGCCTCCTCCCAGGCTAAAATCCGATGATAAAAATACTTTGAATTAAGTGTGAAACACTATCTACTACCCAAGAAAGAACAGCAAGACCAGATCTGTCCTGAGACCAGCTGAACTTTAATAGGAAGGGAAAAGTGAAATTTTAGCACTCACATCTCTTTCAGAAAGTATGCATAAGAAGACATTCCTGTTCTGAAATACCAGGAGCATGCAAAGAGATCATTAGAGAAATTTGATAGGCATGAGAAAGCACTTACAGGGCCTCTCTGACCCCTGAGGTTCTGGTCCCCTGGGGCTTCAGGGACTGGTGTGATTCCAGCCAACTGCTGCCTATATATGGGAGGGGAGAACAGGGACCATGGCTAATGGAAGTGCTCTGTGAATACTCAGGTCTCATTTTGGTGTTTTTTTTCCACCCAGTCTTTGGAGCTGCTAACTGGCCAGGTGGAAATTTCACTTCCTAGTTCACCTTCCATTGAGATGCTAACCCAATTGGTGATAGTCTCAGCTCAAGTCCAAGGATGGGTAGAACTCCTGAAAGATTCCAGGGAGTAAAGACATCTCCAGCTTTCTAAGAAAAACAACGATAGCTGGGAGCAAGGGCATCCATGCCTTCTGCAACTGGATTGTCACATCCTGTTTTGATGTCATTGCATGCTTGTGATCTAGCACTCGCACATTCTGAGAATTCCCATGAGTTTGCTCATCAGCAGAGTGCCCTATCCCCACTCCTAAATCATGTTAAATTAGTTCTTTGGCTATACTTAGTGCCGAAGGAGGACAGAGTATTCATTTGTGTAAAATAGAGACCTGAGAACAAAAGCTGAGGAGGAGAGACAGTGTCTGGGCTGAAACCGATGTGGAGGGGGAATCTGTCCCATGGTGCATAGTTGACTTCTGTCTTCCCCTTGGTGCATAATTGAATTCTATGTTCTATGGCTATGTTCTATGGCTGGTGTTGAGTAGGCCCCTGGAGATTCTGTATCAGTTGTTGGCATCAATGTTTAAAATTATTCAAAAATAAATTAGTGAATCTTTTGCACATGTTAGATTTATGAAATCCTGTGCTGTTGTCACTGTTGCAGGTACTCAGAGATTATAGTTCCATATGTATTTTTCCCAACACTCTTAATTGTAGATACTTTTCATAAGAAAAAGTGAATATAGTATTTAGTCAAGATTTTTGCTTCTTTCACAGCTGCAGCTTCCTAAGTTTGGAGACAAGCTGACTTCATGGGGGAGCAGATGATGTTATATTAGTCATGGCATCATTTTTCAAATGCTGAGAAAAAAACCCTCCCTCCACCTGTAAAAATAAAATTAATATCTGTCTTTGTACATTTTAATATGATGTCTGGGAAAAAAATACCCCACCACCCTAGCTATTAACTGGATATCACTTAATCCGTGGTTAAAAAGCAATGCTATGACCAAAGGGCTGTCACTCTTCCTCTCATAAAAAATTGATATTCAAGAAGAAAGTGGAACTTCAGGAAGACATCAAAGATAGGCATTTCTCAAGTATTTCCCCAAAGAGCAATGATATTATTGAGTAGAATGCTGCAAAAAATAATATTTAAAATTTCTTTAAATCTCAGGCACAGTTTTTAAAGGTTTCAGAAGAATTCTGCCAAAATATAATGGAGTTATAAAATGTTTACATTGCTCGCCTTTTCCATATTACATAATCACATGAGGTCAGGAATCATCTCTTCCCTCGTTTTATATACTGCTTATTATTGCCACTATGGACTTATTGTGATTTTTAAAGGCTTTACAACAGTTCCACCTTCCATTTTGTTCCTGTTAAAATTCCTTATAATGCATGCATGTGAAGTAGCTGTAATCTCGCCTCTTCAACATGAGTTGCTGTTACTTTGATACATTAGAGAGGAGATTCAAAGACTTTCTCCAGATCCACATTATTTTCCAGATGTAAATTAAGCAATTGGCAGGCTACACACAAGGGCAAGTAATACAATAACTAGGCATCTGTCTCTTTTGCTCTGAAAATTTAGCTAAATGTGGCAAAATTTGTTCTTAGAAACTTCAGACAGATCCGGGCTCAGTGGCACAGGCTTGTAATTCTAGCAGTCTGAAAATATTGAAACAGAATCTCAAGGTATTAATAAATACAGTCTTTTCTTTAGTCTTAGGCAAATAAGACGAGTAAAATAACTTTCAAATTTCAAGCTGGTAGTACTCTCAACTGCCTAGCTTAGAAGAAATTGTCTATGCATATTTTAGGCAGCCTGTGGTCACTCTGGTAAAAAACTCATAACCAAACCACCAAGGCACTACCAAGTTAAATTTTACTTTCAAGGTCAATTTCTTTTGGAAATATACAAAATCCTTTTGCTTAGATATTTTCTTTCCCTGATTCAATATATAACAAGGTAAAATTTGTAGTTCAAATTCAGACTTAAATCAGTTTGTAGGTCTTTTTATAGAATTATCTTGAGAAAATAAATCTGTGCTTCCTTGTTTGGTATTCTTATTACTTTTGATTCTTTCTTTTTTTTTCTTTTAAACTAGAATTTGGTCTTAGGTGGCTAACTTTTCTTAAATAAAATTCCATTTGTAATATATATGCCACTGCCTTCTTGGATGGCAAAGAAAAGATCTTAGAAGATATTCAATTTTTTTCTATAAGATCTTAAGCTGTGAGTATAAATCAATTGAATTCCAGATTCACTAAAGAGTAATAGCAAACAGTTTATTTTCAGAAGAGAATAACAGATAAAAAGCCATTATGTTTTCAGACACACAAATTGGTTTCGGCAAAGTAATACAAGCAAACAGAGGCAGGCACAGCAAAATTGGAGGAAGTACTTTACAAGTCTGATCCAATGGCCATCGGACATCACAGGAAACACAGCTCTACTAAAATTGTTCATTTCTCCCTAGTTTCTAATAAGAATTACAGAAGGTCAAAATTTGTTAAGTGAAGATTTGAAGAAATTCTCTCACAGTATAATGTGGGAAAAGGTACCAAGAGGTGTATCTTGGGTAAAGCCATTGACAAGATATTCCTTCCCTCTGCAAAAATAGCAAAGTGCTTGTCTCCTTGTGTACCGTGGTTCCCAACAAGGGCTGAATTTGTAGTCTTCTATATGCCCAACTTTTTCTAAATTCCTTTTTACAATTAAAACTCACAATCTTACATATTCTTTCTTCATGACCTAGAAGAATCGATGTTTTATCATTTATACTGCAGTACTCATATTCCTGAACATTTTTGCAGATTTTGTCAGAATATACTACTGCCTAGATGAGAGTATAAGCGTTAGAGACAAGACTTTCAAGGATGGAAACTCCTCTTCCATTCTATGTATATATAGATAAGGCCTTAGAGGATCTCAGTCAAAATTTAGGAGAATCTCCTTATTTTGCAAGAATATGAAAAAAATGAACACTTAAGATCTCACAGGTAATAGTTCAGCCCAGATCTTTATCTGCTCTTTCACACATTCTACATTGCTCCTAGGAATGTTTACAGAAACATTTCAGATGTTAAAACACTTGACAGCTTTATTTCAATGGTGATCATTAAGTTTTATTGGCATGTGCATCTGACTGCATTGCATGACTTTCAGAGATCCAACTTTTTTCTTCTGAAATATATTTCTTAGAGTTTATCTGTTGGTATAGGGATGGCTTGTCTGCAAATGATAAAATTCTTAATGTTTATGTAAAATATTTTTTATTTTGTCAACCTTACCAAGTGGTAATTTCTCTGTCCTTAAGTCCTTAATTCAAAGCCATTTTATCCTAACATTTAAGACACAGTCCCATTATCTTCTTTGATATCATCTTCTCTAAATCTAAAGAGCATTTCTTTTGCAGGTAATTTACTCTCTCCCTGGTGTCCTTTCCAACTCGGGTTCGTGCCTACTACGATCAATTTTTTATTGTCCTCTCTCATAGAATTCTTAAACATACATTGGATTTTTAAATTATATTTTCGTATTTGTTGCTTCTCTTTCAGAATTTCCATCTCTTCCTTTCACTATGTAATTTCCTAAAATCTGTCTTTCAGTTCACTGATTCTCTCTTCAGCTAATCTTTTTTCATTCATCTGATAATTTTTTAATTCCAGTGACTATGTGCCTTTTTAAAGAAAATTTCTCAACTCTACATTCTACAATTATTCTCAGATGTACATTTCCACCAGTGGTACAAAAGTTAATCTTGGTAGTTCAGACCAAATCATACTGTAAGATCTGCTTTACTCAGCTTCTTTTGGATAAAAGTCATTTGCTTTAAAGTTGTCCCTTCACCATTTTCATTCTCTCATCTCTGTTAATTTTTTATGTTAATGAGCAGGTAGAGAGGAGAAGGACAGAAGATTCATACATAGTAACTGTATATTGTGATTTGCCTGTTATGGCCTTTGCCTATTTCTTTATCATGAGATCCCATTCAGTTCAGCAGTTATTCCAAAATCTTAAATTTCATTGAGTATTATTAATGATAATTTTGTTGAAATAATTTGGAATAAGTTTGGTAGATCTATGCTTTGGGTGTGTTTGCTTACTAACCTGGCTTATTCTGATGTGTGTGAGACATGTGCACAGTGAATAAAATTCCATGCTACAATGGCCAGTGACAACCTGCTTCTGTTTTTCTTTAACTTTCCCTAGATACAGAGTAATTAACATCTTCCTTGCTAAGTTAGGATATGCGGTACCTAGTGATAAAGTGCATTAGAATATAAGCACCTGGGAAAGGTGGACTCATTCGTATTTCAAAGAATAGTGGAAAAAGGATATCAGCTGATGCTTTTGCTGGTCTCTTTGTGCAACAGCCAGCTGGGCACTGACCATGGCCTGTGTTAGGCTAACAGCTACACAGTTCAATGATTTGGGAAGAATGAAAATAGACAATGTATACATTAGGCATTATGAAATGTGTGCAGATAGTGGAGATGAAGCATTTCTGCTATACAACACAGAAAAATTCTCACTGCTGTTACTAGGATGATTTTGCTCCTCATTCTACTAATCATTCTAGGGCTTAGTGGTGGTCAGTTGACCAAAAGCAGTCTTAACTTAAATCTGAAGCACAGCAGGTGCAATAAATCCACAAAGCTGTCTTGTCTCTATTTTCCCAAGTTCTAGATTTATAACTGAAACAGTTGATTCTCAAGCACCACATAAGCTGGGTGTGATGGTGCACACTTGTAATACTAGCACTTGGAAGGCTGAGGTAGGAGGAATGCAATGAGATCAAGGCTACCCTGGGTTACTTAGTGAGTTGAGGACTAGCCTGGACTACAGAGTAAGACACTGTCTCAAAAATATATGGAGCCAAGAAGAAAGGCCCTTTGAGGGCATCTTGAGAATTTGTAAGACTCTACCCAACATAGGCTAAAGGGTGGAAAATTAAGGCTTTCATCTGAGAAGAGAGCCTTTGGAGGCCCCTGCTTGAGAAGCAGTGCCTCAGGGAATTGGTTCCCTGGAATTCATTTCACTGTGCTCAGCTCTCCAGCTGAAGCTATGAGAATGGAATGGAAGGTACAGTAGATGCTCCCAGAAGTCAGATGCATAAATGTAGGACACCTATTGAAGAAAGCTGTAGATAGTGAGCGGAGTCAACTCAGAGGCAAGGCTGTATGAACTAAATCTGTTAAGGCTGTAGTGGTCAGGCTGCCTAAGCCTTTTCAAATTCATCACCATGTTTCCAGTCACTTAACATGGAGCTGTAAGACTTATATTTGCCCTCCTCAGGCTTAGTCTTGTTTTGCTCCTGTTCTTTTCTCTCCCTTTTCTTTCCTTTCTGGATGGGAATGTTTATCCTGTAGTATCAGATTTGGGGATTATATAAACTGCTTTTTGAACTTGCTAGAGGCTTACAGGTAATACTTGAGTTTCAGAGAAGACTTTGACTTTTAAGCACATTTGAAATTATATATACTTTGGTGACAGAGTTATTGCATTTTCAGTTGTACTCTGAATAGCTGACTCATGTTAGATGGAATTACAAAGTTGTTATTATTTTTATTTTGAGATTAAGTACAGAAAAGATATGTGTTTTGATGTGAAGTAGATGAGGGATGGAATATGATGTTCAAACTAGTCAAGTTGATTGGCTTGGGATTGCCTAGGGTATTAGTAAAGTCTACTTCTTGGTGGGTCAATACTCCTGGCTCCTATCTCTTTGATACTTTTCCTGGCTCTGTTTCATAGCCTCCTTGAACTTTGTTTCCTTATGTTTGTCCACCATGATGTTGCTGCTTTGGGACATGGTATTAGAGCCAGCCAATCACAGGTTAACCTTCTGAAATTATAAGCCAAATAGGCCTTTCCTTCTATAAACTGTAGATATAAGGTACTTTGTTTCAGCAACAAAGAGCTGACTAATACAAAGTCACTATAATACATAGCTAGAGTTTCTCCGGAAGACGATTTCAACTATCCTTGTGACCCTATTGTAATATCCTGTTTTAAGGAAGGGAGCTTTCTGTCTGATGAGCTGACTTGTGGCTGAGCAGCTGCCTCATGCTAAGATGATCCAGCCACTCAGTGACAGCTCAGAGCACGGAGATCTGTGCATAGTATTCTTGTATAAAGAGAGAGTGACTTTTGGTTCATTTCTGTTTTAAAATAAAATTCCAATCAAAATGTGTTTCATGGCCCATACTAATTCAGAATTATTCAGGAAGGAATTCTGACAAATACAGTTCCAGCCTAGCTGGAAATTTCCAGTTCTGTGGGAATGAAAGCCATTTATTTCCAGATCTAAATTCATAGTTTGTTTCTTGGAGTACATGAGATTAGACTCTTAACATGAGTGTAGAAGCCACAGAGATGTATGGTGGGTGGTAAAGAGATGGAGCAACCCCTTGCATGATGAATTCCAAAAGTGAAGTAATTGTAGACTTTCAATTGAAGGAATGAACACCATCCTCAGACACAGGAAAGGAGTGTTATTTACAAGAAAGTCTCACGGGGGACTCTGGAGATGCAGGTTCTCAGTTTCTTTTGAGTCCAACCAGATTTTCTTATTCCAATTTTTGGGTGTCTTTTCTGGCCAATCCATGTTTTAACTTTATCTAAAATACCTGAAGTGACTCTGACATTCAATAGACACTATAAATCTATCTAGACTATTAAATTTTGAGTCTAATTCTTCAGCAACATTGGGAGTGTTTCTACAAAAAAATAGGGTTCCTAAGGAAAGAAAGACAGAGAGAGATCTTTGAGAGCTGTCAGAGAATCTGATATTCTCAAGTCCTTTTTATAAATTCTTCTTTGAACTCAGAAAAATCCACCCCACATCACAGATTTTGTAGTCATTATTACTGCCATTAGTGATTAAGTAAAGCGAACATTTTACCCCTGAATTCCTACTTATTTAGCAATATTATTACAACTAATCACAATTAACTTGATTAATTGCTACCACTTGCATTGAATTAGTAGCATCCCTCTTCACATTGGTAAGAAGCTCAATATTTTTATCAAGCCCAAAAGCCAATCCATTTAGCAAATCCTCACGTTGAATTTCTACCTTCTGAGTCCACTTGTCATGGTAATTACTACACCAATCAGGTCCGGTTTAGAAACGGAAATCGCATTAAAGATCTGAACAGAGAGAATTTCACGTAAATATTTTGTAACTAGATGTAATGTTAAATGAGTCACTGAATAGGTTAAAAAGAAAGAAAACTCAAATGTAATTTGACGAGTAAAAAGTACACTTATGTATCATAGAAATAGAAATGAAAGAAGTAGTTAAGTCCCTCTGGGCTGAGGGATAAATTGAGTTCATTCTACAGCCATTGAAAAAAAGTGCAAATCATATTCTTTTGCTGTTGTGTGAAAAATCTACACTTGGACGAAGGAAGACACTTTCCTATAGTGATCTTCATGGGAATCAAAAACCTTAAAGAAGCGACAGGAATAAACAGGAAAATAAAGTCCCCTTTTCCTATTCCAAACCTAATGTCTTCCTCTCCTTGTTTCTAGAGACTCACAAGGAACCTGCCACTAAAATTTAGATTTACAAGATCTAGCAAAACAGAATAGAAAAATGAGTTTGCAGGTGAAAATAAAATTATTTGAAAATTGACACACGTAACAAATGCTTTTTTTCTTTTGCCATGAGCCTTTTCTTTTGCCACCAACATGCTACTGTATGTTTAAACAGGAGTTACTATATTTTTCATTTTCAGAAGAATTAATAGCAAGCATGTAAATTATACTAAGCATTTTTTGCTTCATGGAGGCTGTAGAGATGTCACTGATCACATGAAACCTGGGAGAAGAAAATATGTTGACGTTAACAGCAACTACGTAAAAGTTATTCAGGATTTTTATAAAATCATCGAAATATACCAATTTCATAGGTGCATCTGCAGAAAGTGTGTTTATATATCACTCCGAGGTATGATTTCATTTGGGCCAAATTGCTCTATTCTAAACTAATTTCATTAATATTTGGATTCCAATGTTCCTTGTGCACCTGTGAAGTGAAGAAACAGCTATGATACATTGGTGTCAATGGCAAAGGACAATACCCATGTCTGAATAAGCTGCTATAACAAAACACCATGGACTGGGTAGCTTATAAACAATAGAAATGTATTTGTCACTGTTTTGGAAGTTGGGCAGTCTAAAATAAAAGTACAGGCAAAATCAACGCATGGCAAGGGATGTTCCTTGGTTTGCAGTGCTTTTCCTTGCATGAGAGAAGGAATGGGCAGCATTCAGGGGTCTTTTTTATAAGGACGCGCCCATTCGTAATGATTCTCTCCTGATGAGTGACTCATCTGCCTCCTCCCCCTCCTAGTACCATCTCCTATGCGATTAGATCTTAAGGCAGGTAGTACAAACACTTAGACCACAGAAGAAGACATCTGTAAGCAGTAAAGGTTAACATTTGATTATTTAATCAGGCACTACTTATAGAAAATTAGTTATTCTTATTAATGATTGGATTTCTTTCAACAAAGTCACATTACGATGTAAGCTTTTAGATCACTTGTTAGAGAGGAAACTAGTGTATGTTCATTTAAAAAGTTCAAGGTTGAATATACAATTACTCTCTTTTGCAGCATTAATATGAACATAAGTTTGGCAGAACACAGCTTACCATAGATAAAATAATAGCTTTAATTATGAAACTCGAAAAATGTTTTTGAAATTATCTGTGGTACACAAATAAGCTGTAATAGTAACCAATACACTTCAGTAGTTTCCCACTTGAAAGAGAACCTCTCAGAGTCAAAATTTATAAACGTTTGAGACAGACCACAGAAACGTTAAGATGACAAGTTAAATGCAAAAACAAAGTTACAACTAACAAACAACAAGCCATCTTTCATAAGGCAATGCATACTTTCTCATTTGTTGTTCATCTTTGGTCAGATTTTGGAAATGTTTTGGCATTCAGAACTATTTTGGAAACCAAGCTATGAGCTCTCTGTTGGCACTGGACGGCTCTTTATTTTAAAAAAAATCCTTGGTGAGAAATCTTTTATCAAAAATTCAGTGTATTAGAAGTCAGAAAACTTCAAGTTTTGCAATAACTACAAAGGCAAATTTATCCCTACAAAGGCAAGCAGATGAATAAATTAAATGATGAGAACTCAAAACAGTGTGCAAGATTTAATTTTTAAGTTTTGTAAATGGCTTGCAGGAAAAAAATCTTTTGATCAAACTCCTGTTTGTAAATGGATTATATTATGTACTAGAATGGAATGAAATTGAAAAGTTCTATGATTTTGAAGCATCTATTTGGCAAAGCATTAAAAAGAATTACGAGCAGAGATTTTATTTTATGATATTTTATGAGTTTTGTCTTTATAAAATAATTTATGGAAAGAAGAAACTCAGTTGAGTCAGAGAGAATACTTATAAACACATCTGAGGTGGTACATGTACACGTCTTATAAAAATTAGAATTGCTAACATCTTTTATTTTGCAAAATCTTCTTTGAGATTACTAGGTATATCAGTACCAGTAGCTAGCGTATTTCTTAATTAAGGTGTTACAGATTATAGAGGAAGGTAAGAATTTGTCCATTTTAAATATACTTCTATAACATGTAACCTCAAAGAAGATTTAAATATTAAAAAAGATTAAACTAAGGAGATCATATTTAAGTGATAATGCATTATTACAGAAAAATCTCAATGAATCAATAATAGAGAAAAACGTGATTTGCATTACTTTTTAGGGTTTATTTACTATAAACTTTAAAAATATTTTTTCTTAATTCATGGAAAATGTCCTTTTTATTTTTCAAAAATAGCTTTACTTTTTAGCAAATATTAGTGAGGATATGAGGAAAATGAAGCCCATACACAGTGTTAGTAGAAATGTAAATTAGTATGCCACTACAGAAATCAGGACGAAAGTTCTTCAAAAGAGCTAAAAATGGAACAACCACGTGATCCAGTTATTCCACTTCAGAGTGCATACCCAAAGAAATCAAAGTCAGAATAAAATAAAGACACCAGCCAGCCATGTTTATTATGGAATTATTCATGATAGTCAAGTTATAAAATAGGCCTAAAGGCCTATTTTATGAATAAGGATACAGCCATAAGGAACAAAATCAAGTTATTTTCAGAAAAATGAATTGAACAAGAGATCATAAGTTAGCAACGACAAAAACAGCCATAGAAAGGCAAGTGTCGGAGGTTTTCTTCCCTAGGTGGAATCTAGTGAGGGCAAATCACACACGGGGGAGGGCAACTGTTAGGGAAAGAAGAGAGCCTGGGGAGGAGAAGCAAGAGAGCATAACGGGAAGGGTAGATACTATTTAAGTTTGTTTTATGCATATAAGAAAATGTCCCCAAGAAACCCATTACTTTGTTCAGGTAATAAGTGCTCATAATTACTTTAAAAAATAGTTATTTTCAAAGTAATTCTCTTCAAAAAACTATTTTATAAATCAGTCAATATAAGTCATATAATGAATTGGTTGTTTGAAATAATAAACACATCAAACATACTGTGTGTTTAATTGTAATGCGCCCTTTTTTCCAAAAGCATCTTATCTGTGCCTCTTAGTGTTCTCAGATTGCCATACGAAACAATATCACAGACTACGTGACTCAAACAATTGAATTTCATTTTTTCTCACAATTCTGGAATCTAGAAATCTAAGATTGATTATAAGGCTGGTCCAATGCTGGTAAAATCTCCCTATCTGGATTGTACTTGCCATTTATGGCATGGCCATTGGGGTCACATGGCTTGAGGTAGCAAAGAGGCAGAGCAAGCTCTGATTTCCATCGTGGCGGCACTAACCTCATCACGAGGGCTCCATCCCTGTGATGCATCTAACCCTAAAGCCCTCACCCTCGATCCTGGCTTGTCTTTTATCATCAATACTTAAATCAAAATGCGCATTTCCCTTTTAATCTCTATTTTCCAAGAAAGAGACAAACTGTATCTTCTCTCTATCTGTGAAAGATCTCAGGTCTTCTATCCCTCCCTTAGGCTCTTGCGTGTTTCCCTTGAGTCCCTTCCCTGCTTTCCCTCTTGCAGGGGAGAATGGAATTCTGGGAAGTTGGCCTTGAGGCCTTGTGCCTGTACCGCTCATTGCACTATTGCCACTCGTGTGCTCAGACGCCATGTTGAGTGATGGTGTTTCTGAGCCCTGCCCCTCCTAGGGAAGCTACCAGTGGTTTGCAGTGGTCTCAGATGGTCCTACAATAACCTGATGTTTTTCCTCGTCTCCACTCCCATCACTCACCTGAAGAGAGGAACAGTAGGGTGCTTTCCAGATATTCATGACCATCTAAGGTCCAGACATGCCCTCTCTTATTTTCTCCTCCCTAAGGTCAGATTTATCTTTTTTTGGTAAAGAACTAGCTCTTAAATGGTACCACATTGTTTACATAGAAAAAGTTTAAAATTTGATTCTCATATTCTCAAAATGCTTTTGGAACCCTCTACCAAATAACTCACACTTGTAATCAAATTCCTTGGGTTTCAAGATTATTGTGGCTAGCATAAGTTAAAAATAACAATAAAAATTCCAGTGACTTCATTGTTTATTGTATCTACCCTTGTCCTAAATAATGAAAGAGTGACCCCAGTGAGACGAGGACAACAACATGAGCACTAGAAGGACAAACCTCAGTTATTACCTCAAAATGACCTGCCAACAAGTCTGGAATGTTAAGACTGAAAAAATAATCTTTGCAAATTATTCATGAAAATTTACCTTTTTGTTTTATAAAGGTCTTGTGTAAAGTCGAGACCCAGACAGATCAAATGACCTCTTTCAAGATCACACCGGTCTGAGGGGCAGAAAGAGAACCGTAATGAAATTGACCATCAAGTACAGAAGTCTTTCCAATGATTTACAGTTTTCTTCTTGACGTGTTTCAGTTTTACCCTCAAAGCATGGCATCAAGCATGGGACATGGCACCTGATGTTTGCTGAGAACATAGGAGAATTTGAGCCATCTGCCGACTTTGAATGAAACCTTTCCGTTCACGGAGCCTGATCCCTCAGTCTGAGTCTCCTCTCTGTGTTGACCTGGCATAATAAGCACGTGCATTTGTACTGGCCTTTGGGGCTAACTGGGTCTCTCTCTCTCTGGATCATGAGTTCCATTTGCATTCAAACCTTAGAATATCAGAGTGTCATGGAGTAGAGCTGCTTTAATAATTTATATTGCTGAGGGAAAGGAAAATGATTTATATTGTAAAAATGAAACCCTTTTCAATTAGTGTATAATCTAAACCTTAACTGCTTATTAAAAACATTTTTTCTCATGGAGTTGGACCAATTTCCGTTCCTTTTCCATTTTAAGAGCAACTTTTGAGACACAGATGCTGTTTGAAGCACATCCTTTCCAGCCCCGACACTGCAATCTCTTAACCTGTCCTGTGAGATACCTTTCTGTCTTGGCAAACTAAACTAGTCATATCAGAATTATAGGAAAAACAATTCTAAAACTACTTTATAACAGGGCCACTACTATTTCTGAATATTAACAAAAGTTGAATAATCTCTTAAAATATGAACTTTTTCTCTGTGGCAATTTTTACAACTTGTTTTGTTAATCAGTGCAGAGTTAAAAAGAAATTTTGATCCGTGTCATCAACCCATTCTGCCTCTATAACATCTACAACTACAGTTAACAAGTAATAGCATTCTAAGCGTAGCAAATGCAAGCCTCAGCAGCAAACGAATCTTTATTGTATTATTTTCTGAATAGGAGAGTGGTCTTACAGATTCTACTTTAATCACATAGTTTTATTTCTCCACTGTCAATATTCATTGAAAACCCTTTAAATGATAAGCTTTTAAAATGAATTTTATGCTCACAAAAATATACTTTAACAGTCCAAAGCAAATTCTTTCATTTTCACTGGCTTGTAATCTAAAAAATAAGTAAATCTGTTGAGAACATTGTTACAAATTTAGGGCCTGAGCATAGTTATTTAAAAAATATGGAATTACAAAACAAGAAATAAAAGAAAATGTAATGCAAATGTAAAATAATTTATATAATTATTTCCTGCAATGCTTCATCTCTGAAATACGGTATTTATAAGGGTGCTTTGCTTTTAAAAAACAATAATACATTGTATATAAACCAGAGAGCAAGCGTAGCAGCACTGTTTAGAAAATAGCAAAATACCATGTAAAAGGCCTCTGTTTAGTTAGCCCACCCACCAACTAGGGGGGAAAGTTAACATGAAGAAAGGGAGGTGGAATACATGGAGTTTTTTCCACTGTGTCAAACACGAGATTTTATTTTCTAAACAGTACTCACCAAGTGGGGTCTTCGTGTAGTTACTCAATAGATTTATTCGGTAGGTATATGATTTGAAAATTCAATCCAAAGTCATTTTCCTTATTTTTTGTTTGGTATTTTCTTTCCTGACATATTGAGGCAAGCTAGAGAAATAGTAACAGTAACCACCTTTTACTTTTGCAATCCATCTTCTAACTTGAACATTTGTTTTGTTTGGTCTTAGTCAGGACCTCCTGTGGGAGAGAGGGTATCTGAGGAAACGTAGGACCCCAAAATATGTCTGACTGGAGCAAGTTTACGCAGCTCACTTGGAACAGAGTCTAGATACTTATTTAGATTCTCCAACTCTCAAGTCTTTTTCTACTTTTATATTAGATGATGCTGGCGGTGTTTTTCATTTGTTGTTGCTATGAAATTGCATGTAGTACATACAATTATTATGAAGCACTTCTCCATTGTCTCGTGGGAAATGGAGGGCTGATTAGACTTCTAAACTTTCCCAAGTTCCCCAGTTGTGCACTTCTTCTGCCTTGTATGGTGCGGGTATCTTCGAACTGCACACACATAAAAGTAAGTTCACTGTCCCCTTCATGAGACTTGTTACTTGTGTCTCCCCCAGATGAGCCTGTCTTTATCAGTGCTTCCCCCATCCAGCAGAGAGTATGGATTGGAGAACACACGCAGGTCCAAGGAGGACAGACCACATGAATGGACCAATCTATTCTGCAGGTGGGGCTCTGCTAAACCCCTGCCCACCAGCAGAAGAGGGCCCTAATAGCAGATGTCCTCCTTTGATTTCAAATCTTGTCCTTCTGGTGCCCCTGCAAGCAAGCCTCCTACTGGCCCAATTCTTTCTGATACCAAAGGACTCTATGCAGACACAAACTCTCCATTACCTTGGATCTAGGTCCTCTTCCCAGCAGAAAAATACATGACTCTGTGTCCCTTTCACTTGGCTCCTGAAGACGATGGAGACCAGGAGTCAAAATTAATCTTAGCAAATAGGTCTTGTTATGTTCCATCATGAGCTTCTTATAATTAGATTACCCTTTTAAATAAGCCCATCACACCTGCCTACCCACAATTGTACACTGGTTTGATGAAGTCTTCATTTCTGAAAGTCCCAAAGTCACGTAAAATTCTCATTAAACAGATACGTAGCTGCCCCTGCTAACACCCGATTGTTGTCTCAGGCAGTCGGGGCAGGAGACTCTGAAGGCCAAGGTCAGCCCAGCAACACAGGAAATGTAGCGAGGCTCTGCTTCAAAATAATAATAATAAAAGAACGCTTTTTTTCTTGTTAATTGTCCCTTATTACAGAAGTATCAGCTATGAACCTTGTGATAGATGGAGGAGACTATTTTCTTTCTATGAATGAATACCTTGGACCTAGCCAAGTGCAAACATCAAAAGATCATCACAGATGCCTAATCGGCACATCTCGAAACTGATATATCCATGCTGGATAGCTGTTCTGCCCTGCCCTTTGCTCCCATTGCAAACTGGCTCCACTTACAATGGCAACTCCGTTATTTCAGTTGTTCAAACCGAAAAACATAAAATTAAGCTGTCTTCCTCTCCTATTTCCTGTGATAGGCTAGTAATGCTCCCATAGTATGTTCTTATTTTATTTCCCAGAACTAAAGGGACTCTGCAGATATAACTATATTAAGGATACAATACATAATACAGTAGTATATATTAAGGATATAATATTGAGATGAGGGAAGCATTCTAGATTGTCTGTGGTCACAATGATCTTCATCAAAAAAACATAGGGGGCGTAAGGGTCAGAATCAGAGTCAGCGGTGAGGTCAGTGGGATGAGGGTAGAGATTGGAGTGCCATATTTTGAAGTGGGAGGGGCCACAAGCCAATCACTACAGGTAACTTCCTCTGGATGGAACCACCCCTGTCAATACTTTTGACTGAAGCCCACTGAAACCATTTCCAGACTCTGGCTTTCAGAATTGTCAGATGACCAGTTCACGTGGTATTAAATGACTGAGATTGTTATGAATGTCATAGTGGTGATAGAGGACCAGTACATCCAGTTCCAATCTGAGGTGGTGTACTGGTGGCTCTACCTTTCAATGTCCAGAAGGAAAATACTCCCCATCATCTCTCCCATTGTCACCTGGAGTTTACCCGCGTTGTCTTAGTTCCAGAAGACCTCACTAGCCTTCTGACTGTTCGCTTCTGCTGTGATCCATTCCTTCTCGGTTCTTGTCTCCCCACTCACCTGCTGATAGCTCATATGACAGCTTTGTGAAAATTAGACAAGGATGCTCCTTCCTCTGGGCTGGCGCAGTATCTCGCACATGGCACAGCAAGGAGAGAGAGTCTAGAGTTACTGACCTCACATAGAGTAAAACCTCCATCCTTGTTGACAGTAGCCTGAATACACGTCACGAGCACCCATCAGGTTGTCTCACTGCTCTGGTGCAGACCCTCGTGTGGCTCCCTGTCTCAGTCGTGATCAACCCCCACAATATGGGGCCCTTGTTACCTCTCAAGGATCATCTACTATTCTTTTCCTCCTCATTTGCTATTTCAGCAGAACTTCCGCATACAGGTCAGCCATATTCACCACTCTGCTCTGATTATTACCTTTGGCTGCAAGCATCTACCTGTGATATCCAGAGGGCTCTCCCCTTCTTTAAGTAGTTGGTCACATGTTTTTCAGGGATGCCTACCGGATGATCCTATTAAAATCTGCACCCTACTTCTCTATCTCACCCTCCCTAACTCCCTTATTCTGCCCTGTTTTCTTTACAGCCTTACATTACCCTCTAACATTTTCTATGTAGAGCTACTTCATATACTTTCATAAGCTTTAAAAAGGAAAGGTTTTGTTTGAGTCATTCACTCCTGTATCTTCATATGAGTTATGGTAGCTGGCAGGTGTAAAATACTTGAATGATTGAATAACACAGATTTTCTGTCTCAATGTGAGCTCTCCCAGAAGAACCTAAACCAACAACACAGGTGCAAGCAATTTATTTGGAAAGCTCTCAGAAAAAAGAACGCTAATGGAGTGAGGAAGAAAGGCAGGGAAAGGAAGGCAATGAATGATGGATATTTTCAAACCCTCTTGCACACGGGAGGTAACTAGAGCTCAAGCCCACCAGGGGGACCCTGGGAGCCAGTGAAAAACACGAACTTCAGCGTTAATCCTGCTATCCCACCACTCAGAAGCTAGAGAGCTGAGGTCTTTATCTTCTAGATCTTGGGAAGGGCATGTATGAGGTCATTGACTGAACCCAAAGTCAAGTTAGTTCATGCGGAAACAGTCAAGGCTGGAGAAGCTCGAATAGCACAGCATCTGTAATACTTCCTATGGTCCGGATCTGAAAGATCCCTGTAAGGGTCACGTGCTTAAATCTTTGTCTCCAGCCTTTGGCACTATTGGGAGGTGGTGTGACCTCCAAGGGGTAGAGCTTATTGAGGGGAAGTTAGGGCCCTGAAGAGGATAATGGGATCTTAGGCCCTTTCTCTTCCATCCTGATTACCATGAGGTAAGTAGATTTCGTCCACAATATCCTTCTACCATAATATGCTGTGCCACCGCAGGCCCAAACAACAAGAGCAAATACCGTGGACTGAAATATCTGAAACTCTCAGCCAAAGATAACCTTTCCTCTCTTAATATTTACTTTCTAAGGCCTTCTGTCGCAGCAATGCAAAGTTGGTGGACATACTTCCCCACCAGGAGTGAGAAAAGAAACTCCTGCTGCTACTCGAGTTATGGAGAGAACAGTTTGGTGTCCTTACACCGCGGTCTGCAGTTCATGCTACAGAACCCATCTGATCTGTGAAGGCAAAAAGCAGTGTGCTTGAAGCATAAAGTGGGAAAATTGCAGAAGACGTAGGGCACTAGTAGTTGTCCTTCATGACTCAAGCAGAGAACACCTCCCAGCAGGTACAGAAGAAACCTGGGCCAGGATCCAGTAGAAGAGAAGGAATGATATTTACTCACTGTTCACCGCCAGCATCCTGATTGCTTGCTATCTCTACCATAGATACTCCTAATTGTTTTGAACACTAGTCCTTGGGAGGGGCCTATTCACTAATACAGAGCTGGAATCTTAAAGGGTTATCAAAGCTTGAGGAAGCCCTGGGGCAGACCTGGAAATCTGGAATGTAGTAAGAAGCCACAAAAAGCAGCAAGCAGAGGGTGGAGAGGATGGGTGGGTGGTCTGGATAAAAGCTTAAGATGAGAACTCTTATCTCTGGATGTTTAGTGTCCTTCTGCAGTGTGATGTGTTGATAGATCAGATAATTGAAGAGACCTGGAAGGAAGGACATAAGTAAGACACCATACAGGCAAGGCTTCCTTAGCGTGAATTGTGTGTATGTGAGTGTGTTTTCAACCCACGAGAAAGTCGAGTTGTTCACGACCAACAGTGAAGCAGTTTCCCTGGTGACAATTTGATTGCCACAGATTCTAGCTACAAAAAGTTAGCAAAAGGTCCCTTTGGATTTCTCTCCAGGACTTGTGCTGATTTTATTCATTTTGTGTGACCCTCTAAGAAGCTTCACTTTGCAATGCAAGAAGAGGCTCAGAATTCCCTTCACATCTGCCAAATTCTGCTATCTTTAGGCTTTGTGTTATTATTTTTTCTGTAAGCCCATCCTTGTTTTCCTTAGGTGCATGGCTAAAAGGTTGAGCTAATTTGGATGACTGATAATGGTAACAGTTAACACGGTGGCAACTGAACATAGAGAAAAGAAGTGACAGAGAAGCAAGTGGGTAATGAAAAACAGATCACCTGGGTCTTGCAATGTAACTTCTACTAGAATGATGAGAACTAGAGATGAGGTCCAAGGTGGAAATAACAAGGTCTGGGATAAGGGGCTGTCACAGGAATTCCTTATTGATCCAGATAAGTTAAAACAGCTTCCAACGGTATAAAGCATCACTTTGAATTCTCATCTAGGAAACCACTGTCTCACGATGAACATTCCAAAGGTAGCCTGATCAGTGCAGCTTCCCAACCACGACCAGGGCTAAAACTGAAAGTTGATTTCCGCAGCTGTTCCCACAGAATGGTTTCAACGCTGTGAGATTACAATATGGGAAAGCTAGAGCCAAAAAATGGAATATATGTTCTCTTTAGAATAAAAGGAAATGACTACAAGCCTGGTAATAAATGTGGCAGCTTACTGGAAAGGCAGGTTTAAAGAATAAGGAAACTCACAGAAGAGCTTAAATTGAAAACAGGCGTTAGAATTGTTTCATGGGACTGTAGGATGCCAGAACTGGAGGATACCCAGGGGCTACTCATCCAATCCCTGCATTTGATGTCTCAGGAAACTCAGATTGTGAGAAGTGAGGTGACTTCTCAATGCCCCATCTAACTGGTGTCAGATTTGCCTCCTAAAACAAAATCAACCTTGTTTCTGGGTGTTTGATACCTCTGGCCAAAATTAATAGAATAAATTGTGTCTTTGCATAAGACTTATTATCAATTTGAATTCCAAAAATATCGCTATTTTTCTACTAATACAACTTATAAAACTTTGTGTTTAAGCCCTATTTTCATCCCTGCTGATATATAATTTTAAATGACCGAAAACCTGGGAGCTGCTTTTGACTGTCTTTATGTGACACTTCCCTTCCTACAGGTAAGACATGAGCATACCTTCCGAATCAGTAGCCTTTTACATATACTGCTTACCTTCCATAGATGTCTCTATTATCATCCTTAAATATTGAGAGAATCATCGTGTCATTTTCTGACTCAAAAATTCTCTAACACTTTCTTTCACTCCCAGAAGAGAAATTTTGTTCTTTCTCAATTAATCACCTCCATCATCTTGTACTTCCCTTGGTTGTGTATTAATAAACAGTGGCCATTGCTTACTACTTACCAATATTTTGAGCCTCCAGCAACTCTCATCCTATTGTTTCAAAAATAAGCTCTACGATCATCTCCGTACACATACTGGATCTATACTTTTTCCAACAGAAATGCTTCTCTACTTTATTCGAAGTTCATTTCTTCTTCAAAACCCAGCCAAAGTAAAACAAGATAAAAGACACAAGCTTCTGGTTACTGTAATGTGTAATTCTCTGTTCCTCTGAATTCCTGAGTACATCTTCCTTCTTCAATATCTTTTATCTCTTCTTGTCTTATAAAGCAACGTCCCACTCCTCCACAACTTACAGCCTAATTAATTTTTTAAAATTTCCCATTCAATAGCTACTGTAAGTAATGCTTGGTTAAAAGTCTTCCAAAGGATAAATGAAACAATGAATGATACAGGAGAATCCCTGGGAAAGTTGCTCTGTACCTAAATCTTTATTATATATTAATGTATATTCAAAATCTAAATAGTGTTACCTTCATGTTGTGGTAAGATAGGCTGTCTTCAGAGAGTATATCCACACACTTGCAGAAGTCCCCATCCAGCTATTCTACTGCCACTTGTCTTGGGAACTCAATTGTCCCCCATGGAGCAAAAAGGATGGTAAGATTGCCTCTAAAATTTATGGTCTGAGTTGATGGCAATTCATTCAGTGAGTCAATTCAATTGATCATTTGATCAACAAATATTTGAGCACCTGCTATGTGCCAGGTATTTCCTGGGAACAGTTAAAGACTCTTTTTCCTTATTTGTCTGGTGTCTGAGAGCAAGCTGCTTCTTCCTGTGATCAGTAGTTCATATAGTGAACATGTTTAATTTGTGCAACTTACAAGTTCGAAATGAATTCTATTTCCATTTCCTAGCTCACTGCTGGCTCTCTTTTAGCTCTTGGACTCTGAGGAATTAAAATCAAGCATTATTTTACACAAACCATTAAGAAATGCAACAGAGACAGATGATGATCGGGACCCTGACCCTGTCTTTCCATGTGTCAGGGCAAGCACTGAAGGCATTAGAGAAATTATACTGTTAGCACTGACTGACAAATGTGAGCATTTGACTCTTTTATTCTCAGGACATTGAACTTTCAATGTGATGATGTTGGGACGATGTTCCCTGATGCTGAGAGGTTGTGCACACAGTTGTCTGTCCGGTTCTTTTGGTGATCTTCCCTTTAGGTTTACTTCGGAAATTAATTAAGCCATGGACTCTCAAGAATTCTAAACATTTCATAGTGGGCTTGACTTTCTCCTCAATGTCTTCTATTTAAAGTTGCTGAACATGGATATATGTTCCTTCTCTTGCATTTTTTTCACATTTACACTGAAAGCTGAACCAACTCCATTTACAAGTGAAAAAAGTCACAATGCAGTTTTGTACTTCATAATAGCAACCGCTGTGTTCATAAGAACAGCTTTTCTATAGATTTAGGAGAAACATCCCTCCCCAGGCCTTCTCTCCTCTTCAGTGGCTTTCGTAAGATTCATCTCTTGGTGTTTACTGCCCCACCACAAGGAGAAAGGAAAGTTTTGGTCCCACTCCCCCCCCTCCCCCAAAGAATCCCTATTTCCAGTGAAAGAGACAAGCAGAAGTAAAGTAGCGGTGAATAATGTATTCAGGCACATCGCCAGACTCTTTCTCTACGCTTTTCATAAAAACAAACCACGTCAAGAAGAAAGGCAACTTCTACTCCTGGGTCCTCTAAGCCCCGGGTATGAAGAGTCACCAAGGTGCTGATGTTTTCCACCTACTCAGGGCTCAACTCCACAGTCCTGTTCCCGTGCTGCTGCTAGGGTAATTCATAGCTTCCAAAGGGCTAATGTAGGTCCTGTAATTTTGTGTCAGCTGAATGACTTATTTAACTGAGTTAATTGCTCAAAGCTAGTCCTGAAAAGGACGTATTCCTATGGCGTGCACTACAGGAAACAGGCAATTATGGAGATCTTTATCCTCCAGTAGGGACTTTCATTCCATGTGGACTAGAGGGGAAAAGGTGAATTTCACTGTAGTCAATAGTCAAACCAGAAGTCACTGTTTCATTAGTTAATAAGTCTCTGTGCAACAAAATGTTCCACTAGTCCTAAACTCAGTGACTCCTAATCATGTGACCCACTGATTCTGATTCACAGTTATCAACTACTTAACCATATGAAATTAATATTCTCTCTCTCACTCTGGGATCATACCTAGGCCCTTCTGCCTCCTAGGACAGCATTCTACTGTAGGTTCTACCCCTATCCTGGTATTACTGCTTAATAACTGTAATTTGATGTGGTGAGGGAACTCATCAATATGAGGAATTCTTGAGAGGAGATGCAGAAAAATGTTGGAAATCATTAGTTATTTGCTTTGTGGGATGTATTTTGTTTAAGAGTGAGTTTGGAGTCCAGGTGTGGTGACACATTCCTGTAATCCCAGCATTCTGCCAAGCAGGAGCATTGTTCAATCTAGGAACTTAGTGAGACCTTATCTCAAAATAAAAACAAGAAAGGGTTGGGGATGTAACTCAGCGTCAAGACCCTGGGTTCTAACTTCAGTACCACAACAAAAGTGTCTTTTCAGAGGATAGAGTGACGTGAGCTAGAAGGCTTATATACATTTTATTAAAGAATAAGAAAATACAGAATTTTAATGTATGCATTTATTAACCCATTGATGTAATTATTTAAATATATTGAGTTATTCATACATAACAGCAAATGTAGCATTTATTAGCTTTTAAGTCTGAATTCTTCTTGAATAGCTTTCATAGATATGCCACTGTAGAGTGTAATCGTCATCAACAACACACTATTTCTACCAAAAGTGTCATAACGGAAGAGTGAAATTTCACAGTAGAGACAAAGCCAGCTAGCTGGAGGCACATGACGGGGTGCTCTAGAGCACCAGCTCCCTAACTACGGGACTCGGACGTGGCCCTCCTGTTTCCTTATATTGAAGGATTCTGCAAAAGCTACTAGCTGAAGCATAGATGTTTTTTTTTTTTTAGAAGTTTTTCACTTAAATCTAAAAGGGACTGGTATTGATATTACAACCATCTCATAGGTGGTCATCAGAATTAGACTGCTCAGCATCATGACTGGGGTATAATAGACACAGCAAATCCCTACTTGTTTTATTAGTAATTTGCTTCTTTATCTCAGAGATGATGATTCATATTAGCAAGAAAAATAAAATATTCTTATGGGAAAATGGTGCAGGTAAAGTAACCCCAACACTCTGGGAGGCTGTGGCAAGAAGATCCCAAGTTTAAGCAATTTAGTGACTTAGTGATACCCTGTTTTATAAATCAAAAATAAAATGAACTGAAATGTATCTGAGTGTGAAGGCTGAGTTCCCTATACCACCAAAAAGAGAGAAAGAGAGAGAAAGAGATCGGAAAAAAAGTGGAGTGTCTCTTCTGAAGGACTTTCAGAGATTAGTGAAATAAAAGTGTCGGTCTGCTTGAGCAGCTCCCCAGGGGATGTCACAGGGAAAAGGGAAAAGGCAGAAGAATGGACTCTCTATCCACCACTGACTTTCCCTTGGGAGAACTGAACCAAGACAGTAAAGGAAAGGCGCAAAGTGAAACAAGCACAGTGGGATACTGAGGCAGAAAGGTCACGAGTTCAAACCCAGCTGGGGCAATTTCATGATTTATCAAAATCCTGTCTCCACGGAACAGGAAAAGTGAGAGAGAGAGAGAGAGAGAGAGAGAGAGAGAGAGAGAGAGAGAGAGAGAGAGAGAGAAGGGGCAGATATGCAGCTCCATGTGAAAGTCCTGGGTCCAAACCCCAGCACCACAAAGAATAGAAGGAAAAGAAAAGTACAGAGTCAAGACACGCATAGGCAGGGAGCAACATCTGAGGGTGATCTGTCACATGAACTGATGACTGATAGAAAATATCAAGTTCAGAAAAACCAGATATCCAAACACTTTTCTCAATAAATTCTACTAAGAAAGCATTCAAGCACCCCAAGGGGCACAGAATCAAAAATGAAGATGGACTGAGGGTGTAGCTCAGTGTAATTGACTGGACTCCATCCCCAGAACCCTCTCCCCAATAAAAAAGAAGGCATTCAAGTTGGTTGCACACTCAATAACTAGATAAGTGTGTGAATCAAGTATGTTGCCTAGGTTCTCACTTGTCCGTCTGGGGCATGTCTAGCCATGTAAAAGGATAATGCAGCCAGGAGGGCAAGTGAAGAGAGCACAGGGCAGTTGGGTACCGAGTGAAAAGGTAGTTTTCAATAATGCATCCAAAAATTCTGAATTCTAATGACAGAAACTACACTAAACTTTTCTAGCTTCGTTTGAGTCACTTCACTTTTCAGAGCCAAGACTTTCTGATAGATAAAGCCAGCAGGTCAAAGCAGCTGTGTGTCAGTCAGGTTCCGGGCAGCCCTTCCATTCTGTCTCAGCCGCTCCTCTCCTGGCCTGTTATATTGCTTCTGTTATATCTTTCACTATCTTCATCTCTCTGTAGACATGAAGGAAGAGAGAGGATTAGATTGGGAAAGGGAGATGGGTCTGCTGCAGTCTCAGGGTTTCTGCACGCCTTTCCAAATTAATATGTTGAGACTGAGCCACCACTCTGATGATGTTCAGAGGTAGAGGCTTTGGGAGGTGATTAGTCATAAGGACAGAATCCTCAAAAGTGGGAGGAGTGCCTTTAAAAGAGGCTCCAGTCTATTTTCTCTCCACTATAAGAGGACAAAACCACTGGCACTGCCTAGGAACCAGCAAGAAGGCCCTTAAAGGACACTAAATTTGCTAATCTACTGGAACTTCTTGTTTTGTTATATATATATATATATATATATATATATATATATATATATATATATATATTTTGTGGTACTAGGGATTGAACCCAGAACCTTTGCACTGAACTACTACATTCTCAGCCCTTTTTATGTATTTATTTATTTTGAGATAAGGTCTTACTAAATTGCATAGTCTGGGCTCAAACTCTGTTCTTCCTGCCTCAGCTTCCCAAAGTTCCGGGATTACAGGTGTGTACCAGTACTCCTGGTTGGACTTGCGGGAAATAAATTTCTGTTGTTTCTAAGCTACCTAGTATATAGTATGCTGTTACAGCATTCCAAATGAACTATTACATAGGAGAACTGTTACATAGGAAAAATGAATATGGATAAATGATGTATGCAAAGTAAAAGCCACTTTGCTGAATGAGCCTCTGTCAGAAGCTGGACTCTCTCTTTTTACATCTTTGAGGTATTTAGTAGTGCCCTAAGTAGCTACAAATACCATTTTTGAAAATATAACAGATTGCTCTGCAATTGTGTATCTGATGGTTTAGTGGTAGATCTAACTAAGGTAGTCTTACTTTTGAAATCTTGAACAGGCATGTAATCTCCTAAATATAGTTCTACTGGAAGTTACATGTTTCATGTAAAAGTCTTATATCACCAATTAATTACCTTTTTCACAGTTACTCTTATAGACCTTGTCTCAGAATAGCTATTAAAATCTTTTCACTACTTGCCTCTTATTCCCAAGCACACTAGGGGGTAATGGATTTGCATCATTTCTCTGATTCACAAATTAACTGGTATTTTTTCCTCCAAAAGAAGAAAAGACTCATTTAAAAAGAAGCAAAAAACCCCACTCATCTATCTGTGAGCCATCACTTCTTTAAGTTCCTCCATGTCTCCTTAACCAACAGCTCTTGAGTTTCCTGGGCTACTTTTCATAAAGAAATACTTTTTTTTTTTTAAACTCATGCAAGTAAATCTACCTGTGGAACAGAAAACAGCTCCAAATCCACTTTACGCAGACTAACTCCTAACTTTTACTCACCTACAAATCTGGTGACCTACAAGGAGGAGCAAGTCTCTCAGATGGTATTTCTGGTGCAATTCATTAAGTATACTTTCTTTATGTTGTTTTGATTGTTCAACAAATAAATCACTTCTCTAAGCACTTCATCTTGCATTAGACTCAATCAATCCTCATGTAACATTATAAGGAACATATCACTATGAATTCATTTTTCAGATAAGGAAAAGGACTTAAAAGACTCATGAACTGTTCAAGGTAACTCCGCTGGTCACAAATGGTACTCCATTTGGAAACAAATCAAATACATACTGTACCTCCAAATGCTTTCATTCTAAAACCTCCTTTAAAAATGTTCCTTAGCAAAAGTTGGGGATTACTGCCTGTCATAAACACTGTAAATCACTTTCAATTGCTGATATTGCCAAATGACTTGTGCAAAGGCCGTCATGTGCAGTTATGGTCCTGCATGTTGGCAGTGATGTCACAGGGGGTGATAGAGTTAGACCTAAAAGCAGCAATATATGAAAAAATATTCTGCACACCATAAACGAGAGAATATTAGTGTCTGTTAAGTAAATGAAAAACTGTTTCTTTTCACAACAAATGATGGATGATAGGGTATAACATGGTTGAAACTATCTATTAAAATAACAATAAATGTCATTTAACAATTTCTTCATGGTTTCTAATTCATTTGGCCATCATAAATACCATTCCATTGTTCCATATTCTCTTTCTTTCTTTCTTTTTCCTTCCTTCCTTCCTTCCTTCCTTCCTTCCTTCCTTCCTTCCTTCCTTCTTTTCTTTTCTTCTGAACTGGAGATTGAATCTGAGGCTCTTTCCTTGAGCTATGTGATCAGTCCTTTTTTATTTTTATTTTGAAAGAGGATCTTGCTAAGCCATTGAGTCATCCAAGCTGGGCTTGAACTTTCCAGTCTTTCACTTTAGCTTCCCAAGGTGCTGGATTCAGGTGTGTGCCATTGCACCAGGCCAAGCTGCCTCCTCCTGGCCTCTGCATGTTTGTATAATTACTTGTACCTTTAATTGTGGCTTGAAATAGAGAATTTACTGTGCTGTGCACTCTAAACTTTGACAAAGATTTGCAAACATGTAATTATTACATTAATCACAACTTTATAATTTTGAGGCCTGGTGGTACCATTTGTTTTGCTCAGACATTTGTTTTTACTTTGTAGCCAAGGATAAAAATTTTAAAAGGTACCAGGTTTGAATTTCTTAAAGTGAAAAAAATGCGGTTTCATTTTAACACATTGCTTCTCTTCTGGGTTTAGAAAGTGGGTGGGATAAAGTATATTCAGTTCTCAACCACCTTAGCATTAGAGTCCTATTAACAGGTGGATAGACATTTATTTTTCTTAATAGAGTTAAATGTCTGGGATTTATTTAGTGGTTTTGAGGGAGACTAGAAAATAGGATTGCAAATAGGGTAGGAAAATAAGCTAGAAAAACCAAGATAATTTCTAGTTGAATTATGACCTCAAATGGGTTTTTGAGAATGGAATTTCCATAGCTCATAACCTTATTATTGGTTATTTCTGGAGTCTCTGTGCTGAGATCAATGGCCTTGTTAGAATCCAGAGCTTATTTTGTGTCCTGTTTGTCTCTGCTCTCTAGCCCCAACTGGCTAATTAATTGTGTTTTATATGCTAGCTTCCCATAAGAATCCTAGCTTCCTGAGGGAATTGAGGTAGCATGCTCCAAATGCCAAACAATAGAACTATTAAGTCAAAGAGGAAAGACAAAGGGAAAGAGCCGTTAATAAGAGAAGAAATAGTTGTACCATGATGTTTGCCTAAGAGTAATTATAAGAACTGAGCAGAAATGCAAGTTTCCATCTTCCCAGGAGTCATTGCAAACACGTTTACCCAACTAGCAAGAATACGATTAAAACGTTCAAACGAGCTCTGCAGTTGGGATTTCCAAGAGACACACAGCTGGACCTTAGAAAATGGCATGGAAGGAAGAGGCAACAGTGACAATGCGAAGCTGCCACTCCAAACCAAAGGGGAAAAAGAATTCTGTTCAAAAGATAAAAGACAGGATTCAACTGAGAGGTCAACACAACTGGAAATTACACTCCCTAGAAATCAGCCTCCATGGAGAGGTTTCTTGGATCAATATGAGCTCCAGACAAGGACAGGAAATAACTAAATGTCACCCAAATGGACTGAAAATTCAAAAATTCATGTACCTCCTAGGATATAATTCACTTTCAGGTAGATTCTGCAAGAACGAATGAGACATACAAAGAGAAAAAAAATACATGTCTAAGCAGCTTAACTGCTCAGGCCTTACAGAGTGACAGAGTCGGAGCCTGCTGTACTTAGGAAGAGTAGAACTGTCACTTTGAATACTTGTTGCCATTTGAAGACAGTTACTGATGGAGAAGCAAAATCCCAGAGGCTCTTGGTGTACCCCTGGCTAGTCTGGAGCAGCTTTCCTTGCTTCGGTGGGTCCCACCTCTCCCAGGCCCATCTGGCAGGCAGGGGCCAGTGTGGGCTTCGGGAGCAGGCCTGAGTCCTGTCCGCAGCCCCCATGAACGGTTTAGCTGTCCATTCCCTTGGTTTCCGAGCTCCTACGTGACGTCTGCAGCATTAGTCTCATCTAGGTGGAAGACGTGAGACAGGATGACATGTTGCAACACAGGCGGGTGTCCCAAAAATGCTCCTGTGGCATGCTGTTTTGGCAAACGAGAACACATGGGTCTTTGTGCAACATGCATCTGGAAAACTTCCCAGATCGTGCATCTGCCCTCTGATTTACACCTTGCAGAGTAGTAAGGCTGACCGGCAGGAAAACGGCAGAATCTATAAGCAGTGGGTGGGCCACGCTCCCTCCCCCAGCTCCTGCCCCCCTCTTATTCTGAGAAACAATCGTGGGTGTTCCCCTCCCCAAGACTTCCTCCCCCGAAAGAGAAGGGGAAACACTGCTTCCTGGCTGAATGAAGCTGAAACACCTGCGTGCCAGAAACACACAGATGTCGACAGCCCAGCGGTGCTGAGGATCCATCAGCCCCACGTGCCACTGCGCTGGGGTGGTTTGGGGTGGCGGCCAATTAGGGAGGGAAACGCACACCAGAGGGGAAGATTCCTTTGCTCCTCATTATCCTCATTTCTCACAGTTCTTCTCACATTCCCCTTCCTCTTGTTGGGGCTCACCCAAGTACCAAGCCACAATGGCGACATCTACCCTCTGCTGAGAGAGGTCCGCCAGGCAGCTAACTCTCAGGCAGCGTCTTTCTCCCATGCTGCTTGTCCTGCCTTCCTGATTCTGGCTCGACGGAGACATACCCGGTGCCAACTGGTTCTTTGTAATATAAAGTCTGTCCTTTCTACTACTGCTGGGAAGTCTTGCTCATGTGAAATGTATGCTGAGCCTCATTCATTCTGAAAATATTTACTGAGCGCTAATAATGCCAGGTTTGTGCTAAGTGCTGGAAGTAGGGCATCTGGCAAAATGATTATGCCAGACCTTGATCAGTGCCGTGCAAATACCCGCACTGTATGTATCGCAGAAGGACGGAGCATTTAGTATCGTCACCATTTACATTCTGTTGTTTTTGTATCTAACTTTTTCCCTTCCATATAAAGCAATGCCTGTAGAAAACACAGAATGGGCCTAAGCTGCTCAGCTCAGTATTTAACACAGAGCAGACAACTAGTGACTGTTCTGGAAAAACAAGACATGCAGAGCAGAAGGCTTTGGTAAGCCTTTGAGCTCTGGCTGTTATGCAAATGAACTCCCCACCTCCCACCCCCCACAGCCTTGGGATGAGATGAAGTCTGGGGTACAGGGTTGGAGGAGGGCAGGGAGGAGACAGAGGTTATCAGTCAGGACCTCAAAACAAGCAGATTTTGGACAACAGCTGTTATGTAACATTAGGCTTACACAAAGGTTGCTAAATAGTACATAGAGTTCTCGTGGATGCTTGCTATCTCTTAACAGCTGCGTTTTATATAACCATGACACATTGATCCCAGCTAGGACATTAATATTGTCACAATACTATTAGCTAACCGGTGGACTTTCCTCGATTTCACCAGTTTCTCCACTAATGTCCACTTAGCTTTCTAAGATGTAATCCAGGATTGTAATTGCATCTAGGTTGGCTCGGTTCTGTGCTTTTCATTTATCTATTCTCAGTAGATGTGCTCTGGACATGTCCCTTGAGAATTTTTTTTGCAAACAAGTTCTCCTTTTTGAATCTGTCAAAAGTACAGAAAATAGCAAACAAAGAATGGTTGGAAAATGGATGAGCTTCTACAAACTTTCCTTGAGTTTTAAACCTACCTGCAGGGAGAATGGAAAGACTTAGGAAGGGGTGTCTTGACCCTGCTGATCTCCTCAGCCCTGGGAAAATGAAAGGTCAAGTATCAGCCTTTGTTAACCTTGTGACTCTCGAGAGAGTTGCCCCAGCTACTCGGTCTGATGCAGCCTTGGGATACTATTTCTACTTTATATATGGGGAAACATAGCCCTGCTTCACTGGGTGACGGCTAAGGCCTATCTATCATGTAAGGCTAAGTCAGGGGCTTACAGAGGAAACAAACTGAGTCCTGAAGGCTGTCTTAGTGGATAACTCTGATTATAAGAAGTAGCAACTAAGCATAGTGACACACACCCAGAAACCAGGTAATTGGGAGGCTGAGGCAGGATTGCACATTCAAGTCCTACCTGAGCTACTTAAGTAAAACCTTTCTCAAAATAGCAGATGCAAAGGGCTGGGGATGTAGCTCAGAGGAGACGAGTGCCTCTGCGTTCAATCCCTGGTATTGCCGGCAGAAAAGGAAAACAAAAGGAAAAGAAATCGTGTCAATTTACCAGAATATGAGGACAGTGCCTTTTTACAAGGATATGTTTGGAACAGAAATGGAAACAAGTCTCCCAGTCTGTCTGCTTGGGGATATGGAGACAGTCCTCTTTATGACAGGAATGGACTCTGCCTGGCACAGAGGTAAGTTCTAGTAACTTTCAGTTGATTTGAGCTGCAAGCGCCCAGCAGCTAAGTATTGCAGACGAGATGTTCGTAAGCCAGTGACTTGGACCAACCGGGTTGTTTGCCCTGGATCTCGAAATCTGAAATACCTTGGAGGCACACTCTGAAAGAGTCAACTACACTTTGGTCCCAGGAACCTGAGCTATGGACATCAAAGGACTTTGTGTCTCAATTTTGCACACTTGCAAAGTCCACCAGGAGGAAGTAAAATGTGCTGGGACTCCAACAGCAGGTATTATATTGACTGTAAAGATCATTCATCTTAGTCAAAACTGCCAACGGAGTCTACTTGTCTCCTTCCCCCCTTCCTCCATCACCTTACGGTAAAAGAATCAACATGAAGCAAAATGTGTTCATTCCTTTGCACTAATAATGATGCTGTCAGGGAGGGGGAGCCCTGGCTGGATCAAAGAGGTCTCCGGAGCGGGGCAGTGTGCGGGGAAGGAACATTGCTCCACAGCCTGCCCCTCTCTCTCACACACACACACTTTCTCTCTCTTAACACCAGGCATTCTATTACCGTTTCAAATTAACATTAAGAACAATAACATAGTGATTCATGGCTGTGATAAACAAACAAAAAAAAAAAATCAGGAATACGTCCACAATAAAACTCTATAAAATGCACAAGCTGGCAGGTTTTAAATGACTCTTTAGTAACAGAGGGGAGGTGGGGAAGCATATGAGGTAACTCCTTCACCAAGTAACTCACCAGGGAGACTGGTAAAAATAAATTGCACAGTTCTAATTTTTCTAGCAGCTTCCATGCTATTCTTTGAAACTGAGTACGAACCCTTTGGCCTAATCCCAAGAGCCGATCTATAGTAAATAGTGCACACTTAATGCCTAAGTTCCTTTTTAGCACCATTCAGACAGTGACTTCAGCCGCAGAGCTTAGTCATAGCAGACATTTTTGTGGTGAAAGCACTAAACCCACATGCAGCTCACTTTCTGTGGCCACTGGGGGTCACGCTCCCTTCCCATTAGCTGAATAAATCATAAAGTCGGCTCAGACCACCCAAGGAGCCCCACCAGCAAGCCACAGGCAATGCCTACAGCCGGTTATTTCTTCTCAGAATCTACAGGGGGAAAAAAGAAGCAGAAAAAGAAAAACAAGGAAAAAAACCTACTGCAAAACAGACTGGCTGTAGGAAATCATTTGATTTTTTTTTCAAAAATGTGATCTCTTTGAGAATAACTCGAAGTTTTACTGCTTAGTTATTTATTTATTTTGTGAAAAGCAAAGGAGCCTTGTTTAAGAAGAAAAGTAGTCAAAAAATAAAGCCACGTGCATGCCTTTTGTCATAAGCTGGAGTTTGCTGACATTTTTTTTTCTTTTTTTTGTGGATTTTAAATTAAGGAAGGCCACACAGGGTGGCTGGGGTCCTGACGTGGTTCCGATAAGACACAATGCAGGCTCTACCATGGGCTGCATATCCGGCTGCTTAACATGGCCAAACAGGATTTCACAAGGAAGTCAATGTGTCATCTAATGTCCCCAGAGTCAAGTGATTCACTCTGACAAGGAAAGGATAGTCCAGGAGGAAGGTCTTCCAAGTCATGTTCCCATCAATCAGTAAATAAGATAAGAAACAGGAATTTTTAAACAAAACTATTAGCAGGGAACAGCTATCACATGAACAGACCACAGCTCATTATGTTAAACAGTCTCTTGAAAGAGGAAGAGGGGGAAAGGGGTGAGAAGGAAGAGGCTTGTGTATTTATGTGTGTGTGTGTGTGTGTGTGTGTGTGTGTGTGTGTGTGTGTTTAAGTGTGCTGAACTTTAAACAACTCTGCAGAAATCTAATAAGCAACTGAAATTGTGACCCTTCCCCCAACTGCCCTATTATGATTCTTCCAACAAAGTTTGGTCCAAATGAAAATATACTAAAAGGAAGAATTTTCAAGGTAGTTGCAAAGGTTTCTCAAAGGCTCTTGAGCAGAGAGGCCCCAGCATCCTGAAGGAATCTGAATCTACGTAGTCCCAACCCTCATGAAGTACTTTTATAGTGTCTCATGGTCACAGGAACTTGATTGGAAGTTTATGCTTTGTATTTAGGAGAATAATGTTCTTAAATGAGTAGACTCTGTTCACCTTTTGATTAAAATCAGGATGATTCAGGTGACTTCCCCAAAAATGTTCACACAAGCTCTGCCTGAAATCTTTGAAGCCCTCCTCTACAGTAGCCTCTTGCAGATCCAGGAAGGACAGCCACCATTCCACCATATTCCATGGTGGCTTCATGGCTCCTGCCACCAAAAAAGGCCAAGGTCTCTGTATCAGTTATATTTGAGATGTAATATGGTGAGTTGTAAGTTCACCCTCAATCATAATCATCCTGAGTGAAAGTACTTTCAAACATCAGCAGCCCATGTCCAAAATACCTCTGTAAGAAGGCAAACAAATCTTCCTGTTGATAACCCGCAGCCAATTTTGAATTGGCTAATTGAAACTTCTATTTGCTAGGTTATGACATGTAGTTTTAACTACATAATAAAGAGCTGCTTCCACGGTGAATCTACAGCATTGTAAATATGCCCTCAGTCACAAGTTTTCCTTCATCCTTATTCAAAGACTTCCATTTCTCTTTTTATATGCACATATTTTCCACATTGTTGAGAACATGAACCATTATTAAGCAGATGCTCTGAAGCATCCTTCTGGAGACCGAGTGCATGAAAGAATTAGGCCAACTGTTGCCTCCCATCCAGTTTGCTTATCTGTGACCCGATTGGAAACAGAGCTGTGTCCCTCTAATCAGAATGGACACAACACAGACAAAATGGCGTGCCTCTGCATCCGTGGGGTCTCTGCATTGCCAGAGAAGGTAAACAAGACTGAAGAACAGAGTGCAAAGAAATAGAAACTCTGCAGAACACAGATGAGATTTGAGAAATAAATTTGGAAACAACCCCTCTCATTAGTACATTAGTAGCAGGTGTCAGTCACTTGTGAGGTTAGCTCTTTACAATTTGCATTTAGTCCACTTCTGGCAGGAAGATTTGTGTGTGTGTGTGTGTGTGTGTGTGTGTGTGTGTGTCTGTGTGTTAAAAAACAAGCCAACAAGTTAATCAGCTTTAGCTCAATCTGACCACATTTCCCAAGACAGGATAGAGGCCACTCCTGGTTTTCTCTTCACAAGCTCTGCTCAGTATTTTTCTTCCTATTTCTCCTTTTCTCTCTCCCCAGAATGAAAGTGTTCTTCCTTGGTAGGGTTGAACTTTTTATGAGATTAGCAGCTACTATAATACGAGTTATAGGATACGTGAAAAATCCAAATTCACCACAAACTCAGCACACATTTCCTCCCTTGTCTCAAGGCTCAAATGATTGAGCAGTAACACTTTCACTCACTGGAATTATCAAGCAGCTGTTTTTGGCTTATGTATGATTTATCCTTGTATTAAAAGCCTACTGGTGCTTGGTACCATCAGAGGTGGCAGTCATAGAATAACAACAACAAAAAATTAAATCAAACAAGCAACAAAGAAAAAAGTAAGGCTTAGAGTCCCAGTTCAACACTTATAGTTGTGTATACTTGGGCAAGATTCTTCACCTTCAGTAACTCAGTTCTCTTATCTACAAATTCAGTATAATAGTGGTACCTCAGTCAACATTAAAATTATTGTTATATATTCTTAGTCAATAGTCAATAGTATTAAACAGAAAAATTATAAAGACCAAAGACTTGATTTTTACCTCTGTGAGACTCATAGTGAGGAAACTAGCCTTGAAAATTATTATCCATAGGATGTGTTAACTAGGAGCGCTTGACTGGGCAAACATTTTGCATCACAGTGGGGATAAAGTTGAAAATCCTTAAACCCTTCCCCAGGAGCCCTTCAGTAGTTCTGTCAGCGTCCATTCCTTGGCAAAGCTTCTAGGCCCCAGCCGCACTTGGGTATTTTTATTCCTTTTGCACTCCTTAAAAGTGAAAATAACTTGTGTGGCACAGCTTTTGAATTTACTGATTTTTCTGTAAGAATACACTGCTTTACCTGTGTAGCACTTTGGGAAGTAATTCAGGCTTCTCAGAGAAACATCTTAGGCCCTAGGCCTGGTAAGCTGAGTTTTGCCACAGTTGTAACTCTTTACTCACTCCTAATGTGGCAAGTTCATTAGAACTCATTAATTTTTACTGGAACACTCTATGTCTTCAACAGGACACAGCTCATGATAGATGTTCAATTAATATTTATTTGAAATCATGGCAAGAGGATCCAATCATTCTAAAAGGGCCCTCGCAGTAGAAAAAGTAGAAAGTCAGAAAGTGAGCAGAGCAGATCAGGGCATGTTGAAGACTGGGAGGCTAGAGCTGGGAGTTTTTCACAACGACACGAGTTCAAAACTTCAAGGTTCAAAATCTTTTGCCAATAATGGAGACTGATGGGAGAACCAATAGATAGCTTATCTCAGGAGAAAGGGTGATAAAGGTATGACTTCAAGTGCAAGGGTATAAGGGGGCTGCTGAGCAGTAGTGACTATCCAGCCTCAAGATTTCTAGCACGCGTAAGTGGGGCAGAATGGCAAGGGGTTAGCATGGTACCACTGTGCTGGCACAAAGCATTTGTTGAAAGTAGAGTGCATAGAATTCAGAAATGCTTATAACCCAAAGTGGCATTTTCTAAATAACAGAAGATTTATCCAATAATTAATCAGAAATATATTTTTCCCAAGCATTCTCATTTTTCTTCTGTCACTTTATATCACTAATCTAACTCCACATTTTATTCATTAGCTGCTGTATCCCAGTAGTAGTAAGTGCCATGGAAGAGGACGTCTGTGTGTCTCAACCTCTGCTGTATTCTCAGTGTCCAGAGAGGGCCTAGAATATGATGAGCCACTGACATTTGTTAAATTAATAACTTTCACTTAATAATTGCTTTCTTGTCAGATTGCTTCTACTAAACTCTGAGCATAAAGCATATCTCAAACTTTAAATCATTTTAAAGGTATTTCAGAAATATTTCATGCTTGATTTTGTGGGATTTTTGTATCCTTTTTTTGAGTAAAAGCTTCATGGAATTTTCTGAGAAGTGATTAAGTCTAGAGCACGGTGGTCTTGGGATGTGGTACCAGACAGGCCTCGGATGTGAACAGTAAGCGTAACGGGTGACATTTCTACCTTTCTTACCAATACATGGATGTAATGTGATCATATGAACCTGAAAAGCTACTGCTTATGAATCATTTCTCTGTGGCCTTTGTTTCTCAATGGCGCTCCCAGTAACTTCTTTAGAATTCAAACCTAGAATTTCAAATATTAGTTTATGCTGCTACATAGAGATTTCTTATTTTCCTATGAGATTTATTTTTTAAGAGAGTGGTTGAACTGTCTGCTATCTTTTGGGTTAGAGAAAAAAATTCTTATTTATTTATGTGTAAGGTAGTACATATAATCAGATCCAATGATTGTCAGAGCAGTGCTCTAAAATCTAGTTTATTTTAATAACACTTAAAATATTGCATAAGAAATGATCATTGGAATTAGGTGCCACAAGCATGTACTCTGAGCATTGGAGGGGCCAAAGGCAGAGGCAGGAGGAGCGCCATTCAAGGCCAGCCTGGACTATATGATGAAACTCTGTCTTGAGAAAAGAGAAACACACAAAAATGTGCTTTGATGGCACTACCTTGAAACAGGAACCATCCTTCTCCACTTTTCACAGTTGAGAACACTCTTAAAAGATCAAAATAGCCAATCAGCTTCTGACACCACTCTAACATACTCCTTCACGACAAAGAACAACATCTAGGAGACAGTCAGGTGAGTGTCACTTCAAAGGGACCTACTGGACAAAAATGTTGACTTACCTGGACTTATTGTGAAAAAAAAAACCTTGGGCATTCTTGTTCTCAAATGATGCATCTGAAGTTGCTAGATTTAAACAAATACACTGTCAGAATGGCCAGCTAAATTAAAATTTCCAATATACAAAAAATAATTTTTTTGTATAAACATGTCCCAAATACTGCATAGAACACTTATAACTTAAGAAAAGTTGCTCATTTAAAATTCAGATCGAACTTGACATCCCTTTTCAAATCTGACAGTCCTTGGTACATCTTGGTTGTTGTGTTACAGCTCAGAGCATGGACACTCCCCCAAGACATGGATGATGACCGGCGTAATGACCGTAAATAGAACCATTTCTGCCTGGGAACGGTTGAAGGGGAAAGAGCCTCTAATAGTGGGTTGTATGTGAGTGTAATCTTTTTCATCACTAAGCTTTGATTTTAATCCAGCCAATTAAATGGAAGCAAAAGAAAGGACTTTCAGATGTCCTAGCCAATGATGCTGGGCACCACACAGGACACAGGCGCTGCCTCCCAGGGAGCCGCCTGCCTCTTCTCTACCCGCTGACTTCTTGTGCCTACGTCTTAGGCGAAGTGGGGCGAAATTTGAGAGACCCAACGTGTAAGCATATCGCCGACAGTTTACTTTTAATAACATTGTTTGTCTTGTGGAAATGAATGGAAAAAGTAACCATCAGGGGCAGTTTTAATGCAATGGAATGCCACCAAGATAGCAAACTCTGCAGGAAGCATCACTCTGAAGGCTCATTAACTCCGAGTTTTATTTGTAAACCTGAGGAAAGAAACCAAAAATAGAAGGAAAAATGAACAATCAGGGAATAATTAAGGTTTCCTTATTTTACACAGCAATTTTTGTAAAAGTACTGCCTGTGACCATCTGTCCTTTGCAGAGTTGCAACAAAATCTGAACATAGAAATCTGGATAGACACTACTAATTATATTTTTATATCACATTACATTTTTCAATAACGTTAAGAATAGAAATTATAGGCCTTCCATGCAGCCTTGCCTCTGACTAGTTGCAAATCCTTAGATAAAGCATTTAATATTTCAAGACTTCATATTCTCATCTTTAAAATGCAAATAATCTCACCTTCTCTGGTCTTCTCAGGGTGTTGCAATGCACTCAGTTGTAATATCAAAGTCAAATGTTTAGAGAAGCATCCAAAAAAGCAACAAAATCATTTCTGCTATTTAACATTTATTAATTGCATGAGCAATTTTGGTGAATTACTGGAGATGCTGAACCAACTCTTGTAATAGGTCAACAAAATATTGGCAAAAACTCTGCACAGTGGACATACCGAATATTGGAAACAAACTTTGATTTTGAGAGTAAGGATCATTAGAATGTGCATAACTTTATCTTAGGTTTTCTGTAAAGTTAAAAAGAAGTATAAGACAAAATCATGGCTTCCAAAAGATTCTAATTCATTTAGAAGAGACATCATACATTTGTTGCTACATAAAAATTCAATATAGGTTATATTTCATACCCAGCAATGGTGATGACAGTAGGGTTTTTTTTGAGATCACAGCAGAACATGATCAATCCAGGGAAATTATTTTATAAAGGTAGTCTTCAGGGTTAGAGGAGGGTTTGAAGAAATGAATAGAAGAAAGCAGAGTGTTCTAGTTATTAATAAAAAAAATGTTACCAAAATTTGGACCAGATTGTTTATGTTTATCTGTGGCCCATTGAAGACAGTAAGAAAAATAGTCTGATCGAATAGTTCATGCTAGGAATAGTGAGAATTGCACATAAAATAAAATCATAGAGCAAAAACAGCAAGGCTGAGTGAGTAGGCTGATTCAAGAATATGCCAAGTGTGGAACATCAGGCTAGGTTTTTGGGCTTTTGAAAGTGACATATTTATTTACAATCAAATATAAATTATACGTGTGTATGTATATGCATATACATGCTATATACAAACTAGTGAGTGAATTCTATGTATTACCTGAATAATTTGATGAAAATACAATAATGTTTAAATTTTTAAAAATTTATTACAGTGAAAAACACATTGTCATTAATTCCTCCCCCGAGCTGTTTCTTCTGGCTTCCATTCTTATCCCATCGCTATGCCCCTTTCTGCAAGCAATTCTGAAGGTCTTCTTTCCTGAGTCTCTTAGTTACACTGATGTGGCTCCCTCAGTGACTTCAATTGATTCAAAATGCTTTCTTTTCACAGACATTCAGAGGGAGGGGAAGAGCCCGAAGCCATTCTGCATCAGATCTAGTAAACCAGGCAGCGAGGGCACCTGGTGATCATTTCATGAGCCTGCTTTTCCGTTGGGTGACCCTCGACAGCAGCATTGGTGTATTTGTGATCTTGCCTCACAAAGACATGGAAAAGGACTTGCAGGACTGCTTTCGGAAGTGGGAAGAGGGTGGGGGTGAGTGTTTTCAAAGTGAGGGGAAGTATTTTTGAGGAGGATTGATAACAATGTCTCTTTCACTTTGATACATTTAAAAATTTTAAACATTCACTGTGTACTTTGACCCCCAGTACTACATGCACATAATATGTGCATTCTTTTGTGTTATCCCTGATTAGTCTTTATTTTGAAGTTAAAGCAATTGATATCTACTCAGAATAGGATTTTAAAAGACTGCTACTCTCAGAGGCCTCCCTGAAGGCTGACCTGCCTTTGGAGATGGTGGCCATCATCAGCAAGAACTACCACTGTGTCTCTTCTACTTAGTTTTGCAGGGATCATGGTTTCTGTAGCAATCATTTTTGTGATTGTGGTCTTCCCTAGGATTAGCTTATCTTCTGCTGTAGTTTAAAATTCTGTGGCAGAATCTTTTCCTTTCTTCCTATTCTAAGTTCTGTCGTGGCCATTTGCTACACAGACAATGGCCACGGGGCTTCTGCTGTCAACCCAATCCCACATGTGTCTCACCCAGGGAACAACCTCCATTTCAACGCTCTCAGATTGGCTGCATTACCGACTTTTGTTAATTCCATCCTGCTAGTTAATGTTAGCTAATGGCATAAGTGATTCTGACGAATTACTAAAAGCCCTACATTCATTCCTGAAGCAAGTCCAGGTCTTAGAGCAAGAAAGAAAAAATAGACTGGCATGAATACCACATTGGAAAAAGCTTTGATTTTGGAGAGTGATGTTTGATAGGATAGTGTCTTGTTCTGCCTACCAGTCTCCTGATAGATATCCTTGCCTTATGGATTCAATTTTCTGTGTCATCGTCAATCAGCACACTGTTAGACACAGCACTGCCAAGGAAAGAAAATTCAGTGATGATTTTTAGCCATGTTGCCAATGAAAATCTTACATTGACTGAGTCTCACTTTCTTTGTTGAGTCTTTGAACAAGTCTGTGGAATATGGACTTAATAAAAATTGACCTATGACATAAGTCTGTTTTAGCCCATTGGTAATGAGGAATGGACCGGCCATGGTGATGTCAGTGGTGATACAATCGAATCAACCTTTATTAACCAGCTTGGAGATCTCTGTGAGCACTAGCTCGAAAGCCAAACTTTTACAAGATGCCAAGGTCTGTGTGTTTGAATGCTATATGAACATTGGAATTAGTGCTAGCTTTTTCTACACTTCTGTGTTAAACAAGAGCAAGTCCAGCTTGCCTTACTAAAGTCAAACATGCCTTGTGCGGTTAGAAGTCAGGCCCAGATTTCTGATCAGAGTACCCAGGAAGTATGGAGAGGATGCCCTCGAAAACATTGTGTCATTGGCTCATTCTCATGTGTGTTGGAAAGGCTTCTTCACACTTCCAAGTCAGTCTGCCACAAATGGTTTAAATTATATATAACTTTTAGAGCTGAACATACAGTACACACTATAGAAACAGTTGCTCTTGTCATGACAATGTTTCTTAGTCTCTCTGCTGCTCTTTGCAGTCGACCACTGTTGCATTTTAGCCTCGTATTTCCTTATAGGCCTTTAGAATGATTAGTCTACCTTGATGGTGAAAAGTTGAAGTCTGAATATATATATATATTTATTTATTTTTTCCCCAGAGTCTCACTTTATTGTCCAAACAACTCACTAGGTGTCCAGTCTGGCCTCAGATGCACAGTTATCTCTCTGCTGCAGCATCCCACGTGCTGGGGTTGCCGGATTACAGGAGTACACCACCACACCCAGCTTGTTCTTTTCGTTTTATTCACCAATACTTGATGTCATTTGCTCGAGTTTCTGAGGCAGAACTGTTCCGAATGAAGTTCCTACAGCCATTCCACTTCTCGTAAGGCTGTGTTACCTGATACAAACTTTCATTTTCTAGTCTCCATCACAGATAGGGGAAAGATAGGTGTTGTGGTTAGGATCTGGAGTGTCCCCCAAAAGTCTCATGTATTTGATACAACCATGAAATGTTGGTGGATTGGGGTCTGGTGGGGAGGGGTGGATTACAGTTAAGTTAGGATTAACAGTGTGTAGTGGCCACATCTGGATGCAGGAGGGACTGGTTACTGGGCGGGGACCTGAAAGGATACATAAGCTGCACCTGCCTTCCTGGAGGGCGGGGACTAGTCTCAACTAGCCTCAGTTTGTCTTCCTGTTTGTCGGGGAAGCTGCCTACAACTATCTCTCTGCCATGTACTTTGATTGTTGCCGGCCACCCCTGAATGGACTGTGATCTTCGGGACTGTGAGCTAAAATAAACCTTTCCTTTCCTAAGTTTGTGAGTGTCCGGTATTGAGTCACAGCAACGAAAAAGTAACTAAGACAACAGGGCCTGTATGGGAATTGGTAAGTAGTGCTTCCAAACATATTTTTAGTAGCTCAGGCAGGTTCTCTGCTTCCTTTTTCTTCTATTGTAGAATATGGATGCAAGGATGGTAATTAAATCATATTTTGCAAATATAATGTGACCTCCATGGTACACGCTAATGAAGTCATCACAAAAGCATAGCAGGAGGCTGGGGTGCTCATGACATGGTGTCTCTCAGGCATCCTCAGCTTCACTTCATTTCACATGAGAGAATTACAACCTCTCATTAATGTGGGTACTCTTAATTTCCAAAACAATTGCCAAGGACCTATAGTAATTTCTAAAGGACTTGGTGTCTACAATCCTTTTACCTGTTGAAACGTTCCATAGGGGCCATTTAAAAAAATTTTTTTTGCCTTGTCTGATAATATAAGCTCCTTCAAAGTGCAAAACTCTACTCATGCCATTGTGTTTCTTCCCGACTCAAAAGAGTACTAGACACTATAAAGACTTTGATAGTTTGGTGGTAGTTGTGGGGGTGTTAAAACCATTTGGGTGTCTTAAAGATTGAAGTGTCAGTGAGATATGGTGATATTCACAGGCAGTCTCAGCATTTTGGGAGGGTAAAGCATGAGAATTGTAAGTTGAAGTCCAGCTTACGTAGCTTACAGATTTACACAGACCTAGACTCAAAATAAAACATAAAAATGGAGAAACTGGGGATATATTTCAGTATGAAGAGCCTGAGTTCAATCCCCAGCACTAGAACACAAATTCCCAATACTAAACTGAAATATATTTTTATGTATAACACACATGTATTTGATGCATGTAATATTTGCCACAGATGGGTTTTGCATATACGTATTCTGTTTTCTCAAGACTAATATTCAGCTTAATTCTCACCTATGCTGTTTTAAAACATTGCTTTGTAACCAGAAGAAAACAGCCTTGGAAATAGGTAGAAAGGAGTAACAGGTTGCCAAACTTGCATTAAGAATTCACTTATTTTGGAGGCTGGAAGAATGGCACAGCGGTTAAACTGCTTGCCTTGCGAATGCAAGGCCTTGAGTTCAATTCTCCAGCACCACATAAAGCAGGGTATGGTGGTGCATGCCTGTAATCTCAGCAATTGGGAAACACTGGGAATCTGAGGCAGGTGGATTACTCTGAGTCCAAGACCAGCCTGGGCTACCTGTGAGTTCAGGACTAGCCTGGGCTTCAGAATGAGATTCTTTATCACTGGAAAAAAAAAAAAAAATGAAGCGAATTCTCCTTTTTTTTTTTTTTTTTTTTTTTTTTTTTTTGAGACAGGGTTTTACTCTGTAGCCCGGGCTGGTCCTAAACTCACCATGAAGCCCAGACTAGCCTTAGACTCACGGTAACCCTCCTGCCTCAACCTCTCAAGTGCGGGGATTAGAGGTATACACCACCATGCCCGGCTTTATGTGGTGCCACGGAATCAAACAGGGCCTTGCACTTGCCAGGCAAGTGCTTTAACCGCTGTGTTATTCCTCCAGCCCCAGAAGTTACTTATTTTGAATGGTGAAACTCATCCATTTCCTCTAACATATCTAAGGATGAAAAGGACGAATCAGAAGAACTCTTATTCAAGCCATCTGACAGCAATAGTTGGAGCAATAACTACACGAGGCACTTGCTAAGTAGGCCGTGTCGTGGATGACTCTTGCTTAATTGGTCAGTTCTGTCTATGTCCTTTATATCTCTTGTGTCTTTATTATTTATTTTTAAATTGTTTTTCTATTATATCAAACCTATATAAATATCAGAAAATTAATTTTAAAGTTTATTATGTTGTTATAGACATTACCAGCCTTAAACTCATTTTGAATTTACTAGAAAAAAATTGTTGCCTCCATTTGGTTTCAGTTCTCTTTGCTGGGTTTAGAGGAGACCCGGAAATAAATGCTATTTCCACCTGGAACCACTTTTTTCCTCACCAGGTTGCTTGTTTAATGAAGAGAAATAATAAGAACCGAGGTTGATGCAGATTAAAATGTCACTATTTTTGTGATAAGATCTAACCTACAGAATAGCTTTCAAATAGTAAAACCCGGAATGAGATCCATGGGCTTAGCTGGGCACAGGTACAAGTTCCCAGACAGAGCCGCCCCCGTGTAGAGGCCAGGTCTTGTGCACATGAAGCAAAGAGGGGCATACTGGACACCATGGTTTTTGCAAGGAGTTGGCACCTAAGTAGGCAGAGATGACAAGGATCTATTTCTTTGAGTACAATTCTTTTTTATCTACCTTGCTGACTTTATCACTGTGTCCAGTTGCACTGTGGAACACAGAGTAGGGGTTGGGTCAGGGACCAAGAGGTGGGAATATAAGGAAAATTTCATGGAAGTTTCATTTCATGGGAGCCAGCAAAGTGGAGAACAAATCCCCTCATGTCCACCCCAACTTTGCCCAGAATCCCTTTCTTTTTTCACCTAAGCTATCATTTTTACATAGCTAGTGAAAAAAAAAGTTGTTTTTTTTTTTTTTTTTGTTTAAAGTTTCTACTGATTTCAGGTTTCTTATTAACTGCTGGGGTACCTACGCTTACCTATCTTCAAAGATTTTTAGCAAATAGTAACTGAAGATAAGCCTCAAACATCTACTGAGTGTGACTCATTTTAGAAGAAACAAGAAGCACATTCATCAGAGTCTTGTCTGAATCAACAAGGAGGAAATCCAAATGCTCTGAATTCAGCACCAGCCACATTGGAGGCAAAAATTGATGCCATTGGTGTGTCTATGTCTAAAGGAAAACATGGACCAAAGTCATTTTGCTAAACCAAAGGGCTTCCCTGTTAGTGCAAGCCTGGAAACCACAGGCTAGCCAGGAGAGGGGTTGGGGTTCAAGACCAAGCTGATCTCACTGGGAAAAGATGCTTCAATATTGTATTCAAGTTTAAGTTCTGCCCAGTTGTTTAAATTCAATGTGTAAGTGCTGGTGTTATCCTCTAATGATCAGCTAAGTACATTTGCACATACGTTTAAACATGTTGGTAGAGTACATTGATTTGGCAGATCTTATGCTAACTTTAAATGAGAACTAATGCATATGTGTTGGTTTCTAAAAAAAAAAATCCCATCAGGTTATACCTTTTATTCTAAATAAGCTCTCAAGAGGATCTTAACTTTACAGCCTTTTGGATTAAATCTGCCTAACTCCATGCTTTTCAGCACTTGTGTTAACTCAATCCCGGAGATTTCTCAGTAACATATGAGGTTTGATCTTATCTGAATTGCTGCTCCTCAGCGATACTGCTCCATTTGAAGTCACTTTCCTAAGAGTGATGTACATTTTGGGCATCTGAGTATATTTGTAGAACTAGTAGTTGTGGTAACAAGACTAAGTTTACATGTCTGTCCACATCAGCACCATGTACTCAAGATGGATTTCAGCTGCCAAAAAGGTCACTCCAAACGGCTTGCACAAACCTGTCTTTATGCCCCTGTTTATTATGCCCCCATGTAGTGAGATGTCTTAGGCACTGAAACAGCACGGCCATATATCAACAGCTCTCGGGTGGTTCCGAATGTTCTAAACAAGAGCAAGGGTGCACTGAACCTCCCATGTAAACTTTATACAACAGATTCAGCAGAACTGTAATTATTTACAAAATGATGGCATGAGAAATCTCTGGATTTATATCTTACGTTAAAGTAACTTAGATGGTGTCCGCAGAATTCTTGAATTCGTGGTAGGTTTGCAATTTATTTTGTTTTATTTTGGTTGTACTTGATACAACTCTAAGGCGATTTTCATTGAAATTCAAAAGGAAAACAACGAAGATTGGACAGGTTTTAGAAGTGTACAGGATCGTAAGTCTGAGGGATATGTGGTTCCAAATTTAGTCTTCCTTGGGCATAAAATGTTGTGCACTTGGTAAAATCTTCCACTTTTTTGCTTTTACAGCATAGCAAAATAATTAAGAAAAATTAGAGCATTTTAGAGAAATATATGTAGATATGAGGCCAACTGAATCAGGTGGAATTTAGGACTTTATGTCCCTTATTCAGTTTGTTTCATGTCCAAAGTAGTGAATCTAAACACAAAGCTCCCTTTGAGGCCAAGGGGACTCCCTGTTTGTACTGGCATCCCAGGGTGGGCATGAAAAAGTGGAATGAGGCCTCTGAGAACATGGAAAAATCCAGAATCCATGAATATTGCAGTCCTGAGGGGGAAGTAATACAGTGCCATCAAAATATTACATACACTAAAAGTTGGCTATCTCTTCATTTTTACATCATATCGCTTAGACACTCACGCAGATTATATATTTTTTCCACACATCCAATACTCACGCTCCCTTTAAGTTTCCCTTCCCAAGATCTAATAGCTCTGAGGTCGAGGTCTTAGATACAGAAAAAGTATCTATCTATATTCCATATGACTTACCTACAAAGTCAATATGTGAATTGTTCTCTTTTGCTCCCAAAGAGTCAAAATTATTTCACATTCTGCCGCAAAAGGATAATTTAATCACCAGATTCCTTCTTGGCTCACATGAAGAAAATTACTTTAGGTATGTTCTATTGACATATTTCAGTGGGTGTTCAGTCATGAAATCATGAATAATCTGCTACGAATGTTATCTCATCACTGTCAACATACTTTCCAACCTTTAGCTAAATATTGCCCCTAACACCACTGTAGGAAAGAGAAAAATTATTATCATGTCTTACTTTCACAGCAGGGCAAGTGAAAGAAAAGCAGGCAGATAAGCGTTTTTCTCAAGGCAAAAGATACCATTAGAGCTAGAAGTAAGGCTGAGCTCTGCGGGGATCATATGTGGTGCAAGCAGACCCAGCTTAGGAACTGCCTTCTGACTTAGGAGGAGGAAGCAGAGAGTCTATACACTCACCATTATTCTCCAGATATCATTAACCAGGAATAAATTAGACCAGTCTTTGCAAGGACTTTTCATTTCCTCAGACATCAAAGATGTTATTTATTTGTAGTGTAGAAATCTTTACCTATGACTGGAGGAAAAATTTACAGAATTAGGAATCTGTCAAAACCTCATTGGGCATATTAAATTTTTCAATGCTGAAAAAAGTCATAGAACTCAATTTAATTTCTAAATCTCACTTACTTAAAAAATATTTCCCTACATGGAAATGATCTGTTCCTCTGGGAAAATGTCATTTGATATAAAGCCAAAGCCAGAACCAGAAATTATGACATAAAAATAGGGAGTTGGGAGACTTGAAGTTTGCATTGCCAAGAGGGATGTGTTTCAAGAGTTGTTCAGTTTTTGTAATAGTTGCGTGCCTCCTTTTCAAAATATAAAATGGCGAGAATAACAATTTGAGCTAAATTGGAAAAGCTAGAAAAAAAAGTCATGAAATAGAAATTTACATTTTTAGACCAATTTTCCTAAGCATACTTTAAATTGTTGCACTTTACTCATATTGTAGTTGATATTACATAAAATATTAGGTCTCACAAAACTTCACTGGGTATAAATTTATTTTGAAGATCAGACCGATACAGAAAGAGTAAGTACATTTCTACATCTCTCTCAAGTGTAGGTAATGTTTTAAAATATAATTATGTGGTATACTTTCAAGTTATTAAGGATACCCCCAATAGAGTATAGGTGGGTATTAAAAAATAGGCTGATCTTAGCTAGCTTACATAACTGTTATTGAATTTTCAAAATGAACTTCATACATAATAGAAAATGAGAATAGACTTTTTCATATCTATAAGGAAAATAAAAAAATGGAATAAATAGGTAGAGTTAAACTCTTAAAAGGAGTGAATCCACGCTATGTCTGTTGGGAACTATAGTAGCATTTCAAGTTTCTGTTATTCATCCAGGTGCTCTTAAAGTATTTAAAATCATGTAGACCAGCAAAAACCTCAGTTATTTCTTATTGATTTTTTGAGGCAAGGTCTTGCTCTCTAATCCAGGCTGGTCTTGAGCTCACTACACAGCCTACGCAGGCCTAGAACTCATGGCAGTCCTCCTGCAACAGCCTCTCTAGTTTTGGGATTGATTACAGGCAGGCATTATCATACTATGCTCATGTGGTGCTAGGAAGTCAAATGCAGGGTCTTGCACATGCTAGGTAAGCACTCCAGTCTTTGAGCTACACCCCAGACCAATGAAAAACCCTTAGTAGAAACAGTCTCATATATTTAAAGTTGAATTTTGACAATAAAGGTAAGGTTTCATTTGTCCAAAGAACTGTCAGTTACACAATCTAAGTAGAGGTGAACAAAGATACAAACAATCCAAAAGCTAACGTGTGGACATGGTGTTTTTAAGAGCATTGACTTTCTTATTTTTTGTAGATAAAGAGATTCTGTCAAATCTTTCCATCCTCCTCTCAATCCCTTCTAGGAGATTGTGAGTTGTGGTTCACTGCAGCATGGATGGTTCCAAAAATTAAACGCAGAGGAAAAAGGCCATTGATTCTTCAGGCTCTCAATACCCAAAACTTAAATCCATTCAGATTGCTATAGCTGCCACTGAGGCGGAGCAAATAGCTAAAGCTTTGATGGTTGTTGCTTCTCTAAAAATTTCCTTGAGCCAGAGAGAGAAAACTAGGGAAAAGCTACGGACGGGTTTCTGAACACTTGGGTACTGTCAGGAGGCACAGTAAAAGGAAGATTAAATGGTGAGTGGATAGGAATTCAGAACCACTTTGCAGAGGGTATCCGTGGCAGTTCCTTCATGAGAGCAGAGTTATCTCTCATTACTTTATCAGGACCAAGAATAATCCATCACACAAACCATCATCACGTGAGGACCACCCTGCCTCAGCCATCAGCATTGTGACTAGTGATCACCCTCCCAGAATGCCTTGTGTTTGACTTCTAGTGGATACCTTCAAGACACTCACAATCACACCCAAAGATCCCAGGTCACTCTGGACACCCTGTGGCATTGTATTAAATAAGGAGTGTCCATTATCTCTGAAGGAAGTAGGGCCAACTCATGACCGACTTTAACATTCCCCCTTGGGTATGAAGCGGTGGCTAAACCTAAGTGCCATAGGCACACGATCATGACTTCAAAAGCTAACTGGATTTTTGAAATTTTGTGTAAGAATGCATCTGATCCTTAATCTATCCCCCAAGAGGACAAACAGCAAAGACAGAGACCAGCTTCCATTCTCACTTGCCTTGACAGTCTACCTCTTTCCGAAGTCAGCTTCTGAAGTAGAAAAATGAAAATCACCTTTCCCACAGCTTTCCAGAGTAAGGCACTCTGGTTTTACAGGACATTTTGGCCAAAGACTTGTCAGAGAAGTAGGTAAAATTTGTCCAACCGCAAAGCAAGATCTGCTGCATATCATTCAAATACTAAGTATCTAGAGATGACTCAGCATATAAATTCAGATCTGTGACAGGACTGGACAAATTGGAAGGGGTAAAGAATAAAATTTGAAATCCTATGATAGATACCAGATTTCCATGCCTTCAAGTGAATCGGAACAGACCCTAAGTTATGACTCACTTGATGCACTGTGGGTTATTTTAATTCAACGTTTGTGAAGAAAGTAGTCTTCCAGGCTAGACAGACTGTTAATCCAACCCAGCTCACGGCATGGCTAGTCAGACCCAATTGCTCAACTTGACTGTGTTTCCTCCTGAAAAGCTGGATTTTTAAATAAGAGTTATTTCAATTAATTAAAAAGACTTTGACTTAGAATGAACAAGTTAGGGAAAGTTATTTCACTCAATAAGGTCTCCTCTATTCATATCCACTGCTGGGATTATTGTGCTCAGTATCTCTCTTGTGCTGAACAGCCTCCATCGCTCTGTGCCCATGATGGTGTGTCTTAAGCTGGTGATTCTGTGTCATAAACATTCTGTGTTCTAGTGAGCATCCTCAGACACTGTACAATATAAAGGTTATTATTTTTTAATTGAATCCCAAGTGATTAGAGCTTTCCATTGGAGGATTTAACATTCTGTAAGCAGTAGAGTCTGCCAGTGCTGTTAACCAGCTCTTTGGACGCAAGTGATTTTTTTTTTTGCAAGCATTTACTGAGATACCCTAAATTACTTAACTACAGCAATGTACTTTCTCTCCCTTAATCTTGATCTGATCCCTGAGGGGCTATTTATTACAGATATATACAACTTGTCATTAGAAGTGAAGTTAATGTAATATGACACAAGTAGAACACATTGTTTAAATGTGTTCCAGAAAGTTAGCAAATTCAGCTTAGTGAACACATGCATGATCTTCTGCCCAAAAACGCAGCAAGAGAGGAGCGAGGCCAGGGTGTGGGGGCAAAATATTAAACACTGCTCACTGTAGGTGGCCAATTAATACCCTGCATCCAAGCTGGAACAAATCCTTCCACTATATACATAAAGCATATAATCTCTTATCTGCTTAGGCATTATCAAATATTTTAGCAAATCCCAGTAACTTCAAACACAGGTTTAACGGAATGCAGCGCTAAAACATGCAAAGTCAAGAATCAAGATTTTTAAGAACATAATCTGTTTTAGAAGGTTTCAAGAGAACTGCTTTGCAATGCCATTATAATTTTATCCCAAGAGGAAAGATGTCTGATTTGGCAAAACAGCATTACATGTGTTAAGAAAAAATGCACCAATTTGCCTTCTCAAAATTAGAGCCATAAGCAGGCAGCTCCTTTCGACTCCTTAGAAGCTGAAAGAGTGTACAGATATCAATTTGGTAGTCAACATTTGGCTAACATATAATATTAATTTGAGAGGGAATTCTAATAGATGTCCTTAAGACATTAACAGTGTGACCAAGCTGGGATATGTGCCAGTATTAATTCAACATTGTGGTTTGTATCTCTTCAAGTCACAAGCAACACAATTAATTAGACCACAAGCATAAAAATAGAAAAGCCAACAGCATCAATAATGTAGCTCTGACAAAATTCCATTTTTCACTTAATAATACATGTGTTTTAAAATGAATCCATTTCTTCCCTGGACCCACTATCCTTTCCGCACCCCCCGTCCTCCCGATAATTGGGTTAGATTTTAAGTGTCTTTTTATCTTGTCTAGCTCCCCTTGGATTCTCCTCCTGTGCTAGGTGGGGTTTAGATGAAAGATCAGACAGTAGGTAAAGCAACAGAAATCTCCTTTTTCAGAGGTAAACACAGCATGAAGCCAGGAAGAAACACACAGTGAGAGAGAGGCAGGCCAAGCTGCATGGAGAAAACTCATTCTGCATGTATTTTAAAACAAAAAGCTCTCTGATAAACTTAACTTACAAGCATAACATTTTACACTTCTTATGTAAACCAGAATATGTAGAGCCAAACGCTAGTTCCAGGCCCAAAAGGAAGAGAGAGAGAAAAAAAAAGGAACAAGAAAGCAAATCACTTTTTTTCTAAGTGATTGGCCTCGTAGGGTTTGCACAGCTTCAGAAGTCTAGTGCCTGTGAGTGATGCAAGATAACACTTTCTTGTAATTTTATATAGTAAGCAAAGATTTAGAATATTTACAGACCACCCCGAGGAAGAACGTCACTGGATTGTAAGAGCACGCTCATACCAGAACATTCATCTTTAAAAAAAAGTGCCCAGTGGCCCTCAGGCCATATATGGCTGTAGGAAAGGTATGCCTTTGACCTTCTAGTGTCTGTAAAAACTAGAGCACAAAGTCGTTACAGCCTACTGAAAGATTTTTCTAATTTAATTTGTTACAATGACTGACTTCTAATCAGATCTGGCCAGTGACTGTACTAAAGCACCTAAGGTTTTTCACATTTTAACCTCAGGCAAGAAGACTACATAAAGATATTTGTATTTTTTTTGAATGACAGTCTACCAACATAGAGGCTATCAATCAACGTGAAACAAAATCTTTCCATCAGTACACAGCAGCAAACTGAATTGCTTCGATATTTGGGTATAGAGCTAGCTTGCACAGAAAGGTCTGTGTACTATATTTTAGATGGTACGCAGCCAGACCTGTGTAAGTTCTCTTTTCTGATTTATGAATAGTTCCTGAAATACTCAGTGTTTCTTCTTTTAAAAATTGATATAGAAATGTTCCAAGCTTTCAGTTATGTGTTATTTATTTGGTTTCTATTCTATACAGGTGAAAGGGTAGAAAGAGGGGCAAAGGATCCTAGGAAAGGGATGAATATCTAAAAAATGGGGATGGGGCATGGATGATCATTGGTCCCCAAGCCCTATGTTTTTAATATGTGATAGAATTTGGAACTTATGTGTATATATATATAAACTAAAAAAATTGACTGGAAAATATTACAGTATTCTACTATTTATATTAGCAACATACACTTTCACAGAAGCTCCCAAACATTATGCATTGGTTAACAGATGCTTTGAAGTCTGATTATAAATATTCCTGGCCTTTGTAGATATCGTAGTTTGAATCTGGAGTGAACCCCAAAAGCCTCATGTGCCGATGGATACTGTGTAATATGAGGAGATGGGGCCTGGCTGGAAGGAGCAGATGCTTGGGGCTTGTAATTTCTCCCAGTCTTGTCTCTATTCTGATCTCTGTCTCCAAAGCAAGAGCTCTGGTTTGGGCTCTAGCTGTGGCCCCACGTTGTGATCCACCATTTTCTAGCCACCCACCTGGGAACAAACTTAGGCCTTCTGAAACTGTAAGCTAAAATAAAATTTTCCTTCCTAAAGTTGTGGATGTTGGATACTGGGTCACAGTTATGAAAAAGTAAATAAGACAAAAATTGGTACCAGGAGTGGGGTTGTTTTTGTGATTTTACCTGATCAAGTGTAGGTAGATTGCATGAAATTGGGCATAAGAAAGAGCACACCTGATACAAAATCAGGAGAATATTGAAATTCTCAAAAATTTAAGAAATTCTTTAGATTTTGTAATTCAGATTAAATTTTCTAAATTTAAGAGAAAAAATGCATACAGCAAGCTATAACTTGTTCAAAATCAAAGGTTTTCAAGTAATACTCCTGAGCACGTTGGTAGGAGTAGGACAGGAATGAAGTTGGGAAGCGGACCCAGAGGCACAACTGCTCTGAGGCAAAACTTCTTGGGCACCCTGAATCTTATCTTAAGACTTGACTTGACAAAGATTCTCCTAGTCAAAGAAAGAAAAAAAAAATATTGATAATACAAAGTGGAAGCATTTATAGGTAAATGGATGTAACTTGAGACCATTATGCTTAGTGAAGTGAGTCAGAAGCAGAAGGTGAAATATCAAATGGTTTCCCTGATATGAGAAACCTAGCCCACAATTATTTTATAGAATTTATTATGGGACAAAATTGGAACTGGAGGGGAAGGAGAGGAAGTGGGAGGGTAGAAAAGGGAGAGGGGAAGGATTTGTAATTTTGCCATGATATGTATATTATGTATATGGACAAAGTACTCAAGATCAATGTAAACTTTATGTATTGCACTTATACATATCAATAAAATGGGGAAAAGAATTTTAAAAATACATGCTCTTGAATATTGTTACCAGAAGAGTTACTAGAATTTATAAGAACTGTTTCTACCATTAGCATTAGTTTATTTTGGTAAGTTTAATAAAATCTTACGAATACTATCAGAAAACTTTTCAGTATTGTCTATGAGGAGAAAACCATCACAGTACCTAGATTTTTATCAAGAAGTACTTCAGGAGAGAAATGTTTTACTATAAAATGAATTATTCTTTTGGATGCAAAGATAATGCATTTTAGTTGTAGAAAACCATGGACACTCAGAGAAATATTTTTGAAGTGATATCAAATCACCTGTAGGCATATTGTCTATACTATTTACTTTTTGTGGATGTGTTTTATTAAACATTGTTCTGTGTTTTACAAAATCTTTATTTAAGGGAAAGTAACCGCAAAATTGAAATGAAGTTTTCCTTAAATTTTAAGAAGATTATAATGAGGACCTCAGCTCTTTACAAAGTCCTCCTCCTTTCCATTTGGATAATCCTAAGAGGCCACAGTATTTTCTTCAAAGCAGTAATTACATTCCTGGAAGTGGACCCTTAGCAGTCCTTGGCCTCTGGAAATTTAATCTAGTCTATGTTGATGATATTATTCACATTAGTTTATCCTTTACTTTCTTAATTTCTTTTTCACTATTTCCTGAAGAAATATTTATATAATAAATAAAAGGCAGTTTCTACCACAAGAAGAAAAGCCAAATAACCAGTGAGGGGAAAAAAATCTTAATGAACTGCTAGGCTGAAATTAGACTTCCTGAAGTAAACTCAAATAAAATGTCCACAGCTTTTGCTAAAGAAATCACTATTGCACACGTTAAGCAAAAGTTTATCTAGTCTGTTTGTGATCTATAAACCACAAGATTTCCCACTTAAACAGCAGAAGAGATAGTTGTGAAGGATGGATGTGAGGTAATAATGCTAAATGTCTACCGGAATTTTCTTTAAATATACTTTTAGATTAAGTAGCATAAGATTATTATATGTATTTAGAATTCATAGGTACTGAAAGTTTAAAAAATTGAGATAAAAATAACATTTTTAAAATAGCACTATGGAGTAAGTCTAAGATACTAAACCCATGGGCTTGGTGATAAGACAAAAATCTAGTAGAAAAATAGATGTCTTGCCTCCTCCTCCTGTAGCTCTCCCCTTGACTAGAACCAAACTACCGCCATGATTAACTCTAAATAATAACAATACTGGTTTAGTTTTAGACCGTGGGTCTCCCCTAATTCCCTTGGCTCTGCCCAGTTCAGGACTACCTGGCCTCTTATTTCAGCCCTCTAGCTTAACACTGTATAAAAATCGCCCCTACTTTTGTCTCTCCCTCACTAGACTGTAAATACCTTGCAAGCACCAATTTTCATCACCCAACAAAATCTCACGTATGGACGACGTGCTCAGCATATTTATTGAATAAGTGAATAAATAAGTGAAATAAACAGAATAAATGAATAGGAGAGGAAATAATTTCTAACTTAGATATTGCCAGCATAATGACAACATGACATTCTGCCCCTTGTTTTGGTGCATTAAGATGATCAGGTAAATTCCTAAGTTCTCTGTTCCTGTTAAAACACCTAATGTCAGCACACTTTTCAGTGTCTCTGCGTTACTTCAGAGATTAATTAGGGGCCTCGGTGTAGAACATTTCTCTTGGCTAAATGATCATTAAGGGTTAATGACCCAATGCTTGCCCTGGGCCAAAAATTATTTCTAATCAGTAATTATCCTCTGCCCTTGTGCCCTGAACCTCCACAATTGCTGCTTAATTTAAGCAAAATCTACAATGCTGGCAGAACATGCCTATCTGTGTTCTTTAAACACAATGAGCATGGGTTCTGTGGATCTAATCAGTTGTTTACATATCAATTGCTTCTTGGCAACAGCAGAAGCTGTGTCCCTCATTTTCATAAAAACTTAAGGCCTGTGTCCTGAGAGGTCAGGTCACCTTGCTTCCTTACTCCATGGGTCAGTATTGTTATTTTTGGGATTGAATAGTTTTTAAGTAAAATATTAAGATAAAATTTTACGTCTTGCTGTGTCACTCCCTTGTCACTTTTCCCCTCAGCATGAGTTTGGTTAGTTTTTTAAAGCATACAATGTCTAATGATGGCAGGATTCTTTTTGGGATTTTTCTTTGGAATTTTTTGATAATGAATTTGGAAATACTTTGGATTCTTAAAAGTTAGTTAGAGTAAAATGCGGCATGAACGTGTCCAGAGTTTTCCCTTACAAATATTTACTGCAGCACAAAACTTTGTTACATTTCTTTAGTCTTCTTGATAATCCCCTGATTAAACCATGTCATGCTTAAAGGAGCCAGAGAAAAACTGTAGAGCTTGCCAAAGGCAAATAGGCTGTGTATTTCTTTCAAAATTCTATTTTTCAATAGCTTATATTTTTGTTTTCTGATAAAATAAACGATCTAGACTAACAAGCCACTAATTGATCTTTGACCTTTTCAGCCACATCAAAAGCTTCTTAAAAGCCAATTAGTGGAAATAGAGAAAAGGTCATTTTATCACTGGCATTCGGCATTGGAACTCTTATCCCGGACATAGATTTGAATTATCTTTGTGCCTTTTATTAGAAAAATAGAAAGATACATACTTTGATCATAATGCAGGTAGACATTTGCATGCGCCAAGAGTTTTGCTTCTCCTCATGCTCAGTACAGTGGTTTCCTTAGCGCAATCGACACACATAGTAAATGGTGGACACCGTCTTCTTCTGTTTTGATGGGGACCAGGGACGGCACTGATAAATGATGGCTACTGATAATCCCCGAGCCTCATTTTAACCTCTGTTTTTAATTGCTTTCTCAAAATAGCTTTTGACCAGACTATTTCAGAAGACACAATACATAAAAGACTAAACATCTGCTTTCAGTCCCTCTCTTTTCTTATCTGGTAATGTTGATTATAAGCAGGATAATATGGAAGAAAGAGAAAAACAAAGGCTTGGAGGACTACAGGGATGACTCTCCTTCCTTAGAAATTAAAACAGTTAATCAAGAAAATGGTGATTCAATATATTTGTAATTAAATTCATACAGATGAGGTGTTCTGAGAATCATTAATTCATTTATTTTTCCAAATTAATAGAATGATCTGCAATTTTCAAGGCTCTGGGCTAGTTATAGCTTGGAATGGATGATAGCAAGAAAAGACAGGGTTAATGTCTTTAAAAAATTATAGTATAGCAAAGGTTGCTAATATCTGATAAATTCCTTTATATGTTGTGCTTGAGCAGGATGTGTTTTATGCCAGCTTAGTAAAGAAGAAGGAATAGCTTTTATTATGATAACAGGTATTTTTCTGTAGTTAGAAAATTAATTCGTCTAATTTTAAAAATGACTTATTTTTCTCTGAACAAAAATACTAATTTTGTATATATAGAAGAAAAGTAAGCAAATATGAAAAAAAGAAAAAAACATGCAACACTAGACACAAGAAAACTAAATATATTCCAAAATGAAGCATAACACTATAACATAAAAAATATGTGGAACTGGTAGGGTAAAGTGACCAAGGTCACTTGTAACATACAAGATCAAGTATTGAAAAACTGTATTACACTTTGATTTTCTGAGCAAGAATTTCCAGTCCTTTCTTGAATGCTTTTTGTTTAAAGTATAAACAGACTACATTCATCAAAACCAGATGTTAATGTCTCTCTGCTCAGTTCTGCTATCAATATCAAGTTTGAAGGATCCAAAACATTTTTGTAAAAAATGGACTATTCCTGTGATCAGGGTTTACTCACCAGGTTGATGTGAGCCAAGCTCCCTTAATGTCTTTGAAATGCAAAAAAAAAAAAAAAAAAAAAAATCAAGGTCATTCAGATCATATTTTTCTCTCAAAAATTTTAAGTAATAAAAATTATTTGTTCAAGAAATCTCACATATACATGTAGCAGACAAACTTTCTGGATTACTTTCTAGAAAATTTTGAAAACTGCAGACACTGAAAGGACCAGCCCTTCTCTCTCTGGCAGACTCTACTGTCCTATCATAAGACAGAGGAGTGTAGCCCACAATTAAGAGAAGTGACAGTGGGTGGGGCAAGCCACAAGTGGTAACTCCACAGGGAGAACGAATACATTGGCAGAGATAGGGTGTGTTAAATGCTTATAGCCTTAAAAAAATAATGACATCTTTGAGTTCTGTTGGTGTCTTCCCCTGAGCATACAAAATTTCTAGCCATATCCTATGTTCTCTGACTATATGTTAATAGTCCATATAAAAATTATTTCTCCTAGAAAATAATATTAGTACCTATACATGTGTGACTTAGTGTCTTAGTACTCTCATGCTGCTGTAGTAGAAAATTTGTAAATAATAGACATTTATTCTTCCCAGTTCGGGAGACTGGAATCTCAAGGTCAAGGCGACAGCAGACTTGGTGTCTAGTGAAGGCCTCATTGCTTTTCTCATGGTGACACCTTAATAGCTTCATTCACCTAAGGAAAGGAGTGCTGTGTCCTCACACAGCAGGGGCACAAGAAAGGACTAAGTAGCTCCTCCAACCTTGTTATAAGGAACCGATACTATTTATGAGGACAAAGACTTCACAATCTAACCACTTCCTGAAAGCTCCCATCTGTCAATACTATTGCAGGCAGGAAGCTGTAATATGAATGTTAGAGCATGGGCATTCAAATCATCACATATAGATACAGTATGAGCATAAATGTAAGTATTCATATCTGTCTTAGTTACTTTCTTGTTGCTGGGACAGAATACCCAGTATTCACAGCTTTATAGGAAAAGATTTATTTTAGTTTACAGTTTCAGAAGATCTCAATTCATTTATGGGCAGCTGTCAGTAGTATAAACACATGGCAGGGCTGGAACTGAGGAAAGAGCTCCTCACAGCATGGTTGAACAGAGCCAAGTCTGGGAGGAATGGTGGAATGAACAGACACCCTTCCAGCTCAAGGCCAAGCACCTGGCTCTTGTGGCAAGGTCCCATCTCTCAACAGTACATAGTATCCATCAGTACTTGAGGCTTCTGAGGGACACTCCAGATTCAAATCGCACACTATCCTATTGGTTTTGTCTCTCTGAAAAATCCTGACTACTATACACTGATGATGTGTCCTGATTCTCATCCTGAGATACAGAACAAAGATTAAGAAAATGAAGAGATACAAAGTATTTTCACCATTCCTGAATAAAACATTCTAGTAAGTCATTGAATATTGGTACAAAATACTATGTTTTAAATTCTGGTTTTACTCTAAGTGCAATTACTAAGGATTTTAAAGTAAGTTGATGACTCATGCTCTCTGTATAGTACTTTAAAATTGCATATTTTTAAAAATTGAGGTTCACTTTAAAATTGTGTATTTTTAAAAAATAGGTCACTGGGATTCGTAATGGGAGAACGGATTAAAGATGAGTCAAAGGGTTCAACATATTAAAGGCTGTACTGAAAGTGGGAGAACACACCGGACAGGGCTGGGAGTGAAGAAGAAAGGGGTAAACAAAATCTAGATGTGGCCTGAAGATAAGATCTACAGAACCACCTTGTGGCTGAGGGAGGTGAAGGAGAAATGAGAGCACAGAGCGTGACTGAGCGACTCCTTGGCTGTTGGTTTGGGCAGTAGACTTGAAACGAATGAATGAGGAGCAAAGTTACAGATGAATAACATTGGCTATATTTCCAGGGTAGCACAGAGGAATGATTTCCAAAAGAATTGCATTGAAAGCTCTGAATTGCAAAAGAGAAATCTTAATTAGAAGTATCTCTTTGGGAATCATAGGCTTGTAAGTGATATTAACAGGCCTAGCAATATTTATGATCACTTAAGAAAAAAAATAGAGGACAAAAGCAGTTAGGATTAAGCCCTGACTAAAATTGTAAAGCTTCAGATGAGAATGAAGTGACAGAAAATGCTGAAAAGTGGCCAATAAGCAGCATCAGGACAGTGGCATGTCACAGAAGGCAAATGAATGTGTGAAATAGAGGAAGGGAAATGTTAAGGAGGTTAAGAGGAATAATAAGAGGATGCATTCTAGGTTGATGGAGTTGCTAACAGTGGAGCGGGAGAGGTACCCAGGAGATGATGGAAGGTTTATAGTACCTAGAGGGGAAAAGTTGTCCCAGAGAATAGTTCTTTCTAGGGCATACAATCATGTTGCCATCACTAAAGTATTAGATTCAAAGGAAATTTGAAAATAAAACAAAACAGAAAGATAATTTCAGATTTAAAAAAATAATATGTCAACACTGTTTAGGTCATAACTATAAAGCATTATTGTGTCAGAAATATGTTCAAATAGGTAACTTTTCTATATGACTATAAGTCCTCACTGTATACAAAGGAAAAAATACCCTAAAGTCTTTGAAATGTTTAGTTGACAACGTGATAAAATAAAGTCACGATCAGGGTGATAACTAAAGTAATCTTGCCACTACACACATCTAGAAAACTGAAAGAAATCTGTGGGAACATAACACAAACTTCAAGGTAATAGGAAGAAGTGCAGAGCTATATCCCAGACAAAGAAGGCCGAAGGGCATGCACTGTGCTTTCCTGGCTCTTCTCCCAGAGGCATTTGTGCATCATATATTGAAGCGTGATCTCAAGTAGAACATGGATGTGTCGTTGATGTCAGAAGATGAAGGTAGGAGGAATACAAGGAGCCTGAGAAAGCACTGGAAGAGAATATCAAAAAAGAGAGAGATACCATGAAAGACCTAAAGAATTCTCCTTAGGAGACCTCTGGACCCTGTGGCTAAATATTGAGCCATTTATGTATATAGTGTAAAACTCAGTCAGTCTGAGCCTAGGTTGGCAAGCCCAATAGGTCCCAGAAAAGGACACATACAAGTGACATGAGCCATTGGGGAGAGTCTGATTTTGCTTGTGAGCCCAGAAATGGAAAGCATAGGTAAGAAACCCAAACTAGTACTAAAGAATCTTTAAGTAAGTTTAAAAGATTATGAGGATCTGTAACTAAGATGCATATCAGAATGAAAACCAGCACTTTAAAAAGAAGACAGCAAAATCCATATGCTCATGTACATAACAATAACGATTCCCAGAATAACAAAAAAAATCTTCTAGAGAAAGGATATAATGGGAAAATCCAATGTTGTGACACATATCTATAGTCCCACTTACTCTAGAGGCTGAGTAAACCTAGGAGACCGGCAACTTCAGAATGTGGAACAGGAAGAAATTTATTTGAAGGAAGAGTGGTGAAAATTTTTCAAATCTGATGAAAACAGTTGTCCATGACTCTAAAGAGCTCAATGAACTCTACAGATAACACACACACACACACACACACACACACACACACACACACACACACACAAAAGCTAGGTATGTCACACTCACGGTGCTTAAAATGATCGAAAAAGAGGAAAAACAGAAAAAGAAAATCCTCACTGTGTAAAAAGGGAGGAAGAATGAGTACTGCAAACAACCCCCCAAAACGTATAAGCCTTATAGATCAAATACTTAATGAGTAAACACACAGAAATCTAACTAAAAATATTCTAAAATGAGAAAAATAGGAAACAAAACTATGAGATTTTGTTGCTGGCAGACTTGATTTGTAAGAAGTGTTTTTTTGAAAAGATAGCTAATGGAAACTTGGATTTACACTAAAAAAAAAAGAGCCAGAAATAATAGACGTGTGAAAAATATTAAATCTTAAATACAATTGATTGTATAAAACAAAATGATCACAGGTATGTATCATGTTCATAATATATGGAAAATAGTATGCATGACAGAAATAGGACAAAGTTCACAAAGAAAAACAAAAGCATAATGTTTTAAGGATTTTATCTGGTATGGCAAATGGTTTAGTATGATTTGAAGGTAGAATATGATCACCACAAAATGTGTGTCTTGGGCTGGCGCATAACTCGGCAGTCAGAGTGCTTGCCTAGGAAGTGCAAAGCCCCGGGTTTGAATCTCACCATCGCATAATCCCGGCATGGGGGTGCACACCTTGTATTCAAGTATTCAAGAGGCCATGGCAGGATGATTGCCAAATTCATAGCCAGCCTGGGTTATATACATTGAGTTCAGGACCAGCCTGGACTATAAAGTGAAATTCTGTCTTTAAAAAAGGTATATATTGAACTCCAGAGAAACAACTGAAAGATTAAACAAACTGTGTTAAATCCAAGAATAGAAATAGTTACTAAAAAAAATACCCAAATATAGAAAAATTAGAGAAAAAGAATGTCTAGACAAACAGAATTTCAGCAAGGTACTAGGTATAAATGAAACCTGTTAATAATTACATTAAAGGTAAATTATCAAAATACTCCAGGTGAAAGGCAGTGATTATCTAGATTGTGTTTATTAAAGGAATACTTAACTATGTTCTGTCTAAGAGAATGACAATTAAATGATACAAAAGCCATATGGGTTGCAAGTAAGCACAATTTAAAGATTTATTATGCTACCAATAGTCTACAGAAAGTTGAGATGGTTATACTAATATCTGACAGAGTACATTAGAGAATATGAATATTAAAAGAGATGAAGAATAAAGAACATTTTGTAATGATAAGGAAGACACAACTTCTCATGTGCACACACCTAAATATGGATGTTCAACATGCTTGAGTAAAAATAAAAAGTCTTTTTGAGGTAAATGATAGAATGAAGACAAAAAATTAGGAAGGATTAGTAGGCAAAAAATAATATTATCAACCAATTTTTCCCCTGTTATCATTTACAGACTACTCCTTCCAACGTCAGTAAGATAGACATATGATTTTCAAAAACACATGAAACATTTGCAAACTATATGTTAGGCAATTAAACAAATTTCAGTAAATTATAGTTATTGTAATTGTGTAGGTTATTTTTACTAACAATAATGGAATTACATTAGAAATCAATAATAGCACATATTTTCAAATTCCCATGTATTTGAGGATATACACTACAATTATAAAATAACCTATAAGTCAAAGAAAAAGTCACAAGGATAATTAGAAGATAACTTGAACCGAATTCAAAGGAAATTGTTCTTGTTTTATGCAACTGGCCAAAGATGCAGAGATTACTCAGAACCCAACGTGTACAGAAGTGAGAGCTTCAAAGGGATAGCATCCAGCCTCATCTCTCCCAAGAAAGGGGAGATAATGCCTCTGCCATCCTGATGAGGCAGATTTTTGTACTTATTGGGAGGAGAAAGAACGGTGGGCAAAAGTACAGGATGAGATGAGTAAGTGATCATCGGTGGCCTCTAAATTGGAGTAGCATGACTATAGATTATGAACGGAAAACTTACAGGGGCAAAGTCCATCAGCCGAATTGAAGACCAAAAATAGTCTTTTCATCAGGAAGCAAGCAGATATGAGTAATAGAGGAATATAGAGTGCACATTAATTGCCCTGAAACCTGACTGAAAACTACTGGCCTTGGGCCTGTGTTGCACTCAAAACTAAAGCTCATTGTGCAGTGTGCTATTTTAGACTATTGCTTAGAAACAACATTTTTTTGGTGGGGGTTCTTTTCCTGATGCTTTAATTCTTGCAGCTCCACAAATCACAGTATACAAAAAGTTGTGAGTTAAAGCTAAAAAAAATATTATTTGAAATGTTCATACTTGAAAATAGTAAATACTTATAATCAATTATTCATAGGCCTTTCCCTTAGAAAACTGGAAGAGCAGAAAAAATTAAATTCAAAAATTTGAGAGGGAAGAAATAACAGTGGAATAGGTTAGAGTGATGAAATAGACAGTAAATAAAAAATAGAAATTAAAGAAACTAAAGCTTGGTTCTTTATTAACCTCTAGTTTAAGGAGAAAGAAAATATAAGGTAACAATATCAAAAATTAAAAGAGGATATCACGGTATAGTTTATAAAAATTAAAAATGTAACAAGGAATTGTTGAAAATATATGCTAAACAATTAGTAAATTTAGATTTAAAAAAGAGGACATTCTTTGAAGTAGACACATTACCAGAACTGACACAAAAAGAAATAGAAAACCTGAATAAGCCTATATATTTTAAACTCTAATGTATTTTATTTTATTGCATTTATTTTGAGACAGGGTCTCTCTCTGTAATCGAGGTTGATCCTGAACTCACTCTGTTGCTCAGTTTGGCTTCAAACTCAAAGCAATCCTCCTGCCTCAGAATTCCAGGTGACGGGATTACAGCACCTTCATACCCAGTTTTTAAACTCTAATTTAAATCATTTTCCCTCAAAAACTAAAAACTTAAATGATATAACAAGTAAATCATTTCATAAATAAAATGCCAGTATTATATAATTATTTGATAAAATGTAAGGAGAGGAATATTCCTAAAATTATTTTTTTATTAAGAAGGACATAGAAGCCAGATAACGACATCACAAAAAATATCTTAGTTACTTTTTCACTGGGATACAATAACTCACCCTCACAATTTAAATGGGGAAAGCTTTATTTTAGCTCACAATTCAGAGGTTTCATTGTATTCATGATCACCTGACAATGGCAGAAGAGAATGGCGGAACAGCTGATAGCGAGCAGCTGCTCATCCCATCAGGACCAGGAACCAGAGAGTAAGAAGCAGGGGCAAGAATATAAGGCTTTCATGTCTCTGTCTGCTGTGGTTTGGATCTGGGATGCCCCCAAAGCCTATGTTGTACCCATGGACACTGTGTACTGTTGGGTGGTATGACCTGGCTGGAAGGGGCAGATGCTCAGGGCTTGACCGGAGGGGTTTGTGCTGGTTCTGTCCTTCCTCCCAGACTGGTCTCTGTTTTGCCATGAGGTGTGGAGCTTTGTCCTTGGCTCTGGCTTCTGCTCTGACTCTGGCTCCAGTTTTAGCCAGGACCCACCCCTGCCAAGTGATTCCACCACTTTCCAGCAGCCCACCTGTGAACAGACTGTAACCTTCTGAAACTGTGAGCTAAAATAGATCTTTCTTCCCTTAAGTTGGGAATGTTGGGTCACAGGGAGGAGAAAGTAAGAAAACACCCTGCTGATCTATGCTTCCAGAGAGGCTCTGCCTCCTTCTAATCATGAAACTTTTAATGGATTATTTTTTTGATCCAATTAACCCACATAATCCAATCAGACTCCAAGTACATTAACTTTTGAGGGATATTCCAGATTCAAACCATAACAGTGAATATCTCTTTTAAAGTTAGATTCAGAAACACCTAGGATAATATCAGCAAATGAAACTCAATAATAGGTAATAATACATCACAGCATAGAGTAGTTTATTCCTAAAATGCAAGATCAGATTGATTTATACAAGTCAATCAATGTGATCATAACTTTTAACAGATTGATGGTGAAAAAAGCCCATATGATTGCCTTAGTCTATGTATAAAAAATTGACAAAATTCAATACTCATCCATGATAAAAAAAAAAACTCTCAAAAGTAGCAACAGAAGAAAGCTTCCAATCAAATGACATGCATGTATGAAAAGCCTACAGTCAACGTCATATTTAATGATAAAAGAGTAAATGCTTCTTCCCTATGATTAAGAAAAACAATATAGAATATCTACTTTTAGCATTTCTGTCCCTATTTTTCAAGATCTGACATCAGGTTCCTGGTAAACTGCAAAAATCATTATAGATCATTCACACTTCTGAGGCCATACGACTTTGCAGTGCTACTTTACTACTTATCAACCGTCAAAGAGACATTTTGCCATCCATTGAATCTGCTCTTATTATTTGCTTTGTCCAACAGAAAGCTACAGCAGTGGCATAAGTCAGATTAAGTCAAGGTCTAGAAACCTTTCTCTTTTACTTTTGAGGTCTTTCATGCTGTGAGAATAAGGCTAAACTATACTGGTGGATGATAATAGGTCATTTGGAAAAGAACCAAGATGTCTGAATTTCCACCTAACTCTTAGCTGACCATAGACACCTGGGTAAGCCAAGGCAGCCTGGCTAGGGTGGCAGGTAGTCAACTTAGCCCAGGCCAGACTTCTGACCTGAAAATTTGTGAATTAAAAGCAAGGTGGCTTTTGTAAACAACTAAACTTTGCATTGGTTTGGGAGACACTACACACTGTGTGATAAGTGTCCTCTAGCATCACTTCTCCAAAGTCAAATTTTCTTCCATCCTCTCTCCTCTCCTTGTATATAAGTGACAGTGATATAAACTTTTAAATTCTCTCAACTACTTTTCTCTATTAAATGATGCATGTATGATTGATAGAATACAGCTGAAAAAAGGAAGACAAGTTCTGACCTACAAAAGTGGAGTATAAGCCAGGCCTGGTGGCCCAGGTCTGCCATCCCAGCACTCTGGGAGGTGGAAGCAGGAAGCTCACAAGTTTCAGCCCAGCCCGGGAAACTTAGCAACGTAGTGAGATCTTGTTTCAAAATATAAAATAAGTAAGTAAGTAAATAAATAAATAAATAATGGACTGGAAATGTTGGGTACCATAGAGACCCTGAATCACACCCCAGTACCTGACGCCAAATGTAGTTGGTAATTAGACACAGTTCTCTTTTGCTTTAACTCAATTTTTAAATTTGACTTACTTTAGATAGTGTCTTGTAGCTCTCAGTCCATAAGCAGGAAACCCAAGTAATTGAATAATTGATATATTTGCTCATTTTAATTCATAGTTCCAATGAAAAAGAAATATAATTTATTAGAGTAGTTTGTGTTATTATTATAAAATAGTAATTTATATGAGCCCTACTGTAAGAGGTTGAAAATCTCAGACTGGGTCAGTACTTTATTCTCGATTACCCACCATGTGTTAGACCCCATACTGGGCAAAGTTCCCACAGATGAAGATAAATCCCCACTGGCAGCATCACAAAACAAACACTGGAGTATAAAGATTGTCAGTGGGACATGTTTCCTCTGCATTAGTAGAATACAAAAACTAATGAATTGTATTGAGTATTACTCTATTGGAAAATTACTTTTTGTCACTTCTATTTTTATATCTGGTCTTAAGTAAGCAAGAAAGGGGGAAGCTACAGCCCTTGCTGCTAGTTCTAGACGTGCTCGTGGAATACTGTCTATATAAAATATATCTGTCAACACTTACTATAGGCAGTAGGTGGGGTAAAAATACAAACAGACAGGATGAAACAATCCTTTGGCATCTAAGTGAGAAGACCATGCAAAGGCACCAGAGAAAGGCCACTCCATGGGTGAGGCAGACAGGCGTTTGATATTTGGGTAAATTCTCAGACAGGAGAGGGTGTTGCAGGCAGGGGGAGCAGTACTGCCTAAAGCGTGAAGTGAGGGAAGCGGTGCTTGGCCTGCGTATTAATATGAGATGGGTGTGGGGCAGAGGGAAGGAGAGGTGATAACAAAACATAGGATGAGAGTTAGAAAGACTGGTTGGAGAAAGATCATACAGAAGAGCCATGCTATGAGTTGGGACTTATCTCTGTAAGTGGTCCAGGAATCACTGAAGCATTCTAATAAGGCAGAGAGTGAGAATTAGATTTGTATTTTAGAAAGATATCTCTGGAGATATTTTGGAGAGAGAATGGAGTCTTGGCAATCAGGGAGGCTCCGTAAAACTTTCATAAAATAAACCTCCCAAACCTATCCCACTAATACAATGAAAGAATTCAAGAACCAAAAGCTAACTCAGTGGCAGGGAAGGAAGATAATATCTAGTTGTGTTTAGGACTGGGTCCTGCTGGAATGGGGCTGGTGACAGAAAAGGAACAGGTCAGGATGGCTCAGGCTTTGGACCTCGGGGCATTAGCTGGGTGAAGAGTGGTCTCATTAAGAACAATGAGAAACAGACCAGTAAGTTTCTGGTGTTTTCAGAAGATTAATGAGGTTAGCACACAGCCATATTTATCACTGAAATAGCATGTGGCAGAAGTGGTTTTCTGGGATAGCCAGGGAGGGTGTTCCACTTCACAGGAGTTTTGCTTCCCTGGTGCTGCACAATGGCTGGGCAGCTGTCCCCTCTACACACATATTAATGCTGAGAAACGTCGCTCAGATAAAGCACTGATGACCTCTTGTCTTCTTCAAATGAAAAACTACCGACATCATGCGCCATGACTTAGCATATTGTCTACCTAAAATATTTGAAGAGGTCTTTTGTATTGTCAGTATGCTTGACTCATTACTCCATGTTCTTAAACAAGTCTCCGGACCTAATCTTTATATGGAAAGGTTGTACTGATACTCTCTACACTCCCTATCCGGTCTCTTTGCCAGTAAGATCTGTATCACGTTGTACCGCTAAAAGGGACTTCAGCACTAGGACTGTGTCCTAGAAGAGTGAGTGGGTTGGCTCTTCACATAAAGAAAGTGTCCCATTTGCTCAAAAATAGCATGGGGGCAGTAGTCCTTCTTCAGCTGGAGGGTTCTCTTGGGTGGGTGTTGCATCCGTGCTCAATGTCAGTGTATGGACACTAATGCATTTTTGTTTTGTGGTAGCTATTACTTCCAGAATAGTTTTTGTGCTTCAGTTTGCTTTGGCTTTTTAAAAATTTATTTATTTATGTATTGTAGAATGAGGGATTGAATCCAGGGCCTTCTTACTAAACTACAAACTAGTCTTTTTTTTCTTTTGAGACAGGATCCGGATAAATCACTAAGTTGTCCGTGTTCGACTTGAATCCTCCTTCCTCAGATTCCTAGAAGGCCAGGATTACAGGCCTGTGCCACCACACATGGCTTACATCTTTTTCTCAAAAAGATACTCTAACATCAGAAATCAAATAATTAGAAGTACTTATTTACTCCTCCTTAGTCTATACAATAGAACTAAAGCATCTTTTCTCTATATACACCTGATCTGGAGCTACCAAAGCTCTCAAAATAACCTACCTTTCCTCATGAAAAACTTGAGAATAATTTCTAATGTTTAATAGTGTTCTTAACTTTCAAAGGTCATCTTCACAGAAGCAACGTGGGTTAAATGGAAAGGAGTGTGACTGTCTTTGTCTTCTTTTTGCTGTTGTTGTTGTTGTTGTTTTTGCTATTGTTAAAGCTAACACTAGAAAGGGATGATTTTGGCATGGTTGCCTTTACAGCTATCAGGATATCATTTCCTTTACCCTCTTCATGCAGTTGTATTTACAAGAAAACCAGGGCCTTGTTTATGGTTTTGCATTTTCTCCCATGGGCCTTGCCAATGATCTCAATTTAATTTGAGGCAGAAGTGCAATGGGTTGACTTTGGCTTAACTATAAAGTTACATATTCATGAGGATATAAGAAAAATGTTTCATTGATTCTGATAACCCACAAACTATTTAGTTTCACTCAATAGCTCTCCTTTATTCGAATACATAGCAAGTTTCAAATTCTCATTATGCATCTTTGTGAATTGGAAGGGAAGAATTTGTAGCAACATTGAGCATAGAGGAACTCTGAATAGGTTTGAATTACCCTTATTTGGTGGTATTAGTCTTATCTGGTATTATTCCCATAAAGATTAATTAAGTCTGTGATAGAAATAAAATACCAAACACTGCATTTGGTAATGGGGTTGTAAGTAAGTAACAAAATTCTGTCTTTGATAGCTAACTGATCGTGTCTCTGGAAGGTGGCGAGAGACCAGATTTGTGTAGGGGTTTGGCCTTTTAAGTATGTTGGCAGTTCCTGGCTTCCACTCAGATTCTGGCTGGTATGGAATTTACTTTCCTTTGAAGGCTGCTCCAAGATTTGAGCAGAATGATTTTTATCTGGGTCTGTTTTCCCTCTCAGGTAGTACCCTACTCCCTTGCAGACACTTTGCCAGGAATAGCCTCTCTTGGAAGGAAAGGGGAAGGAGGGAAAGAAGGAGAAGGGAGAAGAGAGTATATCAGTCTGACTTTATATTTCAGAGTTCTGATAAAGAAAGCAAGACTTATTGTGGAATTCACTTAAATAAATACCCCACTGCCTACATGATCATACTCAAATGTTTTGGGGCAAGATGGGAAAGGTCTAGCTTGGTGGTCACTCATAGATGACTGCAAGTACAAATTCAGGCACAGTGTGGTTGAATACCTAAAGAGCCTGTGGGCTGCATTGAGAGATCATAGGTCTCAGTGATCCCTCTGAACACCGAGGGCTTGCATGCAGCTTCCAGGGATGGAATCTAACCTGGACTACCACAATTAAAGATCATGGAAAAGTAGAGGATTTGTCTAAAAATGATCAAGTAGCCCTAAATCGGAAGATGGGCTATTTAAGAAAGAGTGAATTAAAAGACCAACTTATTTATCTCAGCGTCAAGGATTGCCTTGCATTTCTGAGAGTGACCTGGGCTGATGGCCAGAGCAGGGATCATGTGAGGAACTTTGGAAAGTGCATATTTCTTGCCTTCACCTGAGAAGTAGAGAGTCAGGCTCTTTGTGGAGTGATATGCTTCCTAAAGAAGACCCTCATGTGGTGTTTATACCACAAGCATGTGGGGACCGTTTCAAGACACAGACCTGATGGCCAGCTGCCAGTGGGTGACTAGTGGCTGTACAATGGATGAGGACAGAGGCTTCTCGTGTAAATCCCAGCATGGAACTAAAACCCTTGGGGACCGATTTTAGGCTAACTGAATCATAAGCAATTTTTCACCAGACTGTTTTATATTCTTCTCCATGCCCTCATTCCTTAACAAAATATGTTTACCTCATAGTTGCTAGGAAAATTGTATGAATGAATAATCCTATTATTAAAAGAAACATAAATTGGTTTGATGGAGCAACTATTGATTTTAATTGATAATCCAGTGTCCTTTTAAATTTAGCATTCCTGCTGGAAATTTCTCTGCCTCTCCAGAATATCTAAAGTGTTGTTATTATTACAAGTTGCCTTAAAATAAGACAGGCATGTTGTACTTCTGGCTTTTGCCATGGGCCTCACCACCCCAGATGTGAATGCGGGTAAACAAAATTCTTCCTTTTAACGTGATTAAATCTGAAAAATGACCAATGGTGACCTTCTCTCTTTTCCCCTTCTACTCCAAGCTGTAGCGTAGTTAACACTTCCCTTTATAAAACAGCACGTGGGGAACTTGCTGATAAAATAACTTCCTTGGAACCCAAATAGCCCAGAGCAGCTACCCCTAGCTAGTCTCAGATGACCAAGGGATCGCAATGAAATCTGCGACCCATGTGAGCTCGCTGATACTCCATCATGCCACCCTACAACCAGGGCTGTCACTTAAATGATGTGTCAAGGTACCATGCTACTGCTTAGCAAGATCAGAGGAAAGTGTGGAAAGTTATACGTTAGGTAGATGTAGGTATGAGCTGGAAATAAAGGCCAAGCAGTCCTGCCAAAAAACATACAGCAAGTAATTGGAGTAGTCTTGTTACAGTGGTTTTTATTTTTTCCAGAGTTTTGCATGGTGTTAATCTTCAACTATTTACTTATTTTATTATATGTTAATTCTATTTTATTTTGCAATAAACCCTTTCAGCAGCCCTTTCAGAAAATGTAATGGTATATTCAATGAACATGCAAGTTCCAATTTCTGTTTTGTAAAATATTTGTTGAGACTTAATGTCCACGTCAAGGCCATAGGACCTCAAGCCAGCATGGAAGCCCGAAGATGCAAATCTGCTGCTAAGTGTTAATGTGTATTTAGGTTGATGTGTATGAAATTGCTGTTTTGTTTAAAGCAAAGTGTTTCATAATTCAATTTAATTATTTGTCAGTTACTAGTTACCTAAGATGATAACAGTGGCAAAGGTACATTTATGTCATTCCTTGATTTTTCACTGAGTGAATCATTTTTTTAAACAAATTTCACTCACTTTTTAATTCCAAGTTTGTTTTTATGCATTATTAAAATTATCTATTGACTTCACTAGTGGTAGGAGACCTTTGCAAATGTTTCCATGATGCCAATTTCATATCAGTAAATACTAGATGCCCCAACTGGAAAACCAATTAAAAGAATTACAACTTGAAGTATTCAACACAAAATGGCAAAATGCAATAACGTGAATATAAATTTTGGGGAAAGCTAATTATTATGTTAAAAATAATGCTCCCTCCAAATTAAGGAACTTTTGGGGTTGTTTTATTTTGTTGTGTTTGAGACAGGGTCTCACTCTTTACTCCCAGCTTGTCCTGAACTCACAGTGTAGCCTAGGCTGGCCTTGAACTCACAACAATTCTCCTGCCTCAGCTCACACAAATTAAGAAACTTGAGAACCAGAAATATCAGCAATTAGTTCTGCCATACAAATAATTCACAAATGTTTTCAAACAAATGGGATATTCTATAAACTGATTGTGGTGGTATATGCCTATAATCCCAGAACTCAGGAAGAGGAGGCAGGAGGATTGCTGTAAGTTCAAATCCAGCCTAGGCTACACAGTGAGTTCAGGGCCACACAGGACTACAAAGCACAATCCCATTTTTAAAAAAAAGGATATTCTTTAATAGATGGAAAAATCTCTCGTCACTAAAAAGTGCAAATACTTTTACAAATACATAGATTAAAATACTATAAAATATTATAATGAAACATGTGCTGCATAAAAAATAATTTTAAGAAGACACATTTTTTTTCTCTTTGTTACTCATAATCAGAGCACCATTGGATATGTTGAGTTACTATGCAACTACTTTATAAATTAATTTAAACATGCTTAAGGTTAGCTAGCATATTTTGTAAGTTTTATAGATTTTAGTTATAGATATTAAAATCAATTAAAATCCTCAAAGTATTTTAAAAAGCTTGTAAAGCTTTAAGAAAATTGATATTACTGAAAACAAAATTTACAAACCTGAAGACATTGAGATCTATCTTCAAGAAGAAAAAGAATAACCGAACAATTAAATGACAAGAGTTCAAATTCTGTAAAAGTTTTTATTTTGAAATTTTATAACTGGACTTTGAATTATCTTGGATTATGGGAAGAGTTATTTGATTGAGTTGCTATTTTTAATTGGATAAGCTTAAATTCTAAGTGAAAAATGGAGTGAAATTGATATGCCCTGTGACCTTACAGCATCTGAATTGGGTGAAAGACTTAAAAGAAATACAAACAGAATTTACATATAGAGAAGAAATACTCTGAATAAAGACAAAAGTATAGCCCTTGTAAAAAAAAATACTTGCCCATTTTAACTCAAGAAAATTTCGGAATCAAGAATTTCTTAAACAGCTGAATTTGCTCAGAGCTTTTGAAGCACCGCAGGATGCATGTGCATGTGTGTGCATGTGTGTGCATGTGTGTAAGATTTCTCAGTTATAAATAACTTGATAGGTAGAGAAAGATCAAGTGATGATGCAAACAAGTTCAAATAAATTCACCACAAAATGTAAGTTTGAAGAATGGCAAAGATAATTTTATGAAAATTTTAGGATATTAGAACCATATTGACAATATTTTATTCTTCAAAAACTGCCAGTGACTCATGTTTGGAAAGCATCTACAAATCTGTACAAGAATATGTACAAAAATTATACAAATATGTGATTTTGTAAGTATTCAATTTGATGAAGCATTTTAAAAGATTTTAATTTGCATAGTTTGTTTTTAAGAAAAAATTTTCAAAAAATCTTTTGAATACAATCATTTTTGGGGTCTGCTGATTTACTAAGACTGATTTGTTTATTCAATGAACATTGCAAAAAGCCTATATAATTAAATAACTTTTAGGATGTTTGTCCTTCCCCTTTTACTTAAACCTCGGTTTGCGATGCACCGGATAGTGTCCTCCTTCTTCTAACGGCCATTAAGAGCTAGTTTAGATGGTGCCAACAGATGGTGAGCATCTTCTCATAAGAAGCTTTGAGGAACAGCTTAAAGGAGCCCAGCTAAGGACACCGAATGAAACATCTGGTGAGGAGAGACGCTGGACCACCCCCATGGGACTCAGCCTATAAAGTCTTCTCTGCACAATCACTTTGTTTTTGTTTTCTTTAGATAAGATATGTTTGGAGGAGAAAAGCAAAACCATTTTTATTCATTTGTGTCCGTCAAGTATGAAAAAGGTGAACAAAGTCGAGAGGAAAAGAGTGAAGGAAAGGAGGGTAAAGAAGGAAAAAGAGAGAAAGGGGAGGGGAGGAAGAGAACGAAAGGAGAATAAAGGAAGACAAGACATCTAAAACCAAGGCCACCTGACCCCGGTACCCAGTGCTGACAGGTTTCACCTGGAGACGAACCTCATTTTCCCTGAGGAGCTCCACTGCACTCTGCCTATTTTTTTGCAGTGAGCTCCATGCCAAGAAATGGGGAAGAGTCCGTGCATTGTACCCCGCGAAACACGCGAGTTGCTGGTGGGACAAGAGAAAGTGGGCTAGGAGAAGCGCCATTGTCCAAGGTTGTTGCAGCCAGATAAGCAGCAGGGGGAGACGTACAGAGAAAAGGACCAGCTGGAGTTGGCCGGGCACCCAGGCTAGGGTTCCATGGAGTGAAGGTGGTCGTCCCTGAAAGCGCAGGCCATCCTGTGTGAGCATCTCCCCGACTTCAGGAGCCCCGGCAGATCTGAAGCATGACCTGTGATCTTCAACTCCCTAGGGCTCCCTAGCTGCACAGCACGCGGAGCCAGGCAGACCAATTCCGAGCACAGCCCCAGCCTCCCCTCCGGGGGATCCTGAGTAATGTTCTGAACCTGTCTAATCTTGTTTCTTCACGCGCACGGGGGAGACAGTGTTTTTTACTTTGTTATGTTTCGGGAAGGGTGAAATAATACAATGAACTACAAGTGCTTTCTCTCTGATAATTGGCGGGTAAGCGCCCACCAGTTGTAGTTGCTATTATTTCTTACTAATATTAGAATTATCACCAGCATAATAACATCTAAACAATCATTACAAAAATTGCTATTGCTATTACTAATACAACTGGGTGGTGGTGTGGTTTTCCCCCACTACACTCCAGAAATTCAATGCTGTGATTATTGCTTCACTCACTCGTTCAATTACGAAATGTTTATTGTTGCGCATTGTTATTATCTGCAGGGTCGGGAATACCTGAGTTTGAAAGGCAAGTAGCACATGTTGTAAGACCACATTTCTGTGTCAGATAACTAGACTATGTGTCTCCTTGAGAAAAGCCCTTACTCGAAAGCAGTGACCTAATCGAATCTCTGGTGCGTGTGCTTTGTTGGATTACTGGATTCAAGAAAGCACGTATCCCTTGGCCAGTTGGCTAAGCCCCTTCCTTTCAGAGGTGGTGCGTGCATACATGAGTGCACTTTCTCCAGGAGTTGACTGGAACGTACTGTGGGTTACGAAGGCAAGACATGATTCTTACAAGTATTTGAGTAGATGATCATGGTAATGATAACGCGTGGCAGTGTGTGGGTTTCAGAGGATGTGGGCTTTCCTCTGCTTCAGCTTGTCTAGCGACTCTGAGGTACCTGCGGCTCCTGAATCTGACCTCTTTTCGTAGCTCCCTTTACACAACCAGCTCTGCCTGACAAACATCACTTGTGTTTCACAATCCAGGTTAGGTATGAACTCCTCTTTGAACTTTGCTGGTATGCTGGCCCTGAAATAGGAAGGATCACACTCTTCTTTGACGCCCTGGGCCTTCTATAAGCTTCTGTAATTTCACAGAACATGCTTTCTTGTCTTTTCTGGGTGCTTGCTTATATTTTTCTGTTAAATCAATAACAGTTGTTCTTTTTAATGACTTTATATCTTGAGCACAAAACACAGTTCCTAGAATAACCATGGGAATATAGTAAAAGCCTTTCTGTGCAGTGAATGAAGGAATTAATGAGTGAATGAAGTGATGACTGCAGTAGTAAAAAAAATACAGGATTAGTTATACCACACTGAAAGTTTTCCTGCATTATCAATAGTCTCAAATAGATACTTTTCTTTCTAGTGTTTTCTATTTCACAATCTTAACATTATTAAAATAGCTAAACCTTGAGAACTATCTACTACTTCTACTAATCAAACTCTGAACATTCAGCTTTGTGATTTAGAAATTGAATACCCTCCCACCTAGTTAACTTTACACTGCTGCTGTGCATTTTCACTCACCTAAAAACTATAAAGATTTGTCATAATCTAAATTTCCTTAAATTCTCTAGTTTTGTTCCTCATTGCTCCCAAGCCTTATGACAAGCCTCATTCTCTTTTCATTCTCAGGCTCCTGAGAACATGACCTTAGCACCTGTCTTGACCCCAGCTCCTCTCAATTACTGATAACCCCTGTCCCAAACCAACACTTCTTACACTCCTCACTCATCTACTTCCACCTGGATCTTGCTCTGATTTATTCAAGCGTGTTGGCTTTGACTTTTCATAGAAAGTTATCACTGAACTCTCCCTGCCCCTACAGCCACATGTTCTTTCATTATTAATATTTCACCCCTTCTTCTTCCCCAGGCTCTTTTAGACCACAGTTAGACAAGCTTTTGCCCCTCTTGTCTTCACAAGGTTGTCACTGGATTCCACGTACTTGGCTGACTGCCACTCAAGATTCTCCTAAGTTCATTCTATCTAAACTTATGTGGTAGTCTTTCATGTCCTCTAATTGGACACAGAAGAAACGTGACAGTGTTTAGAGTTGCCTCCACCAAGATCGAAGAATTCTCCCTGTGGAATCTGACACGGGATCCTACTCCATCTTCCCTCTACACAATAGTTAGCCCTGACCATGTGGTCCATATTGTGCTGTTCACTTCCTGTCTACAGTAAGTCATTGATGCAACACTCAATTTCTGATTCCATTATATCAAAAAACTACACATAATCTCTACTGTATGCATTGCAAACTTAATTTTAATATAAAATATATAAAGCACCTGGAGCATGGCTGGGACATGCTAGCTGTTCCAATGTTAGTCCTCTGTGTTGAACCATTATCTTTGCCTATACAAACATTGTAGGATCTCTTATTTCACAAGCAGAGACTGAGAGCAGAGAGATAAAGTTTTCTAGAAGTTGCGGCTAATCAGTAACCTCATCAGGACCAGGACTCAGCTCTGTCCTTTACAAGCACAGACCAATGTTCAATTCTTAGGCCTCTTTGCTTTCAACTTACACTTTCCACTATGAAATGTTGTTTCCCCAAACTCCAGTGGTTTTTTAGATTGAATAGTGGTCTGAAATATAAATTATTAGCAATATAGTAGAGTGAAATTGCGTGAATAGAGTAAGATTGACAGATGTGCCTCTGTTTAAATCAAATGGATGTCCAGATGAAGTGAATTTGGTGGAAGAAGAAGAAGAAGAAGAAGAAGAAGAAGAAGAAGAAGAGGAGGAGGAGGAGGAGGAGGAGAAGGAGGAGAAGAAGAAGAAATAAAAAAGAATTAGCTATTAACATTGCAATGCATACTCGCTTCCCAAAGGGGAAACTGTGGAAAGCATCTGAAAAGTGTATAGAGTGTGTAATAACACTGTTATTTAAAAATATTTTATAAAAATTATATATATATATATACATGTATATATGTACACAATGTGTAAATATCCTGTTATTTAACATTAGCATTTAATCTTCAAAGTCTAGTTTACATCAAAACTTTCAAAGCCATCTCGTGAGCTGTGGAGTACATATGGCGATCAGTGCGTACTGTGTTCAGCTATGAATGCATGTCCTAGCAAGGAGATGACCATGATGTGAACCTCAGTTCAATGCTATCAGGAGTTCCAGCATTTTATTTTATTTTATTTTATTTTATTTTATTTTATTTTATTTTAAAAACCCTGGGAAAAATCCTTAACCTCCATTGAACTGTCAATGCATCAATTCGATAGTGGTACATTTGTGCCTCTATAAAGTATATTTAAAAATATAGATAACTCCATACACCTCTACACCTATGCACGTTGGTATATCTATGAAATATGGTAATAATGTCCAGGACTAAAAATAATACAAATAAAGCACCTAATGTTGATGCGATTCTTGTGTTTCATGGTGCTACGTTCCTCTGCCTGTCCCATTCTACTCTTATGTTTGATCAGGATCCATGGAAGCAACTTTCCCTAATCCATAAAGTTAACGCTCATCCCACAAACTTTAAAGCTTGCCTTCAAGAAATCGTATCTCTACCTTTCATGTGTTATTAACAGACAAAAATAAATATAAAGTATCTTCACTGTCCAGCTATAAAAATATTGCCTAAATATACTCTGATAGATAGAATGACATACTACACTAATACACTCTACCATAATGTTAGTGTGTATGAGTATTTGTTGATATAAAGATCAATTCATAATACATTATTGAAACTGAGAAAGCTACAGTACTACATATATTTGTTACCAGTCAAATAGCCCATATGCATCTAGATGCACATATATTTGCACATGACAACATTCATAGTTGTTCAATTCCATACTGCAGAAAAATTGAGATTTTTAAACATTTTTATATTTGTCCTATTGCAAACAATTTAAAGAACAGAGATGTGATGTCTTAAAGAAATGCTTTACCACGCTTGAAACTATATGCTAAAAGTGTAAGTAATAATCTATTTCAGAATGATGGGATTAGGGTTGATATAAAAAATTTAAGTCTACATTAGTTACTTTTAAAATAAGAATGTGACATATATTTATATATGCATGACTTAATAAAAAATAGTAATATTGACAGAAACAATAAAACTCTATGTTCATGAAGCACTCAGGCAAGAAAGCATCCCATGAGAATTCTCCCTCCGGAAGGAGGTGGCGTGGTGAGCCACTCCCCACCCGCTTGGGAACATACAGCAGTTCTTCTAATGGCATAGGGCAATTGCTTATCAATACTAGTTTTCCCATTGTTTTTGTGTTTTCACAAATTCTAATGTGATCAGTTGTTTAAATGCCACTTCATAGGACAATCACCAAAGTCAATGAACAAGCACTGGTGTAGCTTGGATTCCTGGAAAAAAAATGCATACAGACTCAAACAAACTTGTAAAACCCAAACAGAGTCTTTTATTAGTGACCCCTAGTGACCCACAATCAAGGCTAAACATCTTGACTAAACAATTATCTTTGGGAATTGAAATGTAAACACAAAGAAAATTCATTGTTTGTCCTTACTCTGGGTGGCTATTCCTGTCTGGCAGCAATCATTTGCATACGTCCCATTGATATTACAAAATTCTTGTTACAAATTGAAATGTTATCACTTCCTCCTCTAGAAAATAAAGTGCATGTAAGCATATATCCACGTGCCCAAATAAATTAACTTTCCTGTTAAACACACACACACACACACACACACACACACACACACACACACACACACACACATGCAAAAACTATGTAGAACATAGCAGATTTTGCCCCTAAGGTCAAGTGTATCAATTGCCTCTTGCATGCTATTTGTTTTTGCCTCTTCTGCCATTTCCAAATCAATTGGCCCCTATAACACCACTGTATGAATGATTTTTTCCAAAAATTATATACGCTTACTGCATACTTCTCTGTAAAACAGTCCTTCGATTATTCCCTGGCAACAAATCAACACTGGAAGTTCTGTTGCCGATTAAAAATTGTAAAAACAAACTTTAAAATGTATAGAAGGACACTTTCAAATTGAACATTTTAAAATGATTAAGATGGCAAACTTCATGTACAACTTACAGCACATCAGTGAAAATTATAAATTGAAATATCAATAAGGCCATAAAAAGAAGTCTTCCCGTGGGGAAAAATAAACAGAGGTGTGTGTGTGTGTGTGTGTGTGTGTGTGTGTGTGTGTGTGTGTGTGTGTGTTTGAAAGGAAAGAAATTCTACCGAAGTTCAGTCTCTGCCTTTCCACTGGGCTCTGGGGAAAGTGCAGTTAAGTAAAAACCCTAAGTAGAAATGGATTTGCTGCATTTTATTAGTCCCTAGCTGACGGATCAAAGTCAGTGTCATACCATTTGTTAAAAGAAGGAACACGGCTTAGATAGGTTTACTTTGAATGGACATTATTTGCAGACTGATTTCTAAAACTCTCACTCAAGGAATCATTTCAGGACTCTCACACCGGCAGTCAGATAGATGGCTGAGCCACATAAACCACTTGCACAGTTAAACTACTTTTTTTCTTCATTTAATCTGTTTACAATCAAAAACTGTGCAAATGAGGAGATAAGCAGAAGTACCAAAGTCTGATAGTGTTGGGAAAGTATCAACTTGTCCTTGCCCTAACTCATGACTTGTTGGTTACTTTTCAAACAAATGGCTCTATTTTTTAAAGTGTAAATGTCCTTACATGGCATTCCAATAAATGGAATGAAAAGCACAATAAAAAAAGAAATAGCAAGTGATTATAAGCAACTCTTTGGTCTCTTACTTAGCCATCTGTCTTCAATTTCAGGCATGTTGTTTTTGAGTAGCGTCCCATTGTAACCAATATAATAGGATAGGCAAGTTAATGAACTACGACACGTACGATCATAAATGTGATGTATCACCAAGGCAAAGCCACCCAAGATGCAAGACAGCTACTGTTTTTCTCTGAAGCTACCAGTTTTAGGACAATGCCCTGGGGAAAGGGGTTGCCTCATTTGTCCCTGGATTTCTTGTGAAGTCTTAAACTTTTTTTCTCTCTTCTCCTGACCTTGACTTTTACAGAAAAAAAGAAGAAGAAGAAGAAAAGAAACCACAGAGAGAAACAGGCAGAGAGAGGAGGGGGGGATTTGGATTCCTCTGAAAGTAATGTACATGCTTATGACCAGTCAAATTCCCCAATAAATTACAAAATCAATTTCACTACTATAGGAACAGTGGTTGACCAAATAAATTATAGCCAATGGTGTTTTAGAATGCTCCCAACTGAATCTAAAACCTTTTCTAAGAAAATGCCTGTTTGCTTTACTTTCTTTAAATTTGTTTAGAATGTGGATGGCTGGATACTGTTTTCTAAAGCATTGGATTTAATTTCTTATTAATGAAAAATGTTTAAAATGGTATTAACAATAGTTAAATTCAGTGGTAGCAATGAAGAGGCTAACTCTCCCTCAATTCATTTTTATTTCTATAAAGAATTGAGCAATTTTGATAGGGTAGTTGGTGTAAAGCTCAATAATGTAAGTATGAACTATTTTATTCCTATAATTAGAATTGGCTTGCATAGCAAAGGGAGAAAGATTATGCAAATACTTTTAAGTCTTGAATTAGTTGACTTTCAGTTACCACATTAGTTGACGTTCAGTTAATCCAAGGAAAATCTTATAGGTCTAAAAAGTGTCTAGGTCCTTCTGCAAAATAAAGATTCTAAATTTGAGAATTTTTTTCTTCCTTCCTTCCTTCCTTCCTTCCTTCCTTCCTTCCTTCCTTCCTTCCTTCCTTTTCTTCTCCTCTTCCTCCTCCTCTTCCTCCTTCTTTCCTTCTTCTGGCTTTGAATTAAAAAGTGCTATGTTTGGGAAAGCACTATGTGCAGGCAAAGGTGGATGATCTTGAGAATCTGAGAGGGACCACAGGATGAAAGCCTGAAAGGACATGTGGACAAGAGCCCTACACCTGCCAGGAATCGCCGTCTTCTGCCAACCTGAATGAACTTTAAGAAAGCCCTGAGCTTCTGGTAACAATCCTGGCTAAGACATTGATTTCTGCCTGGTGAGCCTCTAAGCAGAGGACCCTGCTCACTTGTGTCTAGACTCAAACTATAAGATTTTATTGTTTTTTGTCACTAAACTTGTGCTAATTTGCTATGTAGCCATGAAAAATCAAGGCACACATCGTATTAATTCACTCAGAGAAATCACCAATTATTTGACGATTTCCTAGCTAATTCTCAGAATTAAATTCATTCCTCTGGACTGCTGTTACTTAGTACTGCTTGTGACACCATATAACTGCAACGTGCCCTTGTAAACTCATTTGATCTTTGAAATAATCAAGCTGCAATCTAAGTACTTCGTTTCCATTTCTGAGATGAGGAAATTGAGATTCAAACAGTTGACTAGTTTGACGTTATGTTGTTAATAAGTAGAAACCTTTTTTTATCAAACCCAGAGCCTCAAATGTGCTACACTCTACCACGGAGTGATACAGGCCTGGTAATTAGGGACTTTCTAGTTCTATTTCAGAATTCTTTTCACAATGGAAAATAGGTGAATGTTTATTTTGAATTTAATTGTAATGGAATTACTTCCTCCTACTTCTGGAGCAGGATAGCCTTGCTATGTGCTGCTGCTCCTTATGTTTCCTGTAATGTCCCCCATTCCCTTGTAGCTCTCCTGGAAGCCTGTTTCTCAAAGTATTACACTGGCAAAGTACTTTGGAACTGATAAATATTTTAATAAATATTTTTTAAGTTAGCGAATGCCCTTAGTGAGGTCAAACTGGCTATGTAGGTGGGAAAGATGGTTAGAAATATGAACATGTCTGCAAATTATAATGGGGACAATCAATTAAGAAAACACTAAACACTAAAAAAAAAAGGTTTCTAAGAAGATATTCACAATATTTATTAACGAGTTACTTAAAATGCTATCATATACTCAAACCAAAGCACCAAAAGAAATTAAGAAGTAGAAAAAAACATTAATGAGAGAATTTTAGAACCATGATTTCAGCTAAGCCTTTGGAAATGTAATCACCTCTTTTTGCTTCCGGTGTCGTTCCCACTGCAGAGACAGCCATGTTCAACATCACATAATTGTGCAAAAGTGCTTTCTCCCACCTTGGGTCACCCCGACATCTCTTCCATGATTATCCTGGGTTGGAAAGACTGGAATTCCAAATTTACCTCTGAAATACTTATTATTATTTTAATGATGTTGTTCATTGGCTGACCTCTATACTTTTCTAAAGCCTCCCAGTCTGTAATTATGTTAATAATCAAGAACAATGAGGTTTTTTTTGTGAAGAAAATGCCTACTGTTCCATTCTTTATCCTCTGCTGTGCGTAGCACAATGTTTCTGTGTGAAATGCAGGTAAAGTACATGTCTTTATTCTGATCATACTTTCTATGTTAAAATCTCATAACTGAGTAAGATTAACATTGGCAGCTCACAGGAGATTCAAACAAGACAATGGGAGCTGGGCATGGTGGCATATGCTTGTCATCCCAGAACTCCCAAAGGTAAGGCTACAATTTGAGCTTAGCTTCGGCAACTTAGCAAGACCCTGTCTCAAAAATAAAAAAAAAATAATAAAAGAGCTGTAGATGTAGCTTAGTACACAGTACACAAAGCCTGGGTTCAATCACAAATATGGGGGGAAAAATGAGAAGCAAGGCAAGGCATGCCGACGGGCGGCAGCACCGAGGACAGAATGGCCACGTGGAAGATGCGTAGCTTCATGGCTCGTGCAAATTTTGAAAGATCTATGCATTTTTTACTCTGGTCTCCTATTGAGCAAGGGATATACCAAGTGTCCATTTCCTGGAGCACAAGTTTCTTTTTGCAGTCATGAATTGTGTGAGGAGGCAACCGTGCCTTTTGCATTTGACTTATTCTTAATTTTAGAAAACATGACCAATACGAACAGTGTTGAGGCATGTATGACATACTGAAGGGACAAAAAAGAAAGATCCGATGTCACTCAGAAGAAATTAACTGTCCAGGGATGTTATTTACTTCAATTTCAGACTGTAAGATCTCAAACTGAAGTCAACAGATGACCTTGTCTCCAGCTTCAACGCTACAATTGAGAAACTGAGCACTCAGCGATGGCTTATACTGTTAAAAAAAAGCCAGTATTCCTGATTGTCAGTTTTGTTAGACCTGGTTTTTAATCCAGAACTGCTCGAAGCAGCGATTATTCTTTTCTTTTTCTTTCTTTCTTTCTTTCTTTCTTTCTTTCTTTCTTTCTTTCTTCTCTCTCTCTCTCTCTCTCTCTCTCTCTCTCTCTCTCTCTCTGTGTGTGTGTGTGTGTGTGTGTGTGTGTGTGTGTATGTGTCTGTGTTTTGGGAACCAATCCCAAGACCTGCGCTTGCTAGGCAAGTGCTCTACCATTGAGAGATACCCTCATGTTTAGATTCTACATATCAGTGAGATCATATAGTACTTGTCTTTCTGTGTCAGGCTAGTATCCTTAGTATTAGATTTTTCATGTTCGTTCACATAGTCAAAAAGTTGAATAATATTCTAACGTGTGGCACATATTTTAATTCATTTTTTGTAAATGGGATACTTGGATGGGTTCATATCTTGGCAGTTATGAATAATGCTGTAATGAGCATGAGAATACAACCGCCTCTTTTTCCCAGGTAAAAGTGGAAGTAAAGAAGAGCTCCCCTGTGCAGGGGAGACCATCATGGTTTGTCTCGAGGAACGGAGGAGGAGACTGAAGTTCCATTTGAGATGCATTTTGGCGGCAAAGTTAATAAGACTTCCTGAGGAACAGGAAAGAGCCACAGATACTTCCTAAATGTGGCATAAGCATTTGTATGTTATCATTTATGGAGAAGAAAAATTAGGTGGTTGCTTGTTCTCATATGTGATTTAGTCTATGTGCAATGCTAATTAGTTAGCTGAATGGATATTGTTAAACAGGAAAGAGATTAAATCTGGACTACCATAGTTCAGAGAAAGATCATGGCAGAAAGAGGAGATGTCCTTGAAAAATGGGCAGATTTTCAAGTGGGAATGGGGAGAACCTGTAGATTTCCACAAGGAAACAAAACTAGAAAAGATATAAAAGTGAGAAGAATGGGGAAATGTGTTTGAAGGTATAGAGTGGGAAATTTCTACTGAGAAAAATGAAGAGATGAGAATTGTAAGATAAAAAAGAGAAAGATTTTAATCTGTTTTGATAACTGTTGAAGGCCTCTATGATCTTCATATTTATCAATTAATTTCTTACAAGTCTGATAATCAGAAGTTTATGATCTTCCTTCAGTGTGTCTAATTGTTTTGCTGGAATTTGAAAGTGATTTGAACATGGGGTGCATCCACTACAACAATGAATCATGAGCTTTCTTCCCTTTGTAACTTGTGATTGTCTCCAGATAACCACAAATTAAAACAGTCCTTGCCATCTGTTTGAATTTATATGTTCAGATACCCAAGGATGGTGTTGTCTTGTGACGTCACCGGAGATGGTTATATAGAATCGTTTACTGGAGAAACAAAACCGGAAGACTCTGCTCAGCACACAAAGAGGAAAACATACGAAGCAAAACCCTCCGCTCCAGTCCCAAGCAGTGCTAGCACTGGCTTGCTGCTGGCCTCAGCGCTCTTAGATTATACACCCCTTTTATTGGATTGTTATTTTAATGAAACTCTTTAAAGGGCATTTTAATAGCCTCCTCATTTCAGCATATATACATTGGAAGCCATTTGGAATACCTCCCAGTTGCAATATTTTTGATCTTCATGTTTCTTAGAATTCTGACAACGTACCAGGTAACAGTTAGTATGATATTACGCTGACACATTCCAGAGCTGGCAGTTGTTGGATTTGCCAGTGCAGTTTGATGTCCAGATCCCATGGCGCTGAGATTTATTGCCTTTTCCTCTTATCCACCTCTCCCCAGAACTTCCCCCTCCCATACTGAACTCTTTGACTTAGATGTGCTTTTTAGGTCAACAGGACTCTTCTACAGTAAGTGCCCGACCTAGTACAAAACAAGAATTGACCACAGAAATTCTTGTGTTAGGAGTTGGTTGCATGTTTTGTAGTTTGAAGAATCAGGGAAAGCTTCTGTAGGGTAAAGATATTTACTTCATTCTAAACATGTTCAGAGTCAAACCACCCTCCGATCTGCCCCTGCTCAAAGATACATCATAAGTAACAGCTGCGAACCAAACTTCTGAGACACGAACCCCAGCAGAGTGGCTCTTGTAGATTTCTTTTCTGCCAAACAAAAACTCCTAGGATGGAAAGCAACAGGAAGGAGGAATAATTACAATGCTTCCAAAGCTGCCTTTTGAGTAACTTACAATAACAAGTGCTAGATGAACATAAAGCTCCTCAACAGAAAATTGACTTCAATTCTATTGAGTTACCTTCTTGACAGAGGAAGGAAAGAGAAGCTGGGCTGTTGTGTTAAATAGCAACCTGCTAGACAATGACTACCTGACCTCTGGCTCCTGTTCTCAGGGTCATATATATGGAGTGGAAGAATCAAGAAAGTGTAGAACAAAGAATAATGACATTGTATGCCAATAGGCTGCTGCAGCCTCAGATAACACTTGGACCAATGGATTTCTTCCTCCATTCATTAATTCAACACTGATTTTTTTGAGCATAAATTGTTTAAATGTGACTAATTTTAGGTATATGACAAATAAAAATAAATCATACCTTTATTATATTAATGCATTCTCCAATTATATTTTATGTTTCTTCTGGGTGCTTAGTTTGTTTTGTTAATAGTTTACTACCATAACTGGATAAGTTTGTAAATTTTACTTGTAGCACTCTCTTATTGTACATAATGTATTTTGATATGCAGTGTTTCCTTGTGTTGTCTTCATTTTCTAAGATGTTTTGTTTTATTATTTATTTATTTATTTATGTATTTATTGAGACAGAGTCTTACTCTGTAGCCTGAATTTGCTATGTTGCCAGGCTAGCCTCAGACTCACAGCAATGCTTCTGCCTCAGCCTCCCAAATGCTGGGATTACAGGCGTGCACCACCACCCCCCGCCCCCATCACCAGTTTATGTGATGCTGGGGAATCAAACTCAGGCAAACTCAGGCAAGCTCATTACCCCCTGAGCCATTCTTCCAGCCCCCTTTTCTAAGCTTTTAGAATTATAATTTGTGTGCTTGGATTTCTTGTTTGAGCGTTTTTAAAGTGGCAAAGCTTAAATTATCCAAGTTTTTGTTTATCATGTTTTGTCTTTATAGTTTTATTATATTGTAAGCGAATGCTGCCTTTACCATATTTTCATAAATTTAGCACGCATTAATGTTGAATCTGTGAGCTACTCTAATTATTTGTTATCATTCAGTGGGGATTTAAAAAGGCTTCCATTCAATATTAAGTGTGAAGCAAAAGTTATATCAATTTAGATCTATTTTATTAATTTTATTATTTTGTATATGTATACTTGTTAATTTTGTGATAGAGTATGGAACACCAACTTGAAATTTCAATTGCATCATATTTCTGCTTATTTCTTCTATTTTTCTACAGCTTATGAATTATAAGATGTTATATGCTATGTTATTTGCTGCATGTATTTGTTATCATTTTATAATCATTATGGATGACATTCTTTTTCTTTTCTCTGCAATCAACTTTCAAGTTACTGTTATCCCTTTTATTAAATATAATTTTTCCTGGTATTTCTTATCTATCACTTTAGTTTCATCTTCAATTAATTTTTAGACATTAGTTTTGCAGATAGCGTATAGCTGGGTTGATTTTGCTGTCTAGTCTGATTATTTTAATACAAGCTGAGCATTATGGATATCATAGATAAATCTGGTCTTTAGCTCTGTCATTATGTGCTAGGAAATGCTATCTTTATTGTGTTTGAAAATATTTTATTATATGCCTCTTTTTTCTGCATTGAATATGTTTTTCTCGATAATTCAGAAGGTATTATGATTTAGATTTAATAGTCCCCCCAGAGACTCATGTGTTCGGAGTTGGGGCTTTCAGAAGTTGCCTGAATCAGGAAGACACAATAGTTATCAGTGGAAGCTGTTAACTGAATGTGCTGGTAGGAAGTGGGGCCCAGGTGGAGGAGGAGACAGCCCACTTTGGAGGGTGTGCTTCTCACACTTGATTTCTCCTGGCCGCCATGACGTGAGCAGGTTTCCCATGCTATGCCCCTTCACCGTAGTGTTTCCCCATTAGATCTAACCAATCGTCCAGTAACCCGTTTGGAACGGTGAGTCTCCTCCTTTAAACTGCTGGTGTCAGGTATTTTGTCTCAGGAGTAGAAGCGCTAACGCAGAAGGCTTGCTTTCTCCTTCAGGGAAAACCTTTATAATTAAAGCTTTGTAATTCCCATTTGCAGGTACCTTTGATCTCCTACTTTTTACATTGACAAAAAGAAGTTTATTTCTACTTTGTTCTCTTTTCTGACATCTTCACTAACCAGGTTGGCATATTTGTATTCATGTCTTCTCATACATTGATATATTACTCATGTTTTTATTCTTTACCTTACAATTTAAATCTACTTATATTGCTTCAATGATCACTTTTAAAAGAACTTATGCCCTCAAATATAAAAAAATATTACTACTCCATTTTTTCTTTCTCATACAACTACTTATATTGATTTTTTCCAAATATATGACATTTATATTAAATCTGAAAATGTGTGCTTTAATTATAATAAATTCCAACCTCTCAAGTTATTATCTACGAGCTTCTGCAAAGACTCGTGACAAGTACATTAACTGACTTCCAACACTTTCAGAATGCATTTGTGCTGCATTTTTACCTGAACGACAGTGGCTGGGTCGACACTGAGTTACATTTTTCTTTCTTTACAGACATTGTGGGCATTTCTCCACTGGCTTCTAGAAACCAAAGTTGCCATGGAGAACTCCGAAACAAACTTTCCCCTTAGAGATGGTTAAATCTTTTGGTCTTGGCAGCTCACAGATTCTGAATACATGATTAAAGTTTAATAGTAGTTTCTTTGTATGTCTACTGTATCTTTGTAAACTACATTTCAAAATTTCCCATTGTTTTGGTAAAATGTTAAAACATTGCACAGCTTGAAGAGATACTACAATATTTTTCTTATTGTTTTGGAATTATTTTCTCAGCCTATATCATTAAGCAATTTTTCTTCTATCTTTTCAGTTCTTTTCTTCAAAGGGATTGATGGTATACACATTTGTTGGATTTTCTTTGCTTTTCTTTGCTACATCTATATATTTTGTTTGCTAATAGTTTCTTTTTTGTATTGTGTTACTTGACCTCTCAATCCCATCCTCTCTGTGCCTCATATTTTGTTCTGGATAATGTGTATTTTCCCCGGTGCTGCTTTCACACTGCCCTTATCTTGGACAATATTTTCATGGTAAATGCTGTCTGGGCGATAATTGTCTTCCCCAGCTTACTTGCTCCTTTTCTTCCTCACTACACTCATTCACTTTCTCACTTGTTTATCTCCATTTGTAGGATACTTCTATTGGCAAGAGATGCAAGATGTATCCAGACTGGCAAGTACTGTCTTATCAAATCAGATGTCTTGTGGGAGGGATTATTCTCAGCCAACAGGAACCAGCACTGCAGGGAGTGAGAGGCACAAGACACAGTCTTTCTTCTATCTCCCAGCCTCCTAATAGATTGACTTTGGGAAATGTAGAGCTTCTGTATTTAATTTAAACTTCTCATTCAGACAAAACAAAATTCAGGGAAGCTGCTGGCACTAGAATGAGTACTACCTTGTTCTCATAGCTGTGTATCTCAGACTGCTGACTCTGTACACGGATGCTTCCATCACTTAGGAGCAGTGTCCTCTGCCAAACTGAGAATTGTATCCCTTTTTTCTGATTGCTTTAATACCTTGGCCTTTGATTCTGCACATTTCCCACAATATGAGTAGAAAATAGCAAAGTATTATGTTTTTCAATCACAGAAAGGACTTTCTATATCTCCTTAGTATGAAGTTCTGCATATTTACCCAATTCTATTTTTTTTTCCTCTTTAGCTCCTTGAATATTTCCCCCTTCTAACTCCTGTGATTTTTTTCCTATTCATCTTTATGGTACTCCTATTGGATATATTTTGCAATTTAGCTCTCAAGTCCCCAGTCTCTCATTCTTGGTTTTTTCTTTATTTCTTGCATTGCATTTTGAGGAATTTTCTTACATCTATACTTAACATTTTTTTCAAATAAAACAGCCTCTGTGGAACCATCTTAGTTCTACAAACACTGTTTTCTATTTTTTAAGCAAAAATAAAAAATTATCAGAATCTCTTTTTTTTGTTTTTAGATTATTCCTCTGCTTAATTCAGTTGGTGGTTAAAGTAGATTTATAAAGGAACCACATCATTTCTTAAGAAAAGTGGTATACTGGGTAAAAAGTAATGCCAAATTTCTCAATTTTAGCATAGTTTTGTTATTTAAATAGTAAAGGAATGAATCCTAAACCTCAGGATATGAGCATTTCCCAAATTTTGATTCATGTGATCCAGTTCTCTTTCTAAAAATTTGAATATTTCTCCATAATCTTTTGCCCATTGAAAGTGTTTTTACTTTTACTAATTTAATCAGCAAATGTAATTTTTGATCTTTAAGTATGTAACATCAAATAAGGTCAAACACCTTTGTAAATATTCCATAGTACTAATAATTCTGTTTCTGTGAAATACTTGCTTATATTTATTCTCCATATGATTATTTGAGTCTGAGTAAGTCTTCTACTTGTTTTAGGTAGTGATAATTTAATAATTAGTTTCTAACTCTTCCTAGTTTATTGATTATCCTTGGTTTTTAAGATTTTTGATGCCTACCCACATCTTTAAAGTCTTCTAATTTCTAAGAATCCACATATATCAATTTCAAATTTCATGATTTTTAGCCTTTTTAAATTTCTTTCCTATTTATTTATAAATTAAACAAACATTTGTTTCCCATTCTTTTAGTTTGCATGGTTCAATTTATGATGTTTTCATTCTTACCAGTCAGAATTTACTTTAATATCTGAAAGCAATAAGATTCTAAATTGAGTTTTCTTTCTCTAGTTAAGCCATTTTTTCACATTAATGTATTTGCATAATGTGTTCATTTTTAATACATTTGATGTGTTCTTTCTAAAGTCAGAAATATATACAGATGCGCATACACACACACGAATCCATTTCTAGTTTTCACGTGTTGCTTTAAACAAGTCTTGAGCTAGCTCCACACAGATTTAGTATTAAGTACTTTGTGATATGCTTTCAAATCCAATGGGCATGTTTACTCTCCATCGATACCAGACATGACTAACATGCTGCCCATTGGGTCTTTTTGTAACCTGAATTTTTCTAACGTTATAATAAAAAAAAATTCCAACAAGGTTTCATTACTTGCATATGCCTACATAAATTAACTACAGTATGTCACGCATTTCACGTGTGGACCAAAGCAGTTCCTTTTTCACTAAAACAAGGAAAGCACGGCAAAAAAGCAGCATAGACAAGCGTGATGTACCCTAATGTTCCATCTCATTATTAGCCTTCAAGAATACATTATTTCTCATAATTCTTCATTGTGGTGTTCACTATCATAAAATAGTCATGCCTAGCAGTGTTCCCTGCTGGCAAAGTACAAATGGCTAGAGCCAGGGCAGTAATGCTAAAGTAGTGTGAACTCAGACCCATCACACAGGGTTCCATTCCCTCACGTTGCAGGAGCTGATTCCTTCAATCAAGGAAACAGACAGTCTGGACAGAGTTGACCAGGGTTTCTGATGAGAAGCAAAGTCTCCTTGCCTAGCCTGCAGCCGGCAGAAAGTGGGTCATCTCACCACCCAGGAGTGGTTCTGGGTGGCACTTCAGGGACACTGCGGTAAGGGAACAGACTCCTCATTCATCCCTAGGGAAGATAGTGTTTTTCCTCTCCTGAGATCGTCACCCTGGCCCAGCGGCCTTTATGGTTAGGCGTGACTTCCTGAGGGATTTTCTCTGGATGCACTGAAGGTTCCCTGCATCCCAGGGAAAACCTGACTCACCCCCACAATGCTGTCAGGGTGGAGCTGGCATGACTTGGATGCTACTTCTACTTGGCTGAACTTACGTGACAGTAATTTTCAGACAAAATCAGCTGCCTCTGGGAGAAACAGAAGGAGATGACGTGGAAGAGGCCCCGCAGAGGTGCTGACAGGGGCAGTTAGGCCTCCCCTCCCTGTGTTCTCACTGGCTTCTGAGAGTGAACCTGGAGGGAGCTCAGAAAATGTTTTTTTCTTTCATTATTTTCTTATTCCCTGCAGCGGTCTCTCCACCAAGTTCTCATCCCAAATATCCTAATAACTGATAAAATTCTCCGTATGTTGGGCAATTTCATCCATGCCAAGAGCTGGCTTCTCAACTTTGCCTCTAGGTGCTTTCGTTTCTGTATAGAAATATTAAAGCTTCCTTTCAATACTGTGCCTACTGTTCTGTATTGCTTAGGTTTCAAGCAAAATCTTGTTCTCTTTAATGCCCCCCAGAAGGAGCACTCACTGTCACTCATGTGCCGATGCAAACACAACCTGGATATCTGTAAACAAGCAGAGTGATGGAGCTGTCTGTTTGATAAGTACCCCAAAGGAAGTGAAGAGTTTGTTTGTCATTTCTTAAAGCAAACAGTAGCCAGACACCAGATAAAGACCCCATAACAGGTTGACCCTGAGATTGACCAGAGAAGTAAGTTGGCAAGTCACAGAGAGAAGGGAGAAAGGCACATGGAAGGGACAACTTACCAAGAAGCTTGATCCAGCTCCGGCTCTACAAGTTAAAAGACTTCACGCAATCTATATATTCTACACAATCTTCAACTTCCTGTGAAACAGGACGTCAATGGACGCTGCTTCACTGGAATGTTATGAAGATTAAATAAGAAAATTGATATATCATTATGGCCAGGCACTATCAAGAATTATGACAACAGTGGCTTAGTAGGGTTGACTGAAACCTTGGAAGCTCAGGACTCATGGGCAGATTTCAGGTAAAGTGTTCATAAATTTCATGAGTTCTTCAAATATTTTTAAAGCCCACAGAATAATAAAAAGCATTTTGAAAATATCAAGAGTGTCACAGAAGTAAAAAAAGAAAGACAAGGCAGCATTTCTAAATTTACAGAGATAGGTTATATATATATATATATATATATATATATATATATATATATATATATATATGTCCTTCTTTTCTTTGCAGTTCAGCTCAGATTCCACCTCCCTGAATTCTGGTGGTTCAGTCAGGTGGCCCCTACGGAGACCCATTTTCCAGGCTTGCCCAGATTGTTCAGCTTCGTTCTAACTGCTGAATAGCTCCAACTTTTACCTTCCTTTAGCCAGCAACCAATGCTTTCTGCATGATTACTAATCAGCCAATATGTACCACTGATAATGACATTGGTCAAGATGTGTTTCTACATGTAGCATAATGACCTTCAGGGTAAGTTGTCGCAATGGATCAAGTTCTCCGCACTTTATGACAGGTCATATACCATGAGGGCTTCAGAAATGAAAGAAGATGAAAATAAAAAAGACATGCGAACCACTGGGATAAACTCATATACTAACAAATAGATAAGCTAGACAGGTTAAGAACATCAGCTTGTGCAGAAAATGATCACTATGTTGAAAACAGAACAGAAGTCACTCAGCATTATTTCACAAGGAGATCACAGTTGTCAAACCTTTAGGACGATGTTGTTCGTTGCAATAGTGCACTTTCCTTAGGAAACTACAGTTTAAAAGAGCAGCCACATTTCCATTCTGCTAGAGAATGAAGCAAGCCATAGTTTCATGAGTTCTCCCCTTCTGGTTCCACATAGAGTACATCACGCAATGTGGAGTTGAACATTTAGAGGAATCTCTCAGCATCACCCTGAAGCAGAAGCAGAATAAGAGAGGGAAGAATTTTCAAATCAAAAGGATCATAACCAACATGGCAAGTACATTATCTTTTGTGGTGATAGGGCTGGAGAGCAAGAGGACATGTTTGTGCGAAGCAACCACGAAGTGCCTTCGGAGCTGTTGATGGATAAGCTGCTTCTGAAACCACTGCTTTTTAAAGAATCCCTATCAGCAGCAGCAAGCAATGCATCTGGCACGAACGTGGCTCCCAACTGGTTTATGCAAAATGCTGATAAGCACAACTTTACTTGAGAAAGAAACTACATACATTTTTCATTTAAACACAGAGCAAGTGGGAAACCACAGGACATATACAGCTACAGGGTCAAGAGACAAGCGTGCTGATGAGAAACCAAACAAAGCCGGGTGGACGGGACAAAATCCCAGGCAAGCTACACAGCCAAAGAAAAAAAGAAAATGGGCCGACTGAAGGAGAATCTCTATTACAACATCAAACCGCTGCTGTTGTAATCCCACAAAGAAGTATTTCTGCTGAAATTCTGTAAGACATTCCTAACTGAAATCTTAGAGTATGGATTAAGACCTACCTTCCTGGCTGATGTGTTTTTGTGGAAGCCAAACATAGAACCAGAAAAATAAAAGAATCAATATGGATCATTTAGTAAAGTAAGCAGTGATGCCACATTCTGAGTTCACAGTTAAGTTTAGAAGACCAACCCTAACCCTTGGAAGAATAAGGACATGTAGCCTAAATTGTCACCTGTTGCGTGAGGGAGCAGAGCAGAGCCATGCTTCCTCAATGTGTGCGAGTAACATTCATTCTGTAGGAGGGGACAGGTGACATGCCAAATTAAGGATGCTGAGAGCAGGCCTCCTGCTTGCTGCTGGTGAAGAAGATGGTGTGTGAGCTGTACATACACATCACTCGCTGAGGGGGAGGAAAGCTGAAAGCAAGAAATTATTTCGCATATATTTTCACAAAATTCCCAGAGCATAGCCTAGGATTAGTCACAGTTTTATGCCAGATTTCTAGCTCTTCCCTCCCCTAGACTGTGTTCAAAAGAACATTCACCTATTTAATTTATGTAAAATTACATAAATGCATGCCTACAAATATATATGCATGCATAACAGATGAAGAATATACACGAGAAGATAATCTAAAAAATTATGCTATATTTCTTATTGGTAAGAATCACAATGCACATTAGTTCATCAAAAGCTTTAAATAGTGCTATAGTAGCTAAGAAATTTTTTTTAACTCAGCATTTCCTAACATTACCTCATCTTGAAAGCTCTTTTCTCTTATTAAGTGTAATATTTTTCATGAGGCACAAAGCTCACATTTGGAATATGCTGGTATAGAAAAATCTCTAATAGCATAAATGAAAAATCACACCCACAAAATATAAAGTAACAAATGAAAGTCACAAAATAGCCCATGCACTATGATCCTAGTTTGGTAAGGTAATTAACATATTTACTGGCTCTGTTTTTCCATAACATAAATTTTTGTCAAAAATGCAAGTTATTGATAACATTTTAAGCACTTAATATTGTTTTATTTGGCATGACAGAAAGGTAATAGAACCGGACCCATTTTCTAAAGTTTCCAAGTGTTCATATCTCCATTTGGCTTCTAATTGGAGCCAAACACCTTCCGTGAGTGCCGGCTCTGTCTTGCTATGCTGCGTGGTGAATGCTGAATACTGAACGTCTTGTGAACTGCCCCAGGCTCCTATTTCTGGTTCTAATTGGTGCACCTGAAACATATCCATTGAACCAACCTTTGCATCACCTGCGTAATTAGCACAGCGCATAACAGGGAGAGCCAAGTGTAGAGCAAAGTTACTCCTGTGCTTTCTGTCCCCAAAGATGGCTTTAGGCAACTGACCAAATACCATTCAATCTCCTGTGAAAGTCTCTTTCCTCTTGGAGTGAACACAAGCACTGGGCTCTCTCGCTTTGGCAGGTGGGCAAAAGAGAGCTGACCAGGGAGCAGGCAAGCTCCATCCAGGTGCAGAGTGACGAGAGAGGTGGGAAAGGTCCACAGCTCTCCTTCACAAGAAGCCTCTGACTGTAAGGAACCAGAATTTACAGAAAGTTCGCCATAGTGGAGAAAGAACTTAAGGAGTCAATGAAGGTGGTAGGGCATATAGCTTCCACCTTAAAGGAGCTAATAATTCAGTACTTAAGAGATATGTTAATGTTAGGAGCTGAATTCAGCCATGTCAACTGTGACATGTGACTTTGAGGCCTATGTAGGCAAGCAGGTGAGAACTGTTGGAGAGTTAGAGAATAATGCCACACAGAGAAGCCTGGAAGGCAATGTAAATAAGTCACCCCGAAGTGTGTGTGTGTGTGTATGCCTGTGTTAAATACTCATAAAGCATAGACAAAGAGGCGTATGTCCAGAGGGCTCAGAGAGGCTTTGTTTTTTTAGTTGCTGAATGGAATACCTAGAGGAAAGGTTAAAATAAAAATAAAAACAGTATATAATTTAGTTCTAACTGGATAGAGCCTGGCACAGAGCCTGGAAAATAGGCACTTAATATGTGTTTATTGAACTTAATTAGATCTACGAGCCATCAGAGGGCTAGACAGGAGAATTCTACAGAGTTATACAGGAAATAACAGTCCTAATAAACAGTAACAGACAGAAACAACGGCATATGTGGTGAAGCGAATCTTTGGGACAAGCTAACGATAGAGCAATTAGAGACCTTTTAATTTTTTTCCAAAAGCTATATTTAATAGAAAAGGTACATTAGAGTCACTTTTGTTTTCCAAAAGGGTAAGTGACAGTCAAAATAAGCCCTAAGTTTCTAGTCACATAGATCAGAGAGAGGAAACTTGGAAAAGACAAAGTAGCAATGAGTCTATTCGGGGTGCTTTCCTGTAACCATCAGAACAACAACACTTTGAGGGCATTGGAAGTATGTGATGATTGGTTCAGTGTGACTGGTTAAAGAGAACTGTATCTAAGACAGATTACAATTCATTATTCCCAAAATCCAGTGGAACATCTGACCACTATAAGAATGATCCTAATACATTTTACCCTTGTGTTATATTTTTCAAAGTATGTAAAACATTGCTTCCTCTACTTTAAACTATTAAATGTAGTGCATTTAAAATGCAAAAGTTTTACCAGGAAACTCTTAGAAACCATCAACAAATCCAGCCAAGTTGCAGGATATGAAATCAATACAAAAAAGCCATAGTATTTCTCTACAGCAACAATGAAAACACAGAAAAAGAGGCCAGCAAAACAATCCAATTCACAGTAGCCTCTAAGAAAATTAATACCTAGAAACCAATGACTAAGGAAAAGGAGACCCTTTATACTGAAAACTGTAATATTCTGAAAAAAGACATTGAAGAGAATATTAGAAAATGGAAGGACACCCCCTGTCCTGGAGAGGCAGAACCAGCATTGTCAAAATGGCCATACTACCCAAACTAATATGTAGATTCAATACAATCTCAAAAATCAACAGCATTCTTCACAGAGCTACAAAAAAGTTCCAGAAATTTATATGGAACTAGAAGAGCCCCAGAATAGACCCCCAATTTTTCTAACAATAGTACAAAAGCAGAAGGCATAACAACACTGGACATCAAATTATATTAGAAAGCAAGGGTGGGAAAAATCACATAGTATTGGCATAAAAACAGACAGGTAGATCAATGGAGGATGCAGAGAAAACTCCAAGCCCCTTCGGCAATTTGTTCTTCCACAAAGGGGCTGAAAATAAGGCAAAGAAAAGAGGGCCACTTTAACAAATGGTGCTTCGTTTCTAAATACGTTTCTCAGGTTGTCTGAGTGCAGCTAGGAAGTGAGCTTTGCTCAAATGCAGTGCAATGCCTGATATCCACATGGTGTGTTTCTAATGAGCCCGATCCAGACCAGCTCTGGCTGTGTGGTCAGTCTTATCTGTATTTGCTTATTGCTTAAATAGGGCTGTTCTATTTAGTTTTCCTGGTTGTCAATGGCAAAGGTCACGTACACATCAGAGAAGAGGGGACAATATCATTGCTTAATATACAACTCACATGCTTCCCTTCATCATAGGGTCACAAAAATTTCCTAGCCACGAAACAAAGCTCACTTCCATCACTTGTTATGTAATGTCTATTTTTGTACATGTTTGTGCAACATTACACAGAGCTAGATTTATTTCTTTCACATGTCTATTCTCCTTGCTTTTTGTGGGAAGTACACCTCCCTCAGTATGGCTCTACATATTTTGGTTGGTGCCACACGATGTTTAAAGTATGTGCTCATAAGTTTTGCCGCAAGTTGCTCTCTACAATGGAAATCAGACAAGCACTTTGAACCCCGGCTTGTATGTATTCCGTGACTAATTAGTCACGAAGTGTTATGAACTCAAACAAATCAAAGGGAGAAGAGGCAAAAAGCCCAACCTGCTTACATTTTTCTATTATCTTTTTTAAAGGTTAGGTTAGCAAACTGTTCACCTCTTCTTTCCACCTGAATAATTTAAAAGAGATTGATGGGGCCCTTTGGAAATCTAAAAAGGTTTTCTAAGCACTAACTTTCATTATTTGCTTAATTTCATAAAGGCATCTTTATCCCTGAAATAATCACACTAGATAAGAAAATCTGCCATTCGAGTTGACCCACAGAAAGTTTTGTGGGCATGGCTCTTCACGAAAGAGCAAGATGCAGTATCAGGAGTAGTTTTCCTCCCAAGGACAGATACTACCAATGTTACCCTGAATTCGCAATGGAAACCATAGCTCAGGCACTGACTCCAGCCACAGAGGATTTGGCAAAATGGCAATAACCTCTGCTTTCTCCTCACCATTGAGAATCCCACCGCAGTTTTCCATCTGTTGGTGACCTCCATCCTGGATTACCTCAATGCCCTTTGCCCAGGACTATGGTTAAGGACCTCCCAGAAACTCCAGCTGTTGGTACAGAATGCCTCAGTTGTCTAGTATTAAGAGTCATAGGCTGACATGACTGGAGTGTCTCTGAATTCCCAAGGCTCTTGTGGCCAGTCGGCCCAAGCCCTTTCATCGGCCAGTCACAGAGTTTCTCAAGAGGTATGTTGAAGCCATTCATGTTTTGCAACTTGCAAACTTTCATAGTCCAGCCTGTCTAGACAAAGAGGTGGACTGGATGTAAGCAGAGAGCGTAAAACACTTTTAAAATTCATGCAAAGGGAGCTTGGGTAGATTCCCTCACCTTTGCAAAATGAATCAGACAGAAGGAAGTAGTAGAGAAAGGGGACCATAGAATGTGAATGCCTAATAGCTGAAAGCTGCAGACTCAGCTACATGGTCCCTCCATCTGGGTCCTACCAGCAAAACAACTAAAACTGAGAAAGGGCATAAAGAAATAGCACAGCTGTTTGAGTACTTGCCTAGCAAGTACAACGCTCTGCGTTCAATTTCCCAGCATCACATAAACCAGGTGTGGTGATACATGCCTTTAATCCCAGCAACTGAGAGGATGAGGCAAGAGGATGGCTATGTGCTCTAGGCCAGCCTGGGCTACATAGTAAGTTCGACACCAACCTGGACTACAGAGTGAGGTCCTATCTCAATAAGTAAAAGAAAGAAAGAAAGGAAGGAGATAAATAAATAAATAAGTAAATAAATAAATAAATAAATTAGTTAATGAAGGAACAGAAGACTACTTGTGTTCCACCCAGAGAAATCGGTTATCATTGCTGATGTCAAAATTAAGTTGACCCCAAAGAAAACAGGAAAAATCATTGTTTAGTACTATGCAAAAATAGTCTAACCAGTAAGAATGACCACCTAGGTACTAAAATGAAATTATCTACTGTCCAAAGGGAGAGAATTCCCAATCAAGAATGAATTTTAAGTCAATGAAGACTCATTAAATTGACAAAAGTGGCATGAAAAATAAATTAAGTTGGAGTCATATGATTGATTCTGAATTACATTTTTTATGTTATCAAATGTATGAAAGTAACTCTTTAACTCTTTATAGTAATAGCTATTGTTCATTGATCAGAAATTCCCAAGAAATTTTAGAAAAGTGGACATTATGGCAAATTTATATATTCAATAGCAATATTGATATAGAAAAATGAATATTAAAATACAGTGACTTTGACAAAGATACTACCCATGTAATGCAGAGATGTGCTTTTGTTAGGAAAGCAACTGTTTCTCTCTCAGGATGGTAATCACGGCCCTGAAAAGTGCTGGAGTTTCAACTCCAGAGCACCTCCTAAAGGCTTGTGTGTTGAAGGCTTGGTCCCCAGTGTTGCAATATTCAGAGATCTTTCAGAAGATGATTAGAGCACAAGGGATCCATCTTCATCAATGGATTAGAACATCTATAGATTCATAATTTGTTGCATCATTGATGGAAACTCTGGAGGTTGGGCCTAGCTAAAGAAAATGGATTGTGAAGCCATATCTGGCCCCACCCCTTCCTCTCTGGTCTTGCTTCTCATTCTGCTGCTTGGCTGTCATGAGGAGAGAAGCTTTTCTGTAGCTTGCTCTGCTGCCACCGTATTCTGCCTCACCACAGACCTAAAAGCAGTGGGGCTAGCCAACCATGAATCGAAACCATGAGCCAAAATAAACCTTTCCTACTCTTAAGTTGATTTTCTAGGTGTTTGGTCACAGCAACAAGAAGCCGACTAACACAAGCCCTTTGTGACAGCTTCAGCATTTGCTGTGAGTGTAATGACCCTGCCATTGATGCCACCCTCCTCAGGGCTCTACTCCCGGGCAGTTGCACAAGATACTGTGCCAGAGTTTGTTTTCTCCCTTATTTTCTTTCATCTAAAACCTCTCTGGACACTGGAGATCATTGCCTTGACTTTTCTTGCCTCTCAGAGACAGTGTATTTCATAGCATTTCTGGTGGACTGAGACTTTAAGAAGCCAGTTTTGAGAAAATTATCAGTCCCTGTTGTAGTTTTTTTTAACCATCTGTAGAGAAAGTGAGAAGAAAAAGAGATTTGTAAGTGTGAGGTGTTTTTCATAAAGTTGAATGTATATTTTACAAGAGCTATCTGAAGTTGTATACTTCCTACCTTTCTGCTTTCTGGTGTTTTTCTAAAAAATGACAGAGCTTAGCTGATTGCAATGCTTCGTTTGTGCCTTTACTTTGTTTAACACAGAGACGAGTAAATACTTTGATCCTCTCTCTTCTTTCCATCTTTCACTCATCTGTCTTCTACAGCCTCCTCTTGTTCCCACTTACACTGGTTTTGTTTGTTCATTTTTTGTTACTTCCGTGATTTGTGGTGGAGGACATGGTGTCATAATCCCCCACTGATGACCAGAGAAAGGAAAGAGTCTGTCATTGCGATCTTCTTGTTTTCCATCTACAATTTTTCCTACTCTTACTATTGTTGCTGTTCATAGTAGGCTCCGGTTTATCATCCCCTTCAGCATAAGCTGAACACGCATCGTCTGAATAAATTCAGGGCCTCTGGGTGAGTGGGGCCACTTTTACTCCAGTGAACTCCACCCTGCTTGGATCACTCCAGTGGCAGTGACAGTTCCTTGTCAACAAAACAATTCCGAATATGTCATTGCACGTGTTTGTGGAGAGGCCTTTAGCACTCTTGGGGTAACCTGGTCTCTCTAAAGATGCCTAAGACAATCAATGAGAACGAAATCAAGATCCTAAACCTAGCCCTTGACCCTGTAGTGAGGTGACTGGAGCGTATGCGATTTTACAATTTAAAGTGTCTTTTCCTTTACAGATAACAACCGCAGGTTGGAAACCACCAGGTAAAGTTGCCAGAGTAGAAAGGACCAGGAACATTTGAGGTTCCGGAGGCCCGCTATGGGAAAGGAGTGTCCTCTATGCCAATTTTATTTCATCAGTCTGCCTCAGTCAGGGCTTCAGAATGAAAGGGAACAGAACATAATATTAATTTCAAACTGTAAGAACCAGCAACAAATATTCCAATTATTTATTAAATTTATAAACACATAAAGAAGAAAATACTTTTTATAATTAACATTATAAAATATATTAACATTTCAAAATACTTGAAAACTGATCCCTTTTTCCATTAATATGAGAAGTGTAGTAAAGATGTCTATTATTGCCACCATTGTTTAGGATTATATGGAAGTTTTCACCAATAGATTAAGATATTAAATGTAACTAAGGCAACTAGCTATGGCAAGGAAGAGCAGAAATAATCTGAATTTCTCAACTGCCTGCCTGAAGGAAGGCAAGGCAAGCGATTGACTAGCAACTGGAACTTAAAAAAACAAAGCAAGGAGGGCAAACTTCAAGAGGTGTATTCAAAATCGGTATCTCAATAACTTTTTTTTGAAAATATGTTCAGGAACAGAACATTCAATTAATAGGAAAATTCCACCAAAGAGTGAAACTTAGCAAATCATTCAAGTGATTATTTAGAAAATATTAGTAATTATTTAGACAATAGTAGGAATAAATAGCTAGTGGTTGAAGTATCTGTAAGAGAGGCAGAGAAAAGGACAAGCCCCGGTGATGAAAGAAAAGGAGGGAAACCAGGGACGGCTGGGGACCAGGGAGGGGGTTAGGAATAGCGTGGAACAAGATTGAGAGCTAGCCTGTAAGAATTAACAGAAGAAAAAGAATGCTTCTGTGCCTGAGGGTTAAAACACCATCACTGCCTTTCCTTAATTCATTTGCTATTATTTTATGGTAAACATTACACACTTTTCACAAATACTCTTAGGATGTGTCCATCACGATTATTTTCTTCCAAAAATATTGAATGAGAATCTACACCCCGGTCATACAGACAAGTTTCCTATTACTTCATAGTGGAATTACTCCAGATAGGCATTGTGAAAATAGAAATTCTTCTAAAACAAGATTTTAGGTCTACTACAATTCCAAATTCTAGTAATATTTTCACTGATTAAAAAATGGTTTAGAACACTAGAAAAACTGAAAATTGAAAATAATTGTTAGATGCATGTAGTTTTCATTGTTAAAATACTTACAGAGAGGCAATAATTAAAAGTATAATACAGCACAATCTAATAAGCTGTCCAAAAAAAAAAAAAGTTAAAGACAGATCCAACCCTATGTAGGGATGTTATATTATGAAGATCACATTTCTAATCAAGAAGAAAAAAGAGATTATGAGATTTTGTTATCATTGCTTAGATAATTTAAAAATTAATAAAATTAAAACTCTATCAGAAATTGTTCACTAACATTTTCTCTCAGTACTAAAGAGTTAATTGTACACATGAGATAACAACAACAGCAACAACAAATAAAGAAACATAGACTTGTGTTTGCTTACTTCTGGATAGAGAAGTTGAAAAGATTAATGAAAGAAATACAGAAAGTCGAGACAGATTCAAATGCATAGAATTTTTTAAAAATAAAAGCTTTAACAAAATTTGTAAACTAGAAAATGAACTAGAAATTTAAGGAAATAATTCAACTAAAAACTAACAAGTACTTAAGAATATAAACAGAAGTTCTATTTAATATGATCATAATTGCATACTCAGAAACATTGAATTTTTAATCACTTTTTAAATTTAAAACGTTTTTGCTAAAATCACTATGTAGCAACCCAAATTCTTCCACATTTTCAAAGATGAGCTAGGGTTAGCAAGGATTTCAAAAACAACACCCCTATTTGATTTGGTAGCATCTTGTCCCAACTTTTAGGTACAAATTTTAATCCCTTGGTGGATTCCATCTATTTTAAGGGGCACTTAGTCTCATACCATTCTAATTTTAAGTCAGATTGGCTTCCCGAGTTGCCCAGTTCAAGAACACCAGAGCTTTGTCTTACACCAAATCCTCTTTTTCCTCCCCAACTCTAATTGGAAATGCTAACTCCCTTATCAAAAAGTGTTTTGTATATATACCTTCTCCTACCTAATTAGGTAACAGATTACTTTTGTCCAATGCTTCCTGCAGGGACAAAGGAATCTATGAAGAGATTAGATAGCCCATCTCCTTGTTGGCAACAGGGCTTCTCAAGCAATTTCTTCCAGCCTGGAGATCCGTCTCAATTTGTCCAACTTTCTTTCTGCTTTTACTTTCCCCCAATTATGCCATAATTTCTGCACACTAAGAAACATTTTGCTATTTACAGTTCAATATTTCTAAATTATACTTTTAAGTAGATTTGGACCTTTAACTTTTGCTCATGTTAATTGGAATAGTGTGGTCCTTTCAATAAAAAATGGTTTATCTTTTACATAAAACTTGCAAAACAAAAAATATCACTTAACAAAATTTCTCTCAAAAAGGCAATCTCTCTTCTATGGAAAAAATAAACTATGCAAAAAAACTTTAATAAAATATTATTATAGTCTTTATTCAGAAGTAAACAATCCCCCTGTATTCTTGAAAGATATGCATTACAAAATTTCTCTCCTTGAATTCTTATAAAAGCAATTCTGAAAAATCTAGAAAAACATTTAATTACTTAAATGTTGCAATGTACATTCTTTTGCAAGAAGACAACTGCTTTGTTAAAAACTACTGGACTGTTACTAGGCAAAACCGACTATGCCCATTCCGACTGCTCAGTGTCCATCCTGCCTCCAGGGCTAGAAGCGTTCACCGTCAGTACATGTTTAACAGTTGGACCTCTGGGAAATGTGTGTGTGTGTGGCGGGGGGGGGGGGGGGGGGGGGGGGGGGGGGGGGGGGGGGGGGGGGGGGGGAGCCTTGGTCTTTGCCTTTGCCAAGATCTGTGAACTGTATGAGGAGTGAAGGGATTTCGCATCGCAAAAATGTTTAGTCATGGTTTGGAACTGGCACAGGACTAAAACTGAAGCTGAATGTGAGGATTGCAGGCTCACCCACTAAAAATAATGTAAGAGAGAGAAAATGAAGATAGGATGGAAAGAAAGAGTTTTTCAAGAAAGAAGCAGCAAAGAATTTTTATTCATTTCCTGCTAGAGAGTTGAATTTCTATGGTTGACTACAGAATACGGTACAGAAAAAGAAAGAAAAGGCAAAGGAAGGCAGAGTACAAAATGCATGAGTTTCCATTGGATTTGGGGAATGTACAGCCAAGCCTGCAGAGATATTATCGATACTTCATTAATATAGCTTTCCATTTGACTTAATGCAAAAATACATCCAATTTTGACACAGTCTCAGACAGCCTTCTAACCACAATTTTAAGAACTTACAGCTCTTCTGTGGATAGATCTTCATAGGATCTTTACATTTCCACAATTCAATTATCACAATTTTATATTATAAATTGGGAAACTGGAAGAGAAATTGAAGGGACTTTTCCATACACATCTCCAAGAACAAATGTGAAAATTGAGCCAGGTCTTCAGACTTCTAATTCTGGGCTTTCTCTCACAGATAGTATCTGTCTGGCTCTGCAGTAAGCTCTCAAACGCACACAGCTTACCAGACAGACAAAATTGGTATGGTTGTGTTTTGCATACCCCTTGGGAAATGCTTGGAGCCTCCTGTGAAGAGAGGCGGGAGCAGGGAAGAGGACTGGATGGGGCTGTTCTCTGTGTGGTCCAAAGACCTTTACTACAGGAAGTAGGCATTTCCGGCCACATTTGTACCAGGAATCTTTTTTCCCCTTATAGTAAAACCCTGTTTATAAATATATATGCACCCATACACAAACATATACATCCCTTAAATGTCCAGAGCAGTTCTGGATCCAGAGAGATAAATACAGAATGAAGAATGACAGAGACAGATGCATGTAGAAATATTTTTAATTTTTTAAGAAAACATTTGCCCTCTCTGGGGAGAAACAGTCAGTCTTAAGAGAAAGGAAACATGTACTTAGGCTAAACTTCCTCAGAATTAATTATTACTGTTTGAAATCCAAATGACTTGACCCATCATTAGTGGATAAGTGTAGGTCAGGGAATAAATATCCACTCTGTCCACAATAAGACAGGTATCCACACCAAGTTCAAAGTCCTCTGGACTTTACCACACACACACATTTAGGCCATCTTTAGCGTTGTGATGATGACAAAAAGTTGGATGTGTTCTGTAGGCCCAAAGAAGCAGCCAGCACAGCCTCAGGCTAATTAGCAAAAACCACGGGTATAACCGACTACTGGGTCATTCACGTAACTGACCCTTGAGCCAGATGCCACTTTTGGGAAAACATACCTCAGTGCTCGTCACTGAAATTCCATCTCCAGGCTTATAAAGAGCATACTGTGTGGGCAGCCTGGGGCACTTGGCCATTCTGTAACATATGGTGAGAAGCTCTGCTCTGTTTTCCAAATGACCACTGCACTGTAAACAGCCAGTTCATAGGCCTAGAAATGCAGCGTGGCCTAAGCAGTGGGAATTTTATGCACAACCAGCCTCACTATATTCTGAATTGTGGAAGAAAAGAATCAGATGGGTATACAATCCCACATAAAGTAAATGAATGCAGAAGTGTTTTATCAATAAAATCTCATTTACACCCCACATGCATATTGCTTGAATGACAAAAGCACACAGACACCTCACATCTTCTTTAGAACATATGTCTTTTTGCTAACAGTAAGCTGAGTTTGGACCTCAAGCCTCTGTGTACTTAATAAGTGTTATTTGAAGATGATGGCATTTGTTGATTCGAACTCATGCACTTGGTTTACAGCATTCTCTATTTCTACTGACTTAATGTGGCTTCAAATCTATGACTTTCTCCAACTTTCTCCTGCAGAACACATTGTATGGTTTAAATGGATTGTACAACAATTTGGTGCCATACCACATACTTGTTGACACTTAGTGCTTTTGGTAAGGTCATAATTCAGACTTAGTTTGTGTTCTCTAATTTCGAGCATGTTGCTGCAGAAGTCTCTAGTCTGGTGAGCAATATTTGGCCACAAAACTAGACAGTTCAGATTGCAAAAGAGAATTCATTGTAAGCATTTTTTATATCTCTGAACAAAATAAAAATGTTCAACATATATCAATTGGCATTAGGTCTTTCTAGGACTAGAGGAAGGTACTTTAAAAATTGAAAAGCAAACAAGGGCAAAAAAGGAGAAGGGCTAATAATATAATTTTATGGTTTGTAAAAGATTGTTGGAAAATAGCAGTGTGTCTTGAATGTTTTCAGTATTCCAGAATATATTTTCATTATTTTTTTTTTCATTTGCATTGAGGATTCCATTTGTATTAGTCAGCTTTCCATTACTATAAAAATTAACTGAGATAACAAAGTTATAAAGAGAAAAGGTAAATTTTGGCTCACAATTTTGCAGGTTTTAGTCCATGGCTAGCTGGGCTCACTGCTTCAGTCCTATACTGAAGAAGCACATCATGACAGGACCACGTGGTGAAACGAAACTTCTTACCTCATGGCCAAAGAGTGAAAGAGGGATGAAAAAAAAAGTGACCAAGTTCCCACAAACCTCTTTGAGGGCAGAACCCCAGTGATCTAAAGGCCTTTCAAAAGTTCTCACTTCTTAAGGTTCCAACTGTCCCAATAACATCACATTTGGGAGCAAACCTTTACCTCAGGAGGGAGGAACATCCAGCCCATAGGCCATATGTCATTTGGTTTGATCTTACCAAGGTAATCATCCTATGGAGAGTGAGCTAATTACATAATAAATGTTTTGCCAAATACAGCAGGATAAATTTGAAGCAGATAATTTTGTAAGGATTGGGAATGATGTCACATATATTCAAATGGCAACTGGCAAAAAAAATTATAGGCCCTTGGGGACATACAAGATGCAAATTGTAGCACAATGTAACAATAGTGTTCCTCACACTGCCTGATCCTCAAATGCTATCTTCTCTGTATCATGATTCCTAATTTTTTTCAGTCAAAACTGTCCAAAGCTTATGAAAAGCCCATAAACTAAGATCTTCCAGTGAGCAGCATGTCCTACACACTGCTAGGAAAGATACTGTTGGAATGGCCAGAATAAATCCCAATTCATCAAACTGTCTTCTTTCCTTTAATCTATCTCTTATTTGTTTTGACCCTCACAAATGTGGTAGTTACCTTTCTGAATGATGTAAAAATAGGAAAGCTAAATGTGGAATCATGCCCAGTACAGACTACACATTATAAGGCATGCATAGTAAAATAACAGTAGGAAAGTAGATGAAAATGAAATGTGTTCATTTTAAATACATAGAGAAGAGAAATGAGAAAAGATGTCAGGTATTGTGTCCCTGCAGCAAAAAAAGATAATGAAGACCATACTTAGAGGCTATTTGTACTTCCTTTAGAATTGTCTATTCATTTAATTTACTCATTTTTAATTGGGTCATTAGTTTCTTGGTATCTGATTTCTTTGTGTTCTTTTTTTACTCCAGATATTAATCCCCCAAACAGTAGTTGGTAAATATTTTTCCCAATATGTAGCAATTGCTGATTGCTTCTTTTGCAATGCAGAAGGTTTTTAATTTGACATAATTTCATTTACTGATTTTTGAGATTATTTCTTATGTGATTGGAGTTAGTTTTGAAAAGCTGTTATTAAGTCAATGTCATACTTTACCTTTCAATACTAGTACTTTAGAAATGAGGGAATACGGTGGTTGCTTCCTAGTTGTTTTAAAATCGTGAATCTTGCTGTACACTGGACAAAAAGAAAGACTTTAATATTATCAGCTGTTTAACACTTTACAATCCCCATGTATCCTATAAACCAAGGATGTCCAACATTTTGGCTTTTCTGGGCCACACTGAGTGAAAAGGAATTGTGTTGGGTTGCATATAAAACATGTAATAGAGTTAACATATAAGTAAGTGAACTGCTTTTTAAAACACTTTTGTTATAACATTTTTAGAAGCAAAAGAAACATAATCAGTGAGATGTTTGACCTTATTTTTGTGAAATTAATTAATGTCCAGTTTGATGGAAGCAGTTAGAATTCTCAGTGACTTCTCAAGGAGCTTGTCGGTTATTTTGGTTCTGATTTTAGTGTTCATGAGATTCATTCTTTAAAATAAGTGCATAAAAATATAAGTGTTGGTATAAGGGTGGTTGTAAAGCAACGGATATTTGCCTCTGGGAAGAGAGGTCTTATAAAATTCAAGTAAAAAAGACATGTTCACATTTTTCTTTGAGTTGAGTGTCAGACTTGGACTCTATGCATTCCACTTGAAAACTGGAGGGTAGTACATTTATGTTGACTGGAAATAGATTCACAAATATACCAAAATATTGATTGTTTTTCTGGAAATTTTAAACCTGTTTTCAAATTCCTGTATCAAATCAAATAGCAACGCTGCATGTTTTTCACCTTTCACAGGACTCTGTTTAGACAGTTAGTCGACATGTATAAGATTGTTTGTTTATTATGAGTTTGCCATGATTTGTTTCATTTAGAATGCTGTTATGTTTCAACATGTTGCATTGATAACTTGCAAATTTAACTTGTTTAAATGAGCAGCGAAGCCCACTAAAATTCCAGTTTTCATCATGTTCTGGCACAAATTTTACTTTTGATACTGTAAGTGACTTGGTTTCATGTCAGAAATCATAAAATCATTTCAACATTTCACCTCTCCGTAGTCATCATATCCTTCCAAAAGTAAAGGATATTCCCACAGTCGGCATTTACACTTCCGACGAATGACTGAAATTAGCAATGATTCAGTCCTTTGATCTTTATGAAATTCAAAACCTTAAGGACAATTTTCATGACATTACTCATTTTAAAGCTTTTGCACATAAGTTTTCTTGATATACTATGCAATGAGCCAACGATGCTTCGCAGGACTGCCCACACAACACGACACCCCTTCCTCTGGCTCGTGTTCTTACCACCACCTCTTCCGTGCTCCTCCGTGATGTTCCCCGAACCTTGGGGGCAGGGGGTGAGATAATTGTCGGTCTCAGCATTGGCTCACTATACCATGGTAAAAATCACTATTTCTCAAGAGCTTGCCTGGTTGTGAATCTCAGTAGTGGAACTGTGAAGTTACTCTAAAGGCCTCTCATCATCCATTCCAAGTGAATGCTGAATGGTCTTGAGATCCTGCAGTAAGGGAACACTAAAGAACGCATTAGTGTACAGGGTGTAATACAGCATGGAAATAGTCCAACATCCTCGCCAGTTGTTCTGTCCAGAGAGCAATGTTAAGTCCATCTGCATGGATACACCGTACTGCATTATTTAGTTCTCGATAATCCACAGTCGTTCTCCAGGAGCGTCTGGCTTCTTTATAGGCCATATAGGGTTGTCAAAAGGACTTTGGGCTGGGCAAATAAGCCCTATATCCAACAACTGATACCTAGCTCCTCTGGTGCTTTTGGGGATTACCATGAATTAAAATACATTGGCTCCAGTATCCATTAAGACCCAAGTATTTTGCGGATTTGCAGAGAACCAAAAGATCTGTGTATGGCTTTCACTTGCAAGCATCCTTGGCCACCCCTTCAGAGGAATGGCTGTAAAGGCACTCATCCCAGTGTGCTTTCACCGTATTTTCCCCTTTCCTCCACTTGCCTGCCCAGTCAGAGGCTAATGAAGGAGCTGTCAACCTCATGTCCTTTTCTTGTTGTAATTCCTTCCTTAGGTCCTATCCTGCACCTGCGTCTCCTGGGCATGCTACAGGGACATGCTGCTCAGCCTCAGCAGCAATTCCCGTCACCCACATCAGGAAGACTGGGACCACCCCATGAGCATGAGACCCTTAGGGGTCCTCCAGCAGACGCTGCACCCTCACCGGGACCAGCCCCAGCTACCGGGTCCAGGCAAGCACTCCTCCGCAGTGCATCTTTGGCTCTCTGCATCCCTGATCAGGCATCAAGTTTTGTGGGAATAGCTTCCTGTGGAGACATGAACACCACAATCTATTCATTCAAGGTAGGTCAGTGCAGATTGGCAAAGTAACAATTGCACCAAAATCCATCTACAGTGTTCATGCTGGAGAGCCTTACAATTAAATTACAATATAAAAGATCACCAGAAACAAACTCACAATGTTTTAATTCATTTTACCAACTTGTGCTGGGCCACATTCAAAGCCATTTTAAATCTGCCCGTGGCTGTGGGCCATCAGCTAGATACTTCTGCTATAAACTAAATTTCTATATCAAAACAGACATGAATACAGGTGGTTTCTGACTTACAGTGGCTTGACTTAAAATTTTTCAAACTTACAATGATTAGAAAGTGTTTTGAACATGTTTAAATAAGATGAGGTTAAGCTACCATCCTCAGGCGATTCAGGGAATTAAATGAATTTTCACCCCAACAATATTTTTAATTGACAATGAGTTTCTTAGTTTATAACCCCATCATAAGTCAAGGAGTACCTTTACAACAAATAATCAGTGAAAGCTGGTTTTCTTTAAAGCAAAACTGTAAGCATCTGATGCTGCCGCTATTAAGTCAACCCACAAGGCAAGGCCAATAGCCTTCTTTTCTACACTGTTCAGAGTTTTCCACATAGCAGCTTAATTTAGTGCCTAACTGCACATTTCACATTAACCACTGTGAAATTGCTCAGACTGGAGCCTGATTTTGGTTTTTGTGTTAGTGGATAAGCAGCATAAAAGCCAAAGTGGTTGGTGCCTGCTGATGCCATGTGTGTCCCTTGGCGGACGCTTTCTCTCAAGTCAGGTCTAGAATTCTAGCATCATGGGAAATGACTATGGCTGTTACTATTGCTATATTTATTCTCAGTGTTTGACCTTGACCTTGAATTTCTGCAACCCACAGATATCTACTATATTTATTGTCTGCTCTTGAGGAGGTCAGTGTTAAATACAACAGGCATTTCCACAACAATTTGCACAAAAGTTGAGGTTGAAATACTTTGTTTTTTGTATCTTGAAACTTGTATACGGAATTGTTATACTTTTTCTCTGACTGGTTGGTTTTTCCATTTAATTATGTTTCTAAAATTCATACATATTATTCATTCATTTTTGCTACTGTTGAATTTTTTATTCTCTTTTCACATTTAACCTTCTACTTGCAATTGACTTGCTGTTAGGGAATGCTATTGCAAACAACAGTGTTAAAAGCATGATTTTATTTGCCTTCGAGTTCTTCTAGACTATAATCCCGGACATTGACTCCTTAGCAGTAGGCACATATGTAAAAACTTGACGAGGCAGTACTGAATTGGTTCTAAAGTAGCTGTACAGTTTTAAACAAGCTGCTGCAGAGTTTGGGCATTCTGGTGTTTCAGATTCTCACAACTAGTTAGTACTTTCCAACAATCTAATTTTTGCCAACTTCAGAGATAGTCCTAATTTTCCTTCCATTCTTTTATCTCTTTGATTATTTTAATGATTTTGTCATTGTCATACATAGTCACATTATTTTTCGTGGTTTCTTCAAGTGCCTCGTGTCTCTTGTGGTGAACTTATCTCCAACGGAGGCTGAGTTTTTGTTGTTGATTTTGTTTGTTTGTTTGTTTCATTTAGGTGAAAGTTCTGTGACCAAGGGTGCATGAATGTTCTTCCTAGGGAGTAGTTTCAGTCCCTGTCAGTTTTCACATAAATAAATGACCATGATACCTTGGGGCTTTATCGTGTTGGCTTCTGTGCTCTCTATTTGGTACTAGACTCCTTTTTATTTCTGACACTTGGAGATTTCTCTTTCTCTTGTGATTGGTTTTGCATTTCTTCTGTTGTCATTCTGTTTTCTTCTATTAAATGTTTCCATTTTTTAAGGAAAGCACATGCCAGCTCATTCTGTAATACTACCAGAAATTCTAGTCTAGCATGTAGTATTTCTGGCCCATGGAAGTGTAAAGTGGCTGTAATTTGGTTTCTAACAGAATTTGGTTACAAGAAGAAAACGGACTTGAATACTGTGATTCCAAGGGCTGTCACTTTCACTGCCAAGTAATTGACATTCCAGTTCTCAAACAAGCTTTATGGATTTTCTTTTAGAGTGCACTTAAAATCAACTTAAAAGTCTCAGGTCTAGAAGCTGGATATCAATAGAATTTCCTAATGTTAAAAATGTTATCCTGGGTAGCTTTTGAGACATAATCTGACTGCAAGCAATTTTTTTCTGTTCTTAACATCTCGGCATAGCTACTGGCTGCACATATATATATATATATATATATATATATATATATATATATATATATGTATGATTGATGTCTGTATTCCCTAGGATGCATTCTGGTTCATAGTGCTTTAGTTAATGTTATATACCATCAACCTAAGTTTTCAAAAATCAAAATTTCAAAGATGTTCTTATATGCAACGTAAGTTATTAGTTATATCAATACTTTGAGTACAGAAATGTTGTTAGAAATTTACTAAATTTGATGACTTAAGCCATTTCTCTCTTCCTAAGAAAAGATAAGTAGGTCGTGTAGAATATATTTCTAAGAGCTACTTAAGTTTTATTTAATTGAAGCAAAAATCAAGTAGATAAAATGATTATGCATCTTTTATTTTTATGTTTTTTTCTCTTGAATTTGTTTCTTGCATTATTTGTCCTTTTCATTGTGAAACTGTAAAATACATTTCCTTAAAGGTCCAGGAATAAATTATATTTCTTATTTGAAAAAAACCTTTAGGAGCTGAAACTGATAATTTTTTATTTAAGACTGTCACACAATTGAAGAAATAGAATAAGTAGTGTAACAATTTTGGATGAGAACTAATTCCTGTCAATGTACACGCTCTCGACTTGCTATATTTGAAGGTGCTCTGGTCATACCCTGAATAACTGACATGTGAGCGTTCAAGAAAGGAGAAAATCAAACTAACTTCTACGTACATTTGTTTACACTGTATGGTGTGAAGCTATGGTTATCTTGTTACTACTGCATAATTTCATTTTCAATCATGTGAGAAATATGGCAGCTGTAAGAAGATGACCAAGAAAAGCCTCTGTCTTTAAGAGACAATCTAGATGACAGGCAGATAGTTAAACTACCTGGCTAACTGCTAACAAAACTCATAATAAGTATAGAAATCAAACTAAAAGTAAAATACAAGAGAAATAGTATATTAAAAAAAAGAAAAAAGCTGATTTGCTTTATTAATATTGGGAAACTTCATTCAAGCATATATACTATGGAAAAAATTTATTGAGGCCAGGAAGACAATGATCCTACAAATATGTGCAACTAGTAACATAAAGGGAAAAATAATCTAACCAAAGAGGAAATGAATTCCCAATCGGAGCTGGAAATTTAAATTTTCTTTGCTCAGGAATTGAAAATCAACCAATGGACTCAAAACAAATAAGGATAAAAGATTTAACAATAAAATTAAGCAATTGAACCAAAGTTAGTATTTATGGGACACTCCACCAATAACTATAGAGGACGAACATTCTCCTGAAACATAAATAGAATATTCTCCAAGACAGACCATAATCTGAATTACAAAATGAATTTCAATATATTTTTAAATAAAATTATATGAGATATTTCCTCTAGAGTCAATGGTATTAAATAAGAAACTAACATAGTAAAATATCTGAAAAATTCCAAACATTAGAAATAACTTTTGATTGAATGAGAAAAGAGTTAAACTATAATTTAAACTCAAATGACCAAATAATTAAACCATAATTTGAACTTAATATTGAAAGCACAAAATGCTAAAATTCCATAAATGCAGCTAAAATAGTGTTTAAAAGAAAACATATAGTTTGAATGCTTACTTTAGACAAGAAAGAAGATACAAATTTTGTTTCCATCTTAAGGAATTTGAGAAAAGACAATTAGGTACAAACAAAGTATATTTTAAAATAAGAAAATAAATGAAAGGAGAAACCAATGAAATAGAAATGGACAAACAATATAAAAAAAACTAAAACCAACTTTGAAAATTTTAATAAAATTCATAAGCTTCTAATCAGACTGATCAGGAAAAACATAGAGAAGGTGTACATTAACGCCATCAGGATCAAGAGATAGGACAGCTGGTAGATTCTACAAAAGGGAAAAGCAACATTATTGATGACAATATTAATAATGTAGAAAATGAACCAATGTCTTAGAATAAATAAATTACCAAAGTCCTTCAAAAAGTTACTGAAAAAGAAATGAAGACCAGAACAATTTACTAAATAAATTAAATATGTATTTAAAAGTTAAAGATCAAAAGCCTTTACAGATAATTCTTCTAAACAATGAAAAATAAATATAAATTCTACATAAACTTTGAAAAATAACGAACATGGTTCCTAATAGTGGAAGAAGTGGCAACACTTTCCAAATCTTTTCATGAGGCTTATATACTATGATTCAAAAATCAGACAAAGCTATCCTGGAAAAATACTATAGGACAATATTCTTCACAATCATAGATGCAAAAATCCTCAGCAAAACATCAGTAAATTGTATCCATCAAAACATAAAAACTATGTCATGAGCAAATGATATATAGCCCAAGACTCAATAATGGTATAACACTTGAAAATTAGCCAATATTATTCACTGTGCAAAGAGACTAACAAGAACAATGTGATTATCACTAGATACAGGAGAATTATTTGATCCATTCAGCATTCATTCACAAAAATGTTCAGTATACTAAAAATGTACAAGGACTTTCCAGCCCCGCAAAGGGATAAAATTTTATTACTTATATATTCTTTGCCAATAGAAAAGTAAATGTTTTCTTACTGAGACTGGGGACACACCAAGGATTTCTACTCATCAAATCTATCAAAAATTATATAACAAAGAAAGAGAAGGATATAAAAGGTATTATTGATTAGAAAGGCAACTGTCTTTAATTGCAAATGACACAACTTTATAGATGGAAAATTCTATGATATTTAGAAAAATACTTCAAGAATTTTTAGAAGAGTTTAACATGATAGTAGAATAAAATCTCAAAAAATAAAACAGACACAGGATAACAGAACAGAACAGAGAGCCTAGAAGTAAACTATAAGAGTTTTTAATAAAGGTACTAAGAACTCACATTGGAGGAAGGTAAAAAATGGTGAAAAGTTTGGATACTCATATGTGAAAAATATAAAATTTAATGCTTATTTCTCACCAATTAAAAAAGTGAACTGAAAATGAATTAAATAATTAAATGTAAGAGCTGAAACAAACTATTAGAAGAAAAAAACTATTAAAAATGCTTCAGGGCACTAGAAAGTCAAAAGATTTTTTTGAGCACTGCTCCAAAAACATAGAAAACAAAAGCAAAAAAAAAAAAATAGGTATAGTAAATGAGAAGATACATTATGTTAATAAATGAAAAGTGAATATTATTAAAATTCTAATGTTTCTTGTATTTATCTAGAGGTTCTACACAATCCTAATCAATATTCCACTTGTTCCTTATTTAGAAATTAACATGTTGAATCTAAAATTTCTACGAAAATGAAAACACCTAGAAGTATCGAAACAATTCTGATATAATAACTTAAACACTCATACTACCTAGTTTCAAGATTTAGTATAAAGCTAAATTAGTAAGGTAATGTGGTGCTGGTGTAAAACCAAATATACAGATTACAGGGATGAAGCAGAGGTCTTGGAAGCAGACCTACCTTAATATCATAAATTGTACTGATATTTGTCAGAGTAACTCAGAAAAATCTTTTTGTTTGTTTTTTTAAACACTTTTATGGAGATGATAATCCACATACTGTATGTCTTAATTGCTTTTGTTTTTTATCGGGACACAATACCTGACACCTGTGCTTTGAAAAAGGAAAGGTCTATTGCAGCTTGCAGTCTCAGGAGGCTTCAGTCCATTCAAGGCTGGCTGACAGAGGCAGGAAGGGCCAGAGAAGAGCTGTTCAGGCACCAAGAAAGGGAGTAAGAAGGCAGAGCGCATCCTTCCAGGCCAAAATAATCCGCCCTTCTCTCAGTAATCCGCTCTCCTGACCAGGCCCCACGTCCTAACAGCTGCTGAATATCTAAACAGTCATGTGCAAAAAATCTCAATTATCATGTTATAGGCTATAAAAATTAACTTTAAATGATCATAAACTTAAATATAAAGACTAAATTAGGAAACTTCCAGGAGAAAATTCACACGAACTCTGGATGGTAATGCTTTCCTAAAATTGGTACATACAAATCATGAAAGTAAACATTTGTAAATTGGAATTTACCCAAATTTAAACATTTTGCTCCTTAAAAGTCACTATTAAGAAAATTGAAAGATTAGTCATAATCTGGATGAAAAATATTTGCAGATCTCGTATCTGATATATGACATATCTAAATGCATAAGGAACTTACACATCAATGAACTTGATACAAGAAATAAGCAAAATACTTGAACATCTAGTTTACAAAAAGAAATATATCAATTGCTTGAAAACATGGTTGACTTTATTAGTCAGCAGGAAAGTAATTTTTTACATGCTATTTCACTGTATACTTTGTAGAATGGCTAAAATCAAAATGACTACTAATGTGAAAGTTGGTGATAACATTGGACAATCGAATCTCTTTCATGGGTGGGAATGCAAAATGGTGTAGGCAACCTTTTCCAGGATGCTCTCAGAGTGGCAGAAGCTTTGTGCCCCTCTATTCTTTTCTCCCTCTGTCCTCATCTTTGCAAATAAACTACCCACTTCATAATTTGAAAAAATAAATGTCATAAGCACTCCAGACAATAGTTCAGAAGATAAATATGTCCTTACCGTATGACCTTCCACGCCTGCATCTTCCCTCTTGGATATTTACTCAGAAGAAATGAACAAGGTTTGCCCAAAGCTTCGTGTTACGGTTCGGATCTGAACTGTCCCCCCCACAAATTCCATGTATTTTGGATCCTATGGGTTATCTATGGATGCCACGTGCTGTTGGAGGGTGGGGTCTGGCTGAAGGAGGAGGACCACTGGGGCTCGGCCCTGTAGGTGTGGGGCATCAAAGTACTTTTAGAATACCAGAAATAAAGGGCGTATCTGAAAGTTTTGTGCTAGGTCTTGGAGTTGGGGCAGAGAGGGGGTAGGACAGATAAAATATAAAGGATCAGAAATTAAGACTCTATTTTTTCTTTTGTAAATATATATTTGTATTGTGTATTTTTAAGGTACGCACCAAGCTGTCACAGAATGCAAATAGTAGTAAAAATGGCCACTAACTAGTGCAGCTGTCATGTCAGTCACCTTCTTGGTTTTGTTTGATGGCAGTGGCAACTAAAATCTGTTTGCTGTACCCAAGAGTGATTTTATTACCTCTGTCCCCCATGCTGTAGGTGAGGTGTCTCGGCTGTTTCTCCTACTCATCTGCGACTCTGAACTCTCTGTTCTCCCTGTTCCTCCCTTATCCACCCTGCTGCACCTCGCCATTTTGATTTCTATCTCTGTACAACAATTGCTTTTCAATTCTACTTTAGCCCAGGTCACACAATATTTTTTCTACAACTCTCTCATTGCACTTAGCACAATGTCTTCCAGACTCAGGCATATGTGGCAAATGGTGAAATCGCATTCCTTCTAGAGTTGAATAGCAGTGATATGTATGATTCTTTATGCATTCACTTTTGGATGAGCACCTACGTTACTGCCCGTTGTGAAGAACACTGCATGAATGTGAGACTTCAAGTACCTTTGAGAGATGGTGGTGACTTCACCCCCTTTGCATATGTGCCTAGAAGAAATACCTTAGGTCCTTTGAGGCTATATTTCAAATTTCTTCAGAATCTTGTCATTAGTGTCCATATCACCTGTATTAGTCTTCATTTCTTCAAACAGCATACAAGAATTCTCTTATCTCCACCCTTTGTCAACATTTGTTGTCCTCTGATTTTTTGATTACAGAATGTGTCAATGTGCTAATATCAATATGTTAATGGATGTTAAGTAGTTTGATTTTCATTTTCTTGATAATTAATGATACTGGAGAACCTTTTCATATACTCATTGGCCATTTCTATGTCTTTTCCAAAGACATATATATTCAAGTCTTTGATCCACTTTTTAATCAAGTTATCTGTTCTTCCACTATTGAGTGGTATGATTTCTTTATAAATTTTTGATACTAACCTCTTATTAAATATACTGTTTGAAAATACCTGTTTCTCACTGTTTAGGCTACGATTTCATTTGTTGATTGTTTCCTTTGTTGTATCAGAGATTTTTATTTTGTTATATCCCATTTACTTATTTTTGCTTTTGCAGCCTGTTTATACATATATATTTATTTGTATACATGCATATATGTGTGTCAACAAGTCACATGTCAAGGACTTTTGCTTGTAAATTCTCTTCCAAGAGCTTTATAACTTTTGGTCTTTGGGGTCTTTTGTTCACTTCAGCACAATTTTTGGGTCATGTATGTTTGAATTTACTGTCAGGCTCTCTATTCTATAAAACTGCCCTCCAATACTAATACAAATACTAATACTAATACTAATAATGTAGTGTTTTAATCACCATAGATTTGCAGCTTGCCAGAAAGAATAATGTCCCTAACTTTGTTTTTTATTTATCAGAATTACTTTGGCAATTCTGTATTTTTTCATAGTTCAGCAAAAATTTTTTGTTGAAATTCTGCTTTATTAATGGAAAGTCATAATTTGAACAATGTTGAACATGAAGAAGGCAGCCATAACTTAAAAGCATGCAAATCAAAAACTACGCAATAATTAAGAAAAATTCAAATGAATCTCTGACTTCAATACACTGAAGGATACATAATTCATAATTTAAAAACTGTAATTTCAGATTGTTTTACCAATTCATGTGAATTATGGGGATAGGAATTATGCATATATTGCTTTGGATAGTATAGACATTTTATTAATATTAATTTTACTGACTCCTGAGCATGAGATATTTTTCCATTTTTGTGAATTCTTCAATGTCTTTCACCAATGTTTTATAGTTTTCAATGTGTAGACCATTCTTTTTTATTTTTTAAAGTTTATTTTTATTTGTTTGTTTTTATATTATTAGATAGGATTGTTAATTCTTGAGTTTCCTTTCAGCTAGATTGATAATTGCACATAGAAATACGACTGAGGTGTTGAGGGCATAGGTCAGAGGTAGGAGTGCTTGCTTGGCAAGCACAGGCACCTGGGTTCAACTTCCCAGAACACAAAAGCTAGGCACCCGGGAGGCTAAAGCAGGATTGTCAGGTGTTGGAGGCCTTCCTGGGCTTCATAGTGAGTTAAGAATCAGCCTGAATTATTGAGTAAGACTCTGTCTTAAAAAAAATTAAAAATTCAAAAAAAAAACCCACTGCTAATTTTTGTATGTTGAATTTGTATCCAGCAATTTCACTAAATTCATGTGTTAGTTCTAACAGACATTCTTGGACTCAAGGGATTTCAGCATATGCGGTCACATCATCTGCAAACAGAAATAAATTTTCCTTTTCTTTTTCTATTTATATATCTTTCCTTTGTGCTGTCCGATTGCTCTTGCCAGAGCTTCTAATATTATATTATACATGGAAGTGGCAACACAGGCATTTCTGCCTTGAAACAGATCAGAGTGGAAAAGCTTCCAGATTTGCCCCATTGACTCTAATGTTAACTGTGGGTTTATCATAAATTGCCTTGAGAAAAATTTCCTATTGAGAATTTTTTATCATAAAAGGATACTGGACTTCGTAAAATACATTGTCCACATCAGCAGGGATGCTCATAGGATCGTATGATTTTTAGCTTTCATTCTGAACATGTGACTTTTCAGCTTTTGTTCTGCTAATGTTATACTTCACGTTGATTGATATATTTGTGTTATACCAGCCTAGCTGCCAAATCCCACTTGGCTATGTTACATAATCTCCTGATGTGCTGTTGCGTCTATTTTATTAATATTTTATTCAGTATGCTTGTATCAGTATTTATGAGAGAAACTGGCATATAGTTTTCCTTTCTTCCTGACGTGTGTTTGTCTGGCTTAGGTATCAAGTTACTACTGCTGATGGCATTCTTTTCAAAACAGTATTGAAAACAAGAAAAGGTGGCAATATTTCAGCAATAAGAGAAAAAAATTCTACACTCTTCTAAAATGAGATACGTAAGAAAAAATCTCAGGTATTCATGATTCCGGGAATGTTCCCATGTACTTTTACTCAAGAAGCTACTGAACTTACCTTAAGTCATCTCTTTCAGTAGCTTCTTGAAAGAAGGTACAAAGTCCAATATCCTTTCATGATAGAAACTCTGTGAAGAAAGTGTACAAGAGCTTTTTAGAGAAAGGTCAGCCTACTCAGATTTGAACACATCAAAAGAGGAAGCTTGTACGATCATAATATATATCTATACTGAGAAGAGGTTTAGGAAATTGGCAAGAATGAGAGGCACGTATACAGAAAACCAAGCAGTGAGAATTATGACAGGTATGAGTTTCATGCCAAAAAGTTTTGCTCAACTATAAAGGTATTTACATGGTCCTAATAATTTAAACATGCAACCTTGAACTAACCCAAAAATATAACTATATTTGGAGGATGGAAAATATGGGAGTTGTGGTGAGAAGACAAGACAGTGAAAAAGAGCTAAATCTTCATTTTCCATAGTAAGAGTCCTTCAACTTGAAAATGAAGAAATAAAAATCCGAACATGTTTTTTAACAAAAGAATTGACATGATCACCACCTGGAAATGGAAGATAGGGAGCCGATGAGGGCAGAATATTGCTCTTTTTCATAATAAGCAGTACAGAACAATCAGATTATTTCAACCCCATACGTATTCAATTTGGAGAGAATTGATTTCTAAATCTGAAACTCAGCTGACGGGTGCACCACTGGAGGTGTCTACAAGAATGAGGCTGATGTCACTCCCCCGTAGTCCAGCCTGATTCTCCGGCACCCTTCAGATGCCTCATTCACCGTATCTGTTTATTTATCGGTTAACACTCCCTCAAAACCTACTCGTGGTGTAAACCTCCTGTAGGCCATTAGTATCTCTATGAAGCCTCACAGTAGCTCAATGAGGTTGAAGCCATTGTTGTTTCCAGTTTATGGAGAAGGAGGCTGAGGCACACAGAATTTAGGTAAGTTGCTGCGGCTGCAGTGCTGGGAGCAGGGTTGCGGAGGTTCCTTTTGGTGCAGACTGACTTTAGTATTTTCTAAACAGAGGATTTAGGGAATCTACCTCCCACCAAGATTCACAAAATGGAGGAGTCCTCCAAGCCAGGAGGAGTGTTAGGTACTGATTAGCCAAAACCAAGCAGTGGCATTGTCGTGAACTCAGCTGGAAGATGGAAGAAAATTACTGCAGTTGGGCCTAGAGAATGCCTGTCAAAAGCTGGTAACTTGTCAGTTTGCATAGGTGAATATTATGTTTTATATTTTTCAGCATTAATATTTTTCAAGTAAAATAAAGAGAAACAGTGATCATAATAGTGTTTTACTTGTGTGTGTGTGTGTGGGTGCAATAATAGTTTTAAGCATACTGATTTGTAGAAATGGCTAATTAGTGTTTCAGGAAGGTATATTTTGATATTTCTTGAATCTGTTTTGAAGGGATTGGTAATTGAGTAAGGACTAGGATCTACATCTCAGAGTAAGTTCTAAGCAGTTCTAACGGAAGGGACTTTCTTTGTAATATTTCTTTCTTTTTAAATTTGAAGGGAATGAAAAAAAAGGAGAGTTGAAGAATTGAAGTATTTTGACAAACTACAAAATATCTTTATATGTGAATGAAATTGATCTCTTCTGGCATTATTATTTATGAACATGCATTACCTACAGATGACCATGATATCTGTATGTAATTTTCTTTATTTTTACTTAATCTATCCAGAATACAATTTTCCCAAATTAAACTTATTGCATACATATTGGGCTCTAACTTACTTTTCTTCTCTAATAAATAATGATCATCTTTGTAAGTCAAGATAGCTTTGTTAGCTTTAATAGCTGCATAATATTTTATTATATTCATATATCACGATCCATTAATGACTTCATTATTAATACACAGTTACCAATTTTTGGCTTTTGCTATGTCATGATGGATGACTTTGCATGAATATATTTATGGATTTTTTGTTGAGGTGGGGTTTTGCTCTGTAGCCCAGGTTGGTCCTGAACTAACTATATGGCCCAGGCTAGCCTGAAACTCTTAACAATCCTCCTGCTGAGCTGGGTAATTGAATGCAGGGCCTTGTGCTTGCTAGGTAAGTGCTTTAACCACTGAGCAACACCCAAACGCTATTAATAGATTTATATTTTTAATTTTATAAGATGTGGTCCCGAATTGGTCTTTTAAAACACAAATTAGATCATACTTCTCTGCCTCAAACCTCCCAATGTCTTCCCACTTATGTACAATCCAATCCAATCCAAACTCCTTTCCATGGGCTGTAGGCCTGGCCAGCTTGCTCAACATTACTTATCCTCTAGCTTCCTTGACCTTCTCCTCTAGACATAAAATAAATCCATTCTTCCTTACTACTAGTTTCTTCTTAGTACTTTACATCACAAAACATTCCATCTCCATCCTCCCACACCCCTTTTCTTGTGTGTTGCCTATCATGAGGGTACGTCACATCCTTAATCTTTGCTGTGCCTAGCAATTGAGTATCACAGCCTTGGAGAGGAAGGTATGGAAAGAGACCCCTGTACTATACTGAGCCACGTAAGCCTTGTGTAAGGAGCCCCAGGACTGTCAACTCTGATGCTTTGAGAGCAAGAGACTTTTCCATGTTTCTAGATGGAGTTGCAGCCCAGCCTCCCTACCAAAAGAACTTCAGAAGGACCCATCAAGAGGCCAAAGGGGGGACTCTCACTCTGCTAGAGAGGTACCTCTCCTGATTTTATTTTATCTAAGAAAATATTGTTTCTTCTGCTAAAGTAATAGAGCTCATGGTACCTAAAGGACAACTTTAATAAAAGTGCTATAAATATTTGTACCTCAAAAAGTTAAATACAGCAATGAAGAAGAAGAAGACAATGTCAAAACTTCTTGCTCCTCTAGCTTTGATATTCTAGATGTGTATATAGCGTGATTTCATGACATTTAAGGATTAAAATGACTCTAAAATTATTATATCAAAACTGAAGATAAAAGAATCATTAAACAGAAGCAAGGCTAGTTTCAGCATCATTATCAGCAATAAAATGTTTCAAAGAGTTAATCTAGATGTTGGTACTAAATGTTACAGATTACAGAAATAATAAATATGGGCATTTTCTTTTCAGTTTGAGAAATAACCCAGAATAAAGAATAGTCCTCCACCTATAGTTTTTTGAATGAGGCTTTGGAAAAACTACCAGGTGGCCCAAAAGTCACCATTTATAAAAACATAGTAAAAATGTACAATTCAATATAAAAATAATTTTCTCAGAATGAATTTATCATAACATTTAAAATGAAAGTAATACTATGAGAAAAATTATGCAAGAATGCATAATGTTCAGGGTGCTCCAAAACTTGCAATACATAGACGGAATTATGCATGGCCCTTAAGAGTCCTAACGTGCGGTGACCAGAGTAAATAACATTTTAGATATGGTCATGTTGTGGAGACATCCAAGACCTCTCTGCTTACAAGAATGGGAAGAAGAATGCATTTCTTCATCATAATAAAGGAGGCTGGATCCAGACAAAGGCACTTTTACTACAGAAGTCACGTAAAATTTAATATGTTCTCTCAGTGATAAGCATGAATAAATCTGTTTCTTGAAATCAAAAGAGATTTGTTTCTATAAACTGTGATAATAATGTCAGAAAAAGTGCAATCAATCATAATTTTTAAGAATTTCCTATATTGAAGCAAATCTAAAGAAAGCATTTTTATGATTAGGCAATACATTACACAAAATCAAAAGAATAGAAAAACAATGCGTGTTTCTACTCTCCGAGATTCAGAGTTACAAGGTTTCCGTCACTCATCTTGGTCCAAAGGGAGCAGCAGCATCAGTTTCTCATGAGCAAGAATCAAGGTACAAGTTCTGTCTAACCAATTTAGAATGAACAGTGTGTCATGGCAAAGCAGCCAAGAAAAAAAAAGATGAAGCTATATATACAAATTGAAAAATATATTTGAAAGCCTATTATGCTATTACAGTTTGAAATTCTTCATAAAACGAGTACTTTTTAATCAAAAACCTAACAATTCAGTAGAAAAATGGAACTAAGATAAAAAAGGAAATTCACACAAAAAAGAATTATCAATAAATATCTTAAAATATGCAAACCTAGTAAATAAAAAAGAGAGTATTTTTCTCTTATCCTCTCTATCACATGAACAAAGTTTGCTTGCTTGTTTTTTAAGGTGATAGTTTTATTACTACTTTTGAATGTCTTATCAGAAAAGAGTTTGGCAATTTTTAGCACAAGTTGGGGAGTTTTGCATTCACTCCAAGTGATTCTCTGTGGCACAATGCTAGGCACTAGGCAAAAAGCACCAAGAGTCAGCGCCCGGCCAGTGGCACACATAGACTTTACCCAATGGGCAGAGTAAACGCTGCCCTAAAGAGGGAGGGGCTGCTATGGTAACGCAGCCTGATTTTCTTTTTCTTTTTCTTTTCTTTTTTAGTTGGCAAGAGTTAGCACGTTGGGTGGAGGTGGCGAGAGACAGGGAAGGTTTTTACAGCGCTAATCACTGAAAGCTGCCAAGGGCCTTTATCAGAATGAGTACAACTCAGATTATTAACCAACTCCCTGTGCAACTGAGGTGATATAAACAAATTTATTTTAGGGTGCAGGGAGGTTAGATTAAAAGTGGTCTCCAAAGGATCTTAGAAACGCGGGGTCAGGGCACAAGCTGCGAACTAGAAGGGCACATTCTCCGGATCCTCTGGTTAAGGCTGATGCTTGCAAAACCTCAAACAAGTAAGGCCTCAGCTCGCCCTGGCCCGCATTCCACTTCTTGTTCACACTACCCCCTTAGCACATGATTTACAGTGCTGGCTATTTAAATGCAGATTTTTCAAGGTTTTATTGTTAGCATTTAAGTCATTAGAATTGTGGCCTCAGATATTTACAGGAATTGACTACATATCCTAAGTGTCAGTCCCCACAACATCCAATTCAAATTCTATGCTTTAAGCATTTTGCTTATTTAACATTAATTTACAGAAATTGTGTTTTAGGACTAACGTACACCCAGTTCTTCTTTAGATTAACTATTCACTCCGAAGAACGTTTTTTTTCCCTTCCTGCTTTCTTTTCCTTTGCTTTTGCTTTTAACTACTATTTATTATAACTGTGGAATGGGCGTGTTTAATGCACCTTAAAGTGTTCTGAGTCAAAAATCTGAAGAGAATGCTAGAGTATGCAATCGTCTTTTCGGGAACACAGCTCTTGTGGATGCCAAGAAAGATTTTTGCTAAAAGAAAAATACAATTACAACAAATTAGATAGGCTGTTGTAATTGACAGGTGTTGTGTTTTCAACGGAGACAAAAGACTATACATGTTAAACCTAATCTTTTCCTTGAGTCTAATTGGAAATTTGGTCCGTTTAAAAGTCCCCAGGTTGGGAGAGCATATGTCCAAGTTATTCTTTTAACTGTCAAAAGAGAGTTTCCATCAGTCCTGGTCTAAGAGAGAGATGACCTGGATGGAGAATGCCAGAATCTTTAAAGGAAACTTCAGTGTTTTGAATACTCCCCCCCCCCCGCCCCATTTTCCCTCTTCCACCCACCAGGTATTTGGTTCACTGTGGTCTCATTTGGAATATTCCATGAAGAACACTGACAATGTATCAGATTGGTCATGGTATGAACAATTTTCATGGATAGAAATACAAAGGCCAGTGTTAAATGAGAGCCTTTATAGAGGCTTTGAACAGTAATAAATTTTGATGAAAAGTCTCCAACCCCGTGGACCATCTTAATCTTTTCAGGCCCAGACTAGATCATTTACAGGAGAAGCAGCAGTCCTCCCAGGGAAAGAACAGAACCGATCGCCTTTCATGCAAGCTGAGAGACTAAATTCACCCCAACTTCACAAAAACAGTTGGGGTACATAAAACAAATGAAAAGTTCTTATGACACTCAGTCGAATGACATAAGCCTCCTGAAGTTAGCAAATTTGCTCAGCAGTGGCTCCGTGCATAAGGGTGAACCAGAAAAATAACTACTGGGTAGTGTGGTTTATTTTACGTTGTAACCCAAAGCTGCCGGATCCCTGGTGTATGATAAAAGATACAAGATTTCTTTGAAGCTAAGTGAGAAGAAAAAAGAGGCAAGCAATAAGTACTGATGGTATTTAAATAGAGGACAAGAATCTTGTCACCCTAAGCGTTTCCAAGAATGACAGCCGCGAAAGCCAACTCAGCCTGGAATGAGATAAGGTAGCCAGGCCTGTTATGAAATGCTTCTCTGGTAGGACTCTGAGCTGACACGCCATATAAAGAAGTGTTGCAAATTAGAAGCTCATTTCTTGTCAGCATATCGGGGGTGGTCCTCTCACAGCCCAGGGTCCGAGGGAGACCATGCCTACCAGAGGAGTAGCTGGAAAGGCTGGCTGCTGTTGATAATTCGGAGGAGAATCTCTTCTTAACTTACATTTTCTTACAGTCTCCAAGAGGGGGTGAGTGGAAAGTTTAGAGAGAGACAGAGACCTGAGTAAAATGAGTTAGAGCGTTGAAGTCAGACCTGAGTTTGAGCCCTTCATAACCTGCTAGCCATATGATCCTGGGCAAACTCCCAGCCTTCCTGGGGCTCGGCCTCCATAATGCCAGAAAGATACAATAACATGTACCACTCAACGATGGCTTAGGGATTAAACAAGCTAACACCTCTCGCTATTGTAAGGACCAAATGCGACAACAGGACACAGTTCACTGCAGTGTCTGGCTCATTCTGATGCCTTCTTTCCCCATCTCTTAAAAAAAAAAAAGACACTATGAAATCAGCCAGATCTCCTGCTATTTATTGTACCAATTTTATCTTGCTAGGTAGACTTTACCTACAGTTTCTAGTTATGTATTGACTATATTAGTTTCATTTTATCTTCCACTATTGTCTTATGTGGGAGTGAATGTTACACCAATTTTTAAAAATTCCAATAGCGAGTATTTCCCTAGGAAAATCATCATGAGTCAAATTCCCTTTTATTCGGTAAGTTCTGGTCCGCGTATATAGTTAAAGCATCACATAAGAGTAACATAAGGAAGAACAAACATCAGGCACATAATTGACAGCTAAAATGCACATCTATGGTTTAAAGAATCATTTCCTACTGATAAGGTTGGTCATGCAGAGAGCTTTTTAATCAAGAAGTAGCAGTGAATGTCTCTCTAAATTGATGCTGCAACCTCAAAACAAGTGATTTATTGATTATGTCCATACTAAGGGGAGTTATGGCTTGGCCAGAAGCATTATGTCTTCTACTTGATTATTACCAAGCAATTTATAGTCCTGAAGTGAGACACTTCTAATCCTTACAACTTACAGAAGAAACTGAGGCTTCTGAAGAGCTATGTGACCTCCACAGCCTGAGTTCTTTCTCAAATCCTTGGGCTCTATTTGAATTTCTATTTTAGATTCCCCCAAAAGATTTTTCTGCCATCATTATGAACTGGAGATACCAGGACATTTTCTAAAAATTTTTAAATGTCACACAGTGCAGTACTTTCTGACATGGCTTTTTAAGAGATGTTTATTGATGCTACAAAAAAATCACAATGCTTTTTGTGAAATAAAGCCAGAACATCATTATCACAGAATAGACATCCCAATGCTCAATCCCAGAAGATACAAATAGGTACGAGAATGACCCTCCCTTTTGAATGATCATCCAGCCGCCTTGAGGTTTCCTTCATCAACATCATAAATATCACCCAGTCTTCCAACTCATTTGTGGCCTGGTAATACATCTTGCCAAGAACTAGGAATTTCTCATTTCTAAAACTGGTTTGGCCACCCACTTGCAGTGTGGCCGTGGACAAGTCATCGAGTGACTTTCTCAATCTTAATTATAAAGTAAGAATTTGGGGAGGCTGAGGGCATAGCTCAGTGGTTAGAGCAAACATAAGGCCCTGCATTTAATTCTCCAGCACCACGCGAGAGTGGTGATGCACACCTGTAAACCCAGCACTTGGGAGGCTGAGGCAGGAAGATGGTCATGTGTTCATGGCTAGTCTGAGCTACATAGTGAGTTCAGGACCAACCTGGATTACAGAGCAAGATTCTAAGTCAAGAAAAAAAAAAGAATTTAGACTTTATTTATACTTAATAGGGATTCTTATTTTCAAAACTGAGGTTTTTTTTTTTTTAAACTAGCGCTGTCATGTCACCTGTATCAGTCAAACATAGAAAGGCTGAGATGTAGGAAAAAAAATTGAACAAACTCTCAGCACATTGCAGCTGAAAAAATAGGCTCTTACTGACCATTCTTACAAGTGATGTTATTAAAAGCAAGCTTGTAACTAGGATTAGTTATCCATATATTTTTTTCACATTTCCATTAAACCAAATCTTTGGCACGAAACTTCTTTGGGAAGCTCCAGAGCACAGCTTTCATTCTTAAAGGTAGGTTAGAAATCATTCCTCTACGATCTCATGACCTTTGACTACGCTGATATCATTTTGCTTATCACCTTGAATTACAATTATTTATTCATACACCTGTGGCTTCAAACAGATGTGAGCTTTCATGTAGACATTGAGCTCACAGTTCAGAGGTCTCAGCCCATTCATGGTCAGCTGGCAGAAAGGGATATGGTTGAAGAATCTGGTGGGAAATACCTGCCCAACCCATTGCAAAAGGAAGGACCAATCTGTGGGGAGAAGCTGGAGCGAGAGTATATCCTCCAGGCCACACTCTGATGATCCACCACAACCTCAATAATCTGCTACTCTTCAGTTATTCTCCCTTCCTGGCCAAATCCCACTTCCTAACAGCACATGACATCCACAGATTATCCACAACACCCAAGTGCATGAAGCTTTTGGGGAACTTGCCCGGTTCAAAACCACAACAGACAATAATAAAAACAACTAATAAGGATATGTGGGTCTCAATCTGTAGAAACTTGTTCTTGTTCTTTTTAAAACTCAAGACAAGGTCCATGTTAAATAGAACTTTAATCTCTCTCTTTCTTTATTATATTCTTTAGGAAATTGTCTCAACAATTACGATAACAAATAGTTGTATAAATCTAAATAATCTTCTGTACTAGTGCTTGGGGAACTGACTAATTAGAACAGTAAGAGGTTTGGAGGTTTGGGGCCTCCTTACCCTTTCTGGGTAACTGCAAATTACCACCCTCAGCCTGTTCAGTACAATAAATGATAGAAAGTCTTAGGATGCACTGGAACTTCTGTCTCACCAAGGGAGTTGAGAAAAAAGATCAGTGGCAACAGAAACACTCTGAGTTAAGGAGCAAGAAAACCAACAAACCAAACCTTGTTATTAGCCTTCTTTGCTTGATGATGTAGCCCATGAGAGTAAGGCAAAGGGCCTATCACTTGGAAGATACAAGGGAAGGAAAAAGTTTGGAGCATCAACAAAAGCAAGACATTGCACTGCAGTGGTGTCACAAGTGCAGGAGGCAGCCTAAAACCAAACTAAAATCTATACTTTCTCTACCAATAATTTACCTCCATCTAGTACCCACAGAAGAGAGGTATGGTGACATGTTTTTAGAAATCTGTCATCAAATGGTCTGTTCAGCACATCACATAGATGTCATCTGTGACTACCAGTGCTCAAATTGTATTTATTTGTGTCTTTGCAGGATGGATTTTGCTTGTATCCTTCTATATGTTAAATTATGTTTAATTTTAGTTTCCATTCTGCTTGTTACTGGAAAGCTCGAAACCGGGGTTCATGTTTTATTGATGTCGAAGAGCGAATATTGTGAAAAAGAGAGCAATAGGGAAGTAGAAAGTAATTTAATTGGGATAAGTACAAGAAAGAACGTGAGGTAGAAAGTAGGAACTCATCTGAAAGCAGGAGGCGGGGCAAGGGCACCTCTTGATTGACAACTATAACTATCTTTTATAGACTTCTGTCTATAGATCATGCATATTCATTTTCCCATACAGAGTTGGTGTTTACTGATTGGTGCATATTAGCATAAAACTAATTCATTGGTTTAATATCAAATTTGAGGGCTTGAGATAAGCCCCCAGACCCTGGGTTATTGAGGGTCTATGATCTCATGATCTACTTAACTTTAGCTTTGGCTTTGGTAGTTGCAACATGTGGTCTTTCTTAAGCTATTGGAGTTAAGCTATCTGAGGATGAGCTCCTCATTGGGGGACATCTCAACCCACCCAGCCAAGCCTCTCTGAACCTGCTTAATGAAACCTGGTTCACCTTACTAACATTTCTAAGCCCAATAATTCTTCAAATACAATTTAATTACCAGCTAATCATTCCAAATATAATGGTCTCAAAAGTCTAAAGTAATGTGAAATTTGTAATTACTAGAATTTATAATATATATTTTTTTCTTTTTAAAACTAAACTCTCCATAAACCTCAATCAAGGCTGACACTGAGTTATGAATAGCTGGCAGTTAAGCCATCAAGCCAACAGCCAACGCTACTGTACTCACCATACAAATTAGGTTTCCTATAAAAGCGTCAACTGTGAGTAGCAGATCTGAAACTGATACTGCTTATGTAAGAGGCTATATTAAAGTTCATTTCTCAATATTTAGAACTTAACATTTTCACCATCCAAATAATAAGAGTTCACAGGAATTTTCCAAAACTTTCCCCCTAAGCACCACTGAAGAAGTATAGTAATTAAAGCATCTCAGTTCCCCGGACACTTGCCCACCAACTGGGAGGTGCTGTGTTAAGAATTTACTTCCTTTATATAGGTCTTTCACTTCCTTGGTTAGGTATACACCTAGATATTTAATTTTTTTGCTGAGCTATTGAGAATGGAATTGTTTTTCTGAGTTCTCGCTCAATAAGTTCATTACTAGTATAGAGAAAAGCTATTGATTTTTAGTGTTAATTTTGTAGCCTATGACTTGGCTAATTTTAAAAATTATTTCTAGGAGTTTCAAAGTGAAACAGGGGGGTCGGGTAGGGGAAGAGGGCGGGAGGGTAGGATAGGGTGAGGGACAAAAGGAGAGTGGGAAAGCCCTTGCCACCTTGACAACATACATATGTGCATAAAAGGCTCAACTCCATTGTAAACCTTAAATTTTGCACGTATACATATCAGTAAAATGGGGGGAATATTTACTTCCATTTTTCCTAGCTTGTTCATCTCTGTCCTGTGTGCTGAAGCTATATTACATGACATACCACAAGTCTTAGCTGAAACTTACCAAACAAGACCCAGGTTTTCTCTGAGGTTGATTTTACCTCCCTATTTGCCAACCACATAGTGGAAAAGGAGAAATTAGGCCAAATTAAAACTGATCCTCGGTTGCCACCACTGTTAGACTTTATGTCTTAAGCCCTTACTAGTCTTCATAATTTAAAAGAAAGACTACATTTAAGAGATAGCATTCAAGATTAAAAGGTGTGACCATTTAAAGAATTATGTGACTTGAAGGAATTAGTGAGCGTACACTTAATCCATGGGGAAGAGCATCGGGTGCGAATGATTTGGCTTAGGGGCCAGAAAATGAGGGAAGGAGGCCCACCCTGGATGCAAGCGGACCGAACAGCAGCTTGCGCTAAATCAAAAAGTTATCTTAGTTGCTTTTTCATTGCTGAGGCACAATACCTGAACCCCACAATTTAAGAGAAGAAAGGTTTATTTCAGCTCACGTTTTGAGGCGGTTTCGGTCCATTCACGGGTGGCTGGTTATGGTGAAGCTGCTCATGGATCAGGTAATCTTTTTTTGTATAAGACTTAATCTAAGAAGTTTTTAGACCTTTACAGTATTGAAAGAAGACTTAGAGATGGAAGACGAGTAGAAGAATAGAAAGAAGTGGTACAGAAAGAAAAAGGGGAAGGATAAGAAGAAAGGAAGGAGACCCTGGGGAAGAGGGAAGCAACAAAAGTGGCAGTGGCCGGGACAGGTGTGGGCAGTCTGCAAAGCCTAAAGTACTTTACGGGAAAATGCTGCAGACACCTGCATTCTAGAGATGGCTGAGCTCATTCACAGAATATGATTATATAATTTTAGATTATTTAGAATAGCGAAATAAGAACAGTGCAAAAAGAAAAAAATATGGTCAAGCTGCCCCGACTACTATGAAAAAAACAAAACAAAAAAAAAAACTTTGGATTTTAAAGCCTCTTATAAATGTTGTTCATGTCCTGTGCAGGAAATACTCTTATTTGACTCTCCAGAAGACATATTCTTTCATTTTCGTCACTATGAGGCAGTTTTGTGTTTTGTGTTGGGGAACAGGGTTAGGGGGAATGGGGATGGCCCTCCTCACTTGGGTGAGGCTCATCAAAGCAATTCCACCCTCTTGCCAATGACTAGCTTGGGATTTAGCACCAATTACAATTCTGACCCATAAAACATACGGGTAAGTCAACCATGCGATGTACAAAAATAATTTACTCTTTTGGAAAAAAAAACAAGGAAAAGCATAAAAGCATACTTTTGTTATCTCTGTAGCTTTGGGTAAAGACACAAGGACCAGAATTGCTGTAGCCTTCCTACCATGTACAGTAATGAAAAGTTGATTGATTAAAATAAAAAGTAATGTCGAGGCAATATATATGTGTACTAAATACCTAAGCTCATTGCAACCATTGTGTATCGTGTATATTCCATATAGATATGGAAAAAGAAAGAAGTAACTCTTTATATACCTGTATGGGAATTTGGTATGTAAGATACTGAAATTTACTTTATGGTCAAATCTACTCTTAGTTGCTTTTTTGTTTGTTTGCTTCCCCCCCCCCCCCCCAATTTCAAAGCATTTTGATGCATCCTAACTAGGCAACAGCTTGTGGGAAAGCTTCTTGCCTGCTTTCATTGTTTCCCCATAGAAGATAAATGCTCCCCTTGTCCTGATGGAGTGCAGTAATCTGCGTATTTATCTAGCTGTTCCTTTTGTCCCCATAATGATTATTTCTATTACGATGCACTTGTGATACAAAACAGTGACATTGAACTTGGAAACTTGGTGCATATACACATTGCATCTTAACCATTTCTGCTCCCTCCCCGGCCTCCCGCCTCTTCCCATCTCTTCTCATTCCCAGATTCTTTACCTTTCTCTACTTCCCTGTTTCTTACTCTCCCTCTCTCTCTCTTTGATCATATAATTGCTTGTATTCTAGGCTCTAAGACACCATTTTTTAATCAGATGTAAACACATCCCTGAATACAGCCCTTATGAATAATTCTTGGTTTAGAAGAACCATCATCATGGGTCTCCCTATCCATCAGTAATGAGTGATATTAGGTGTGTTCAGAAAAGAGATTAGATTTCTGATGTAGTCTTTCAAATAGGCTGCCTTTTTCAAATGATTTTTACTCACTGGTGTGCTTTTACTCACAGATATTTTTGAATACTATAATGGGTAAACCCCAATAAATGTCAAATTATAGAGTGAGATTAATTTTAAGACTCCAAGACAAGTTGCCAAAAAGACAGAGCAAATCTTAAAATCCTGGAGGCTCATGTCCAGCATGACCCCATTGGCCCCCCTCGCTCATATTCTCACCCAAGCTGACACTCGCCTGCCTCCATGCTGTTGGCCATGTGTGCCACCACGCTTCTGAGAAGTAACAATAGTTTATTCTAAATATCCTGGCTTTTATAGCCTAAATTGGAGCCTTTAGTGGCACTTGGAAATTATTTTTGTGGTTTACTTTTATAGATAACACATTTCCCACCCCTGCCCCTTTCTGCTGGCCCTTTCAGAAATTTGGTTGGGGGAAACCACACAGAATTCTGAAATCTGTAGGCCAGGTGCCCACAACACAGTGACTTGGATCCCCATACTGGTGGCTTTTGGCTCTACATCAAAGGCTGTTCTTTCTCCTATTATCATTCCTAACAGGAAATTTGACTCCAGTGAATATATATAATATTTTCAGTAGCTTTAACTCATAACCTATTAATTACTTTTGGTTTTATTTATTATGCTTCTGGTATTTCTCTTAAATTTAAAACTCTCCAAGAGTCTTTTAATTTTAACATTATACTATTATTTATGGGCAATTGTAGCAAGGAGCCCTGGAAGTTACAGTAAGAAGGAAGAAACCAATGAGAAATTCTTGTCATTCTTACTTTTACTAGATCACTGAACTCACCGACTTTATGGGACATCTATTGTCTTGATTTCAGGTCAGCACACTTTCTTGTCTTTATCTCAGTACGGCAACAGGAAGGCAAATTTTTTTCACTCCTGCGTGTGTACACCCACAATATCTATTCATAAGGAAGATGAGCCAGACACTCATGAGACCCTGGAGAAATCACTAGTGAGCAAGACAGACCCATCCGTGTTGTGAAGTTCACATTCTCTTGGGGGGTGGAGGGGTATTTATAAAGAAAAGACTAAATAAATAAATTCACACATTATACATGCATACATACATACAGGTGTGGTGAGTGGCATAAAGGAAAGCCAGGAGGACTTGAGAAAGAAAATAGCCCATATTTCCCTTGAAGGAGTGGTTGGGAAGAGGAAGCCTCTCTGAGGGGGGGAGTGGTGAACATACAAGGAGTCATCGCTAAAGCCCTGGAGTTAAGGCTACCAACAGGCGGTGATTCCATCCTCTGGCTTTGCTAGCATGTCTACTGTGTATTAACAGCAGACCCATTTTTACTTTTCAGCATTTTCAGGTGGGAAATTCTTCCTGGTCTTTATAACCAGAACCAGGGACAAAAGGCTATTTCATGAAATCAAAAGACAGGTACTGTTGGCTCCGATCTAAAATTCTGTCTAGAAACTTCTCTGTGAAAATAGAATATCCAAGAAACCCCAGAGAGTATGGGATCCCACCTACCGCTGCGGAGGTATATGAGGCAGAAATTGTCCAGGCTGGTACACGTCACTGGCTCTCTGCTTAGCCCGCTGTCCTTCCTGCCTTCATCTCTGTACCTTCACATCGCGGAAGGTCAGGCTGTTTCCCTGGGAGGGGCATTCTCCTGTAAGTCACTGCCGCAACCTAACCACGTCAGCTCACCATGCTGTATCTGCGTCTGATTGTGTTCATTCGATACTTTTTACCCCTGTATCATATAAAAACAAAGCACTTTTCTTGTTAGTAGTGGATCAAATAGTGACCCACAAAATGGTATGTCAATGTCCTAACCCCTAAATCCTGCGTATGAGACATTATCCTGTATCTGTGACTCGTCAGACCCGGCCGTTCCTCACCGTCTGAACAGCCACATAGTGGAAAGAAAAGAAAGCTGGCTAGGAGCCAGAAATGGTGCTGATTTCTGCCCAGAGACTCTGGGTCTTGATTTTCCCCCTCACCCCTATGAAGGGATCTCAAGATAATAAAAATAGGACAATAAAATAATAGCTGTGAAGATAAGCTACAGGCAGTAGGTTGCCATGAAGGTAAGTTCGTATTGTTAGGGAAGAGGGAAACCGTGAGGTCATATCTGATAGGCATAACTGAACTCAAATCCAGAGTAGCAGCTTCTCATACCACATGACACGTGGTAACCTTGGTGTAGCCTATAATGCCGAGTGTTGCCACATCACACTGATGAGTTTCCACAAGTCACAGATTGTCCAGAGCTTCTTTTTCTTACAGAAATTGTGGCAAAAAATGCAAACTTTTCAGTGGCAGAATGTATGCCTATCATATGCAAAACCCTGGGTTCAAGCCCCAGCACAGGAAAAGAGGGAAAGAAGGGAAAGGAAAGGGATGGAGGAAGCAGAGGGGAGGGAGAGAGGGAGGGAGGGAGAGAAGAAGGCAGAGGACAGCAAAGGAAGGGAAAGGAAAGACAGGAAAGGAAAGGAAAGGTGAAAGATAAGTAAAGGGATGGGAAGAGAAACAGGGAAGAGGAGAAAAAGGGAAGGGAGGAGAGTGGATAGAATGCAATGGGGAGGGAAGAACAGATCATGCTTGACTATCTTTGGGGATTTGCTGTTCAGAGCAACGTCAGGGCCTGGTAGTAATCTCAGTACTTGGGTTGCTGAGGCAGAAAGATCGCAAATTTGACCCCAGCCTTGGCAATCTAGGGACGTAGTGAGACTCAATCTCAAAATTTAGAAAAAGGTGAAATACTACGGATGTAGGTCAGAGTGAAGGCCTGGGGCTTGATACCTAGTGCCCCAAAAATTGAAAAAATAAAAACTAGAGTAGCAATAGTGTCAAACTCAGAGTTAAAAATCATTCCTGGTTGTTAGTTCCATAAGCCAGCATTATCTGGGAGTCTGTGGAAGACATGTGAACACCCTGGGACCACTCAGTACTGCCTTCTGGGCCAAGCCTGTGAATGTTTCCAAAGAAACCCAGAGCGTCGAGATGGTGGTTTTGAGCAAGGTCTCAGAGGCCTCACTGCCAAAGCTAAACCAGCTGAGTAAACACCAGCAGCAGAGCCACAGTGCTCAGTACGGCCACCCCGCTAAGCCCTGAGCTCTGACAAGGGAGCCCTGGTTCCACTGCAACTGGGCAAACAGAGCTCGTCTGCCAGGCATGGTGCAGTTCCCATGCTGCCTCTAGACCAGGAAGGTCAGGAAAGGAGAGGGAAGGAGAGATGAGCGGAGAGAGGAGAACGGACTTTGTGACTGTCCCAGACTTACAAATAAATGTTTAAACATTAGCCTGGAAATATGTTAGTGAGGACCTGACTTCTAGTCTTTGCCTCTTATCTAAATAAATTATATTTAAAATGAAAATCAAATTTGCAGTCAAGATTTATGTGAACTGCCATGGTAGCAGTGTGATTGAATTATGACCAAGAATATTGAACTAGAAGAAAAACTGAAACAACATGGCCTGACTCGAGACCTACTTGTGGTCACTGGAGTGAGCTGGCTGAGAGTCACCTTCACTTGCTTAAGTCTCAGTTTCCTCATTTGTCAGCTGTAGGAGCTCATTAAAGATGACACGGGGGCCGTTTTTAAAAGCATACTTGGAGAAGACACAAAATATCCAGAGAAATGATCATTGAATGTCTCCGTAGGCTACCTGGTTTTAGTAACTTCCAACTCTAGCTAAGCTGGTAATGCAGACTCCCACAGGAATCAACTCTGTGGAAGACTGGGCTCCCCAGAAACTCTTGTACACACTAGACTGCATCCATGCTGTGAAAAAGCTTTGTACAGTAGGAAATTAATAGGAAGACTTCCTTCATCTTAAAAGCATCCTGACACCCTGGAAACGGACAGAAATGACTCGGTAACACCAAGCATGCCAGGACATGTAAGGCACAGAGGATGAAGCTCTGAAAGACTCAAAAATGAATTTTTTAGGCCATCCAGTGTGAATCCTTTAGGTTGTAAGTGAAATAGGAGGATAAAAGCAAAATATTCTATGTGGACAATTTCTGATAATCAATGAAGTGTGAAAATTGAGGAATAAGTCCATACATTTGAATACTAGGTTTTTCGACTTTTAAATTACATATACACGTTTTAATTATTTTTATTTTTATCTTAGGACATTTTAATGATATTTCATTTTCAAAGTTTGCAGATTTGTACAAAGTCAGTTGGGGGAGCGGGAGTGAACTCAGCCAGACAGGGACACAGTCAGGGCAGAGGGCTGCACGTTACCAAAGGAGGTCCGAGATGACTGAAAGAAGTAGCCAGTGTCTTCAGCCCAAGCCAGGGAGGTGACACTTTCCCTACCCAGGGCGCTATGATCTTCTGTGCTCTCTGAAAGTTCTGTGGCGAAAGAGAGGCAAACATGAAGGATGAAGTTTAGGGTGGGCTCCATCCCTGGGAGCCCAGCAAGTCTGCCACTTGGAGGCGTCTTCTAAAGCGACTCTGCTCAAGGAGAGATTTTTCTGGGTGTGTGGGTGGGTATGGGGGGTGGCCAGGGTAGCGCTCACTCCTCATCACCTGCTTCCCTCCACTGTGGTCATTTTCACAAGTCAGCAGGGGGTAGAGGCAGGAGGCAAATCCAGCACATCATCAAAATAACCAAGCGCTCAGTGCCAAAAGGAAGTGTGGACTAAGCACTATAATGAGAGGGTGAGCAAAGCTGCACTGGCTCCCAGCGGCGAGATGTGTGCGTGCTAGAGAACAGCCGTCCTGCTGGCCCCGGTGCAGGCCAGAACCTTAATCTGTAAATCACTGTGAAGCCCCATACGTCAAAAAAATGTGACCACCCCTGGAGTACAGGCATAAAGCAACCAAGTAACCTCTTGCTCTGACCTCCTGGAGATAACCCATGTGAAAACGCAAAAACACCACCCGGTCCAAGACAGGGGAAGGGTGGCCTGCCAGAACCTAATTACATTTAATCAAGATGGCAAAAAATGATGAGCACGTGTCCCATAATCCCAAATGAAAAACACACGTGCGTGAGCACACACACACACACACACACACACGCACACACACACGCACACTGCTCCTAAGAATGCCTGATTGTACATTCTCCCATCTCCCTTTATAAGCCTACTCTAAAATTTCTGGCACGGGCCTGAAAGTCATTAGTAATTTAGCTGAAAAGTAAAATTTTACTGCGGCGCATTGGTAGCTATTATGAGGTATAAATCTGTGTGGCTCTGGCAGGTTGAACTCCTCCTCCCACCCCTCATCATAGTACAGAAAGCATTTAACTGTGCTGGGGGTACAGGACTCACATTCTGGAATTAAATTAGAGACATGAAAATACTAAAATACCCTTTCTTTCCTCAGTCCGCACTATTTTGAACTGCCTTCTTGGACCAAGTCCCACTAGAGAAAATGTGATCTTCTTTAGGAAATTTGGATTCAGCAAATTGCTTTGCAAAAACTGCCATGTAAAGAATCACCAGGGCCAACAAAGTCTGTGTTTGCTTTGTCCGCGTTCGTCATACCAACCCAGGCTCATCATGTTTGGAGGCTGCTGGAGAGCACAAGCTCTCACTCACAAATTCCATCGCATTGGTTCTCTACAAAACACAGCAAAACGTTGTTTTCTTTTGTTTTGTTTTCCGGAGAATTTTTTTATATTCTTGTAGGGCTTTCTTTTTCATGCTTTTATAAAAATCCTTCTGTATTCTTTAGGTTGAAGTATAAACATATTTTTAGAGACAAGGTAGCATATTTCTGAGTACAGTACCATTAACACACAAGATTTGAATCTTATTGTTAGAGTGACATAGTAGAAAGCACCCAGGTCTTGGAACCAAAACCTAATGTTATGATTTGAATCTGGAAGGTCTCACCAAAGCCTCATGGATTTGGAAAGTGATTGAATTCTGGAGGGGCAGGGGACACTCTATTCATCAGTGGATATTGTATTGATGATTTCACATGTTAGGTGGGGCCTAGTTGGAGACATGGACCACTGGGGGCCACCCTGGAAGGGTGTATTCTGGTCCCTGGTTCTGCTCTTCTCTCCCTTTGCTTTCTGTCACCATGCCATGAACAGCTTTCCTTAGACCCTCTCCCATTCCCTTTCACCATTCCTGGCTGACCATACATGCAGACTGAGACCTCTGAACTCTGAGCTAAAATAGACCATTTCTCAAGCTGTGAATACGAAGCGCTGTGTTCCAGCAGTGAGGATATGACTGAGACACCTGTCAGTCACCTCAGCCTGAGAGAGTGAATAGGAGCGTGGGTTTCACTTTTTCCGTTCTGTGTTCACAGCAGATACTGTTAATGAGTTGCAAAGGCAGCAAAAACTTCCAAGGTGACTTGGGATCCAGATCCACTACTTCTTTCTGGTTGAATCAAGTCGCAGACTTTTCTGAAAAATCTGTAGGTAACCACAACCAACTCATCAAAGTTAATACATGTAACACAACTCATCCTGCTTCTCTGGGATAACTTGTAACTACCATGAGAACGGGACCCACAGTCATTTCTTTTGCCGCTTGAGTACTGATCTCTGCATCTGGCACATCTCTGTGTAAACAACTCTACCTGAAAGTTAATGAGCCTGCTGACCCTGCCGTTAATTCTAAGAGCATCCTAAATTAAATTAGTTCTTTCCTTATTTTGTTTTTCTAGAACACTGGTATTGTGTTAATTACCAGTTATTTTAATATTTTTACTGAAAGAAATTAAACATGAAATTAAATGTTAGAAAATCATTACGTTTATCTGTGAATAATACTGCCTTCAGTACTACTTAAACTAAATGCACATGTGCTCTACTTCCTCTTTCTTCAGAGTCTAGAATGAAGTAGCCTGAAATATAAATGAATATGGTTCTTGGAATTCCCTCAAATCATAGTGTCTTCCGGGGAAGACCTTATCCCTCTTTCTTATTCCACATTTTCTGGGTCACTCAGGTCTGTGACTGTCAGTACACGTGGCAGTCGTATCCAGTGAAGCCCCTTGCCCTCAGGGTGGGTAAACTCAGCCCCCTTCTTCCATTCCTGGCCCCCTTTAATATTCCTCTTTGATGATAGCAGCAGAAAGCCTGGGAAAACAACTCGTACAGCCCTTTCACAATAAAAGAAATGTTCCAAATCCACACTACAGAGAATTTTTCCATGAGACCGGTTGTCACTTCCAGGATGAAGAACTCAGACTTAGAGGTGACTCTGGCTGCCTCCCCTTAACTGGAATTGAGGAAGGGTCATTCTTCGTTTCAAATACCGCGACTAACGGTTCCCTCCAAGGTGGGTACATTTCATACCCTTCGTCCATCCTGGATTTGTGTTTTGAGGTCATACCTATCTAGGTTTCACCAAGGCATCTAACCCTGCCCCAAGTTCCTCTATGAGACCCCAAGTAACCTATCAAAAATTAGCTAAGGGTTGTAAGTTGTTTTTCTAATGAATTTCCGGTGTAAGTAAATAAATAAGTTAATTATAAGTAATGAAAGCAATCAGTCAAAGACATTGACGCTTCCCATCCAGAGTCACAGCTACCATATTTCATAGAGAAAGATGAGATTCACTTGCCAGTGGACAGGGGCAAGTGAATCCTGAAGGTCACCTGGCTAAGGTTACAGCAGAAAGAAAGCATGGCAAGAATATTTTATTCATCTTGTCTGCAGGGCCTGGTACAATGAAAAGAAAAACAACTGAATCAGAATGCAGGTGAGACGTGGGAAGTCCAGGGCTTTCCTCACAGTGGCAGATCAGTGATGAGGGAAGCAGGAGGCCGAGGAGCACCAACGGAGAGGAGCTTGGACTATTTGTAGAGGCTTCACATTGAGCTAACAGTACCCAGGAAAAACCTGTATACTACTCTGAGGTTGTAGTAAGGTGGTTCTTTTTAGGGAACTGTTACTCAATATCAATACATTTCTAGGTAAATTTGGCTGTATTTTTTCCACAGTGTTGTCAGTGACAAATTTGCTGTCACAAGAGATTGACTGCCTTCCTCAGAGTTTCAGCTTTAAGTCCCTCCAACCACTGCTCTTTAGGCAGAGGATAATTTTATTTTTCTTTCTCATTTCTTTCTTTTTTTATTCTTGTAATGTTGGGAGTAAACCCAGAACCTTCACAATGAGCTACATCCCCAGCCCTCTTTTATTTTTATTTTGGAGACAATGTCTCACTCGTCACTAAGTTGCCCTGGGTAGGCTCAAACTCACAATCCTCCCTCTTCTGCCTCTTCTTTAGAATAAAAAAGAATAAGACAGAAAAAATTACAAAAGACAAGCATTGATAACATTTTTAATAGAAGAGGATTAGATCTTTTTGAACTCAGAAAATTTATTTTTAAAAATTGAAACCCTTATAAGTGTAAAAGAAAAAATGCAGTTAAAATGAAAAAAAAAAAGTCTTGGAAAATGAAAGCTCAAGATCAATAGTTAATGGTGTATTACAGAGAAATAAATCAAATTGCAAGCCATCAGACTACAAGGAAAGAAGTGCATTACATAACTAAAAAGAATTCTTAAAAATTAGTGGTCTAATAAAGTCATTTAAATTCTCCTTGATGGATACAAATTTTGTCTCTCTCAACTGAAATGAACTTGACTTATTTCACTGTCAGATGAGGCTCATATTTGTTGTGTTACTGACCCCAGCAGCTGAACGTTAAACCCTCATCCTGAAGAATCAGTGTATGCACTTTGTAACTTGCACTGCAACAAGTTAATTGGGAAAGGGTAAGGGAGTAAGGACTTACTGCAAGCTAAGACCTAAAATAAACAGAATGGAGTCACTAGTGGATACTTAAAAAAGGAATTTATGGCCCATTTCCTCATTTCCCCTAGGATTTTGCTTGTGAAAATAAATTCTATATTTTCAGCATTAGAAAAAAATATTTTTCGAAAGGAATATAAGCCAAAGTTCCACATGTCTAATCTCCCACTCCAACAAGGCACCCAAAATGGAAGAGAGTCAGAGGGACCATGCATAGTGGTACTGGCTCAGAAGTTATCAGTCTACAAGGCCAACACACCCGACCACACCATGACGCTGCTCAGAGCACACCTGACCCACTCACTGGAATCAAATTACTTATTTCAAAACTTTGCGCATTGAGCGGTGGAGAAATCTTCTGCAGCAACTCACATCAGGCCGATAATCCTTTCCTTATTTTCATGAATTTATTTCTTTACACCATTTTCCCCCTCAAGGGAATTGAAATGGTGATGTTCATCAAGATAAATCATCTGATGTCATAAAATGTATCCCATGTACTTAACAGTTTTCCATCCAAGCAAATGTTGCAGACTTGAAAGTTCTAAGACATACACTTAGTATTTCTAATATACTTAAAAAAACTCATTCAACTCCTTCAGCTGCTAAGGACAAGAACTAAAGAAAATAAGACTTTTTCCTGTTAAACCTCTTGAAAAGGATTCAGGAAATCAGCAGAGCCTTTCGGGAATTCTGTGGGAAACAAGACTTAGCACTCCTATGTGGCCAAGCAGCATCATTACATCATCAGATGGCTTGATGAGAGTAGCGCCGCCTAGTGGCTGCAGGTGAAGGCCAAAGCGTGAGGTCAAAGTGTGCGCCTCAAGATCTGTCTCAGTAACAACGTGCCAAAGCCACTTGAAAACTTGTTTGTTAACTATCTATTTCTCAGGTCACTGAAGAAGCAACTTGAGATTTGGAGTGTCTCTAATTCATTAAGGTGTTCTACTTCATTGTTTTCACCTGGAAAAATGGATTCATTGATTTTTCTGGGCCTTATTAAATAAAACAGCAAGAAGATCAAAGTAGATACTGAAATCCTGCAATGGTTGGAGAAATTCTATTTTGGAAATGACACTTGGCCAGCCACAAGGGTTTTTTTTTTTTTTTTTTTTTTTTTTTTTTTTTTTTTTTTTTTTTTTTTTTTTTTTTTTTTTTTTTTTTTGTTTTGCTTTGTTTTTGAGAAAATAAAGTAAACTCTTTGGGGATAGTGATAATTCTCTCCCCACTGTTGCATTTTCCTCATCTCACATAACACATGACATGGAATCATCAATGTTCAAGATACATTGCACTGGGAGGCTGAGACAGGAGGACTGAAAACTTGAGTCCCAGCTGGGACACTCAGCTACTGAGTGAGAACCTGTCTCAGTAAATACATACATAAATAAAAAGGCTGGATATGCAGTTCAATATGATAGCCGTAGGAACAACTGGCGAAAAAAAATTCTTTTAAATGAGCAAATGAACGCAGTAATGATTCTGGTTCTTTTGCCAAAGTATCCACTGTTAAACCATTCTTTTTGCCTAGTGGAAATCAAGTAAGCACAGTAAACATTATATTAATGCACATATTGCTGTTATTCTTTTTACATCTGCCTTTCATTCATTCTTAATTTACTTGTGGGAATTTATTGAACAATATTATAGGTATTCTCTAGTGATTATAAATATTCTATTTTCTAGGGGTACAATATATTTTCCCAGCTAAGCCTGGTGGCACAGGCCTATAATCCTGTAAGCCCAGCACTTTGGACAGCTGAGGCAGGAGTCCAAGTTCAAACCCAGCCTGAGCATCTTAGTCATTTAAGAACACCCTATCTCAAAGTCAAAAATTGAAAATGGGCTAGAAATATAGCTCAGTGTGAAAGCTGTGGGTAGGATCTCCAACCCCAAATCCAAAAATACTTTCCTATATTAAAAAATATCATGTATAACATACATAAATCCTCCCTAACTCTTCACAATTAACCTTTTAACTATTCAAAGGTCATTCTCAGAGGTTGTTTTTCTGTCCTCCTTTCTCTCCATAACACTTTCACCTTGTGTTGTTTCTGCAGAAGCTTGGATGGAGACAGAAAAGGCTGGGGTGCAGTTTGGAGGAGTTGGTGGAGGGAAAAGTTCCTGCTGAAGGCAGCGAGCCCCCTGACCAAGCCACGGTCTCCCCATGTTGCTCTTTCCTATTGAAGTGCTTCGATCATTGGACTAGCTCTTCATTTCGCTGTGTCCACAGCCTGGACATGCAATGTGATCATTTCAGGACTTTCTTGAACTGTCTTGTAACAATAAAAAATGAGTGATCTTTCCTATGGATCAGGAACTGGGACGAGTAATTCCCCACGCCGAGCTATCTGGTACAGCTGTACCAGTTGCCTCATTGGCTTTCCAAGAAATCTAGCTAATGAGGCAGTGCTCATGTCCAGTTAGTTCCTATACTCTTCTCCTGAGGAATATTCAAGAAGGTGAGATATTTTCCACTAGGAAGCAAGTATTTTGGAAAGTGCTACGCATGCTTGTTTGCACAGGGTTGGTTATCTACACAGTCATGACCAACTCTTTATGTGATTCTTAGAATGCTTCTAGAGGACTTTTTTCCAAATGCTGACCTGGCTTAACCCTACTTGACTTGTAAAAAACGAAGGGATTAGAGGGAAAGTGTATAGCTCTGGGTCACTGATGGATTAGGCTTTCCCTTAGAGGTGTTTCCTTAGAGCCTATGAAGTGTGCACTGAGCACAATCTTTCTTGATGTTCCCTCTTGGGGATCTTGTTTTGTTACAGTAGCTGATCTTCTGGGGTTAGGTAAGTGAAGAAAGAATGTGTTGTGTTTATTTTGCTTATAAATAAAATGCAAAGAGTGAAGGAATTTTTTCATTGCTACAGGCTAGCTGCCTCCCTAGAGCAACTACATAAATTATCTGAAAGCCTAATTTTAATTATAAAACTCAGTGATGCTGAATAGTTGCAGAAGTAGCCCTTTATTGTGCTTCCTGACGAGACTGGTAAAGATATACGTACTTTGACTTGCAGGCTATAATTCTAGAGATTAATTCAAAGAAAATTATAAGGATGAGGGTAAAATTTTAATCTCTAACATAGTCAGGATATCATCCTTTTATTGGATAGCAAATTTGAAAACACAAATGTAAATTGAAATAGACTCCTATGCCGGTAGCACACAAAAGTAGGCATCAAAGGGGTGTATTATCACAGAAGAGTGTGATACTGAGTTGAAAGATTTTTCTCATTATGGTAGGTTAATTTATAAAACAACCTCATTCATAGAATGATTACAATTTATGATTACTTACACTTATATTCTTATATCTTTATGTAATAACTGTAGAATCTGCATAAATGTATGGTAGTAGCAGGATAATTAACACCATATGAACACCTACTATGTGTGAGATTGCACTACACTTGATCTTAGCTAAAAGGCTGAGAAGCGATGAGGTTGTAAATGATATTTATTTTCTCCCTATTTTTCTTGTGTTTTCATGAATATATATTGTTTGTTAACTCATAAAAATATGTATAAAGTTCTTTTGGAGGGTAAGTTTCTTTTTAAATAAATGGAATCATCTGTAGATGGAAAGCCAGTGAATTATTAAAACCACCTTGCTTATATGTGGGACACAAATCACAGAAGAAAGGTTGAACTTAGTTTCAGGCCTGAAATATGGGCTTAGCTCTACCCATATCGTCTCCCTCTGTGGTGCTCAGCAAGTTCTTTACAGGGTCTTGCTCTGCAGTCCAGGCTGACTTTGAGCTCACTATGTAGCCCAAGTTGCCCTTGAGCTCATGGCAATCTTCCGGCCTCAGCCTAGAGCTGAGATTATAGACATGTACCTGTTGCTGGGGCATCAAACTCAGAACTTCACACTTGCTAGGTAAGCCCTGTAACCTCTGAGCTATACCTCCAGGCCAAGTCCTTTTACTTCCTTGGGTGTCATTATTCCTGCCTGTGCATAAGGATGCCACTGTTTCTCCATAGAGCTCCCAATACTCTCAGGGCCATCAGATTCTACATGCAGATTCTGTAATTATTACATAAATGCATAATAATATAACTAATCATAAAATGTGATCATTAAGTGCACTGAGTGACTAGAAGAACTAGAAATCACCATTCAATGTGAAGAGCAGGTGACACGCTAATCCACTTAGCCAAGGCACTGTCCTGATCAGGTCTGGTCCTTACCTGCTTCAGCTCTCTCCATACTAATGAGGAATTTTGCACACCAGTCTCAGATTGCAGCTCATTTCTCCAGCTCCACGCGTGAACTCAGCACTCACAGATGTGCAGGGAACCAAAAAGACAGCTCTGTTTTCCTGCATTCACTTCCAGTAACCCGGTTAGCCTGCTGCTAACGACACACCTGCAGCAGGGCTTGTGACCTCAGACAATCCCACCACACTTTGAAGCCATTACTTGTCGGTGTACACAGCGTGCTGTTTCCATTTTCCCAAGAATGTCACAACATCCACATGAAGGCCAGGCCTTCCTTCGTAAATCTGCAATACTCGAAGTTGTCACTCAAGAAAATGACCTCCCACAGCCTCTACTTGGGAGAGTCCCTTTATCTTTGGGTTTGCTCCTACTTATCTAGCTCCTGTCCCCAGACTGATAACAAATCAAAGTCTTGCACAGGGTTTGTTATGTCTGAAGGGTTAGTCGCCTAAGCTGTAGGGGCCCAAGCTATAAGATTTTGAGTCACATTTCTCTGCTTTCAAGCCTGCAAAAAAGAACTTGGACTTCCAGGAAGGGAATAAGCTTTCTCAGTAGCTTGAGAGGAAGGTAGCCTTGGCCGGCTGCCCGAGAAAGACCCACTCGTTCTCTTTGGAATATGACAGACCAAGTTAGCAAGGAGGATATTTGTCACTTTGGAAATGACTCTACTTTTTGCCCTCTGAAAACAGAATAATGACGAGCATTTTCATTTTATATTGAGTACTTTCAAAAAATATTCTGAACACACCTTTATAAAGCGTTTGGGATTCAGTCTGTACCCAAAGGACTAAGTACAGTCTTTTCAATAAAACAGGTTATTTTCTATGCCAAATGTTGGCATTTACCAGCTTAGGTATCTTGCCTGTAAAAGGAATGAAAGCGGTTTGGGGGCCATAAGTGTATGTTTTGAACCCTTCTGGTGAACAGGCTTAGGCAGAGACTTTGGCTGATGCTAGTTCTGATAACCAGAGGCCTCTTTGTCCTTGGCTGCCCATTCCAGCACCCCCTGGCAAATACCCCCTGGCATAACATTGTAAATCATTTTGGCCACCGTAAGTGACAGCCCAAGGAATGGCTTCAGCCCAGAAAAGACAAAGGGACAGTGTTGGAGAAACTAAAGCAGTGGTATTCTTGCTTCATTTTAAAATTAATAGAGTTGGTTATAGTTTCTAAGTACACTTGGAATGCCAGCTGCCAGAGAATGGAGCTGAGCCCTGAAAGCCCTCTGTAACAGGCAGGCCCAGTGCAGGTAGTGGCGTCCCCAGCAGGCAGGCCCAGCAGGCCTGCCAGGAGGCATCAGCACTGTCCTTGGGAAGCTGCCTCCACGCTTTGGGAGCCTTTGATCTCTGCTGGGACTGAGCTGGGGATGCCAACGGTGTGGTGGGTATCCACGAGTTCATTTTACAGAAACCATCAAAGCCGCTTTCAGATGGGAAAGCCTCACAACCTGGCCTCTATGTGAACAGCCAGCAACTCTTCAAACTGTCTAATTCTCAGAGTTTATTAAAGAGAAGGAGCACTAAGAATGAGAAAGAATGGAGAGGCCTAGGCAGAAGTGAAGAGAAAAAGGATTTGGACCCTGCGTGCTTCTGCCAGTGGCCCAAATGCCAGCTTTGCTACGTTTAAAGTAAACCATTTTTTAAATGTTAGACCACTGGAGCATATACAACTGCAGTGAATCATAATGTGGCTGGTGGTACATATTAAGCTTTTAAAGGATCTTCGAAACATTAAGTAGAAATTTGTCAGAAGATAGAGAGAAAGAACATTCCCCTGGGAAGAATAGCAAATGGATTTTAAATCAAATTTAAACCTATTGGAAAGGAGCTCAAAGAAAAAAAATATAGCACATAGCCTGTCATCATCTTCGTAACATTTTTCTTCTGACTTCAGAAATCAATGATGTATTTTTAAAATATTATTTTGCCCTAGAAACACATGAAAAAAACTAGAAAGTAACCTAAAATATTTCTCAGCATCCTTTCACAATCTCCCTACTTGATTTTCTTTCCATATGAAAATCATGTCTGTCACTAAGACATTAAAACAAAGAAATAATGAGATGAGAGATCTTAAAAAGATTCATTCTACACTAGATCAACAATTACCTTCGGGAAACAAAATGGAAGATAAAATACATCATCAAAGATATAATAGAATGTAACAATTTATATTAACACTTCACAAGTCAAGAAATAAAAAAATCTATGAACACATGAAAATTGCTCATAAATGTCCAGGAACAGGCAGATCGCATTTTTATTCTTATTAAATCAGGTGCGTGTGTATCTTTAAGATTTACTAGCAACTAGTTTTGGCCAAGATAGAAGAAATGGGTGCTGTTCTATACCACTAATGGGAGTGTGAACTGGAAGAACTTTTAGAGGGAGAGAAGAAAACACTGTAGCAGCTACTTAAAAAAAAAACATTTTAAAAGTAAAAATCCTATAGACTAAGTAAGAATCTCAAGAACCGGGGCAGGGAGTGAAGTCAGTTGTAGAGCACTCTACCAGCCTGTACTATAGTCTAACGGTTGGGATCTCAAGAATCATTCTTAGACATTTTGCAGAATTACAGAAAGTCAGTCTCCATCAATTGAGGGTTCTCTTCTCCTAGAGTCTTTCTAAGGCTGAGGTCCTAGGAAGATGTTAGGGGAGAAAGAAATCTCCATAGTCCTCTAACTAGTCACCAGCCCCCATTGGTATGTCTCAGTGAAGTTGTTCAGTCACTGATGAGAGATCTCTTGTGTCTAGCGGAATGGTCAGCAACTTTCCCATGGTGTTTCATGCTGCACCTGAGGGTCTGAGATTAGTTCTACCATTACCCTCCCTAATTGGGCCTGAGCAATAATAGCCAGGTTGTCTCTGGGACCTTGCTGCCTTTCCAGGGGCAACTTCTCTGGAGCTGGCTTCCTCTCTGAGGTTACAACCTGGGAACAGGGAATGACCAGCATCTAGGGCCTTATGATGGCTCCACCATTCTCTCTTCTCTTCTATCCCCCATCCTTCTCCATCATGTCAGATGTCTTAGATACCTATTCATTGCTGGGACAGAATACCTGGCACCCGCAACTTAAGGAGGAAGAATTTACTTTAGTTCACAGTTTCAGAAGTTCTCAGTCCATTCATGGGAGGCTGGCAATGGTGAAATCCCATGGCAGAGGCATAGCTGTGCATGGCATGGTGAACAGAAAGCCAAGAGAATGAGGAAGGGTGGACCTACTTTACACCCATCCAAGTCCCATTCCAAGTAGCATGCCTCTTCCAGGGTAAATCCCAGTACTCTACTCCTTACTTCCAAGACTCCCTCGTAAGAGCACACGGTTCCATCGGTACTCCTCAACATCCAAATACACAAAGCTTTTGGGAGATATTTCATATTCAAATCGTAACACTAGACCAACTTTTCCAAACCTACAGTTCTACAGAACTGTATTTTATGATGTGTCTCCCACATATTTTGTTCTTGCCAAATGACTTCTTCATTCCCCTAAGGATTTAGGCTTTTGGAAACTGAAGCTTTGAAGATTATTTTTTCTCTCTCTCTGATTTCAGAATTAGAACATTCCTCCTCAATGGAACATACAAGACCAGAGCTGTGTGCATTTGGCAGAAGCAAGAGACAGAGAGAAAAGAGCATTGGTAATATTCCCCAAATCTCCATCTCAGGACCTAGCCGTGCAGTACTAGAAATCTAGCTTACAGAAACAACGGTACACATGTATAAAGAGGTAAGTACAGAGGTGATTATTTCGATATTGCTTGTAATGTAAAAAATTAGAGATATATGAATGTTCCCCATAAAGGGATGGTGAGTTAAATAAACTACAATAAACCCATAAAATGAAATTCTATGTAAATATTTAAAAGGATATGGACATTTTTATATGCTAACTTTGGAAAGTTCTATGAATATTATGAAATGAAAAAAACTGTAGAATAATATAACTCCCTTATATGGTAGAATAATAAATTTCATTAAAACCTCACACTTGGGACTGAAGGAATAGCTCAGCAGTTAAAGTGCTTGCCTAGCAAGTGCTAAGTCAAGTGCTAAGTATCCGAGTTCAACTCCCAGTACCACATAAGCCAGGCATAGTGGCCCATACCTGTAATCCCAGCAATATAGAGGCTGAGGCAGGAGAATTGCTGTGAGTACCAGATGTCTTAGCTGCTTGTTCATTGCTGGGACAGAATACCTGGCACCCACAACTTAAGGGGGGAAGGATTCACTTTAGCTCACAGTTTCAGAAGTTTTCAGTCCATTCATGGCAGCCTGGCAATGATGGAATCACATGGCCGAAGTATGTGATATAGAAATGACTTCTATCCTGAAAGATTGTTAATTTTAAAAAATTAAAAGTTTGAATACATTTCAGGACTCATTAATTTAGTTTGACAGTACCTTACTATTCCCAAAGCATATGTAAGCTTTTGAAGAACGGGGAGCTAACAGCAAAAGTGAAATCCTTCTATTTATTGAGATTTATCATCAACCATAAAGATTAATCACTGAAGATCAAATGATGATTACAAGGGTCATTTTGTAAAATCATTTTGTAGACTCCTGCTGTAAAATCTAGAAGACCAAAATTTAAACGCAATTATAGAAATTTAAACATCTCATGACTTTCTATCAGGCTCAAAGACTCAAATAATGAAGGAGATCCTATTTCAAATGAGTAATGACAGCTGACAATGAACTATATAAACATGATCCAGGTCATACATATGTGCTAATTGACCTTTGTTTTAATCCTTAATATATCCCTCATTATCTGCACAGTTAATTGCTTTGTCTTGATTCAAATCTGGGAATAACATCTTAGGCCAAGGATTCCACATCAGTGGCCAAATCTGAATCCAGGCCTGACTTGAACACAGTCAGCCTGACTAAGGCTTTAGAATGATGTAGCAGAGGAAAAAATTATGAGATGGTGAAAACCCCTGGCGTCGTAGTACAGTGTAGATACTTAATTACCAGAGATGATGCTGTAGGTCCTAAACAGAATTTGATGTCCTGATACATAATGCAGAGACCACACAACACAGTAGTTTTTGCTTGATAAAGAAAGACATTAACTATTCAATAAAATGGCTATAGTGACAAAAAATCTTCAAATGAATTTTTTTACCCCTTATGAAGCACTTATCAATGGAAAAAGCTTTGATAGCCTCAACACAAGGGGATGATTTTGCTGATAATTTTTTTATTCAACCAGTATTTGTAAGAGTGGTATGTGTCAGAAGCCGCTAGCTTTGTGTAGCACTTACATGGACATGGAACTGTTCTAATCATGTGTATTAGAACTGCAGTGCTCTAGGAATTGAGAATACTGTCAAGTTTTTCAGAAGAGAGAACTAAGGTATGGAATTGAACAGTTCACCCAAGGTGACATAGACTGTCATGGAAGAAGCTAAGATTCAATTTTAGGGCTTGGCTTTTAAGAACACATTCTAGTGGAGAAATGGAGATCTAAAAATAATAATAGTAATCATTAAAATGCAGTGTAATTGAATTGGAGTATAAATATAGGGATATGTGGAAACCTCAAAGGTCATAGTTAAGTCCATAAATATGGAAAGTCATGTGGCAGGGAGCTGGAAGAAATTATTTCACTTTTTGGAATGTCATAGTAGTATATAAGTAAGCCACTAATAAAATATATTCTTCATCAATACCAATCAGAGATGTATGAATTGCTGAGTTTTAACCTCCTAAACTAGGTGTTTTGGAACACCCATTGCTTAATTTCTTAATGTACTTAGTTAATATGTAGGAATGTGCTATATGAATGTGCTTAATTCCAGGAAGCTAAGGTACCACTTAATGTCTTCTATAAGAAACTCTTTGTGACTATGAAAAGAAATATGGCAGCCTTGAATCCAATGGAATGAAGTCTACGTTGGAGTAAAGTCTTTACATTTAACCCCTAACAAATGATTCTTTAGGATCAGCCAGTTGACCTTAAAAACTCTGCTCTTCCTGCTTTAGAAGTCCCTGAAATATATGGAATCTCCGTCTTGACTTCCTTCTAATTGCTCTAGCCACAAATACTCATTTTGCAAAGCTGTTGGCGTGTCACTGGCAAAACTCACTTGTTGTGGTATTTCTATTTATTATCCTGATACCAGACTTCATCCCAGAATAGTCATGCACAAGATACCACATGTGTCCTCTAGCGCTTCAGGAATTGAGAGCATATGGTCAATAAAAATGGAATCCCTATGACTTCAAACTGTCACTTTGGAAAGAAACCCATCTTAAGGCAGTTACAAGTTTTTTGCCAATGTCAGCCTTTTTATTTCCAAGCTCAAACCAGCTCAAGACAAAACTCTGCTGAGCAACTCAGAATCATTCAAGGCTCAGTACATTCTGCCATTTCAGAATATCTAACGACTGACCTTCCAACAAGGCCAATAATCGCAGAGCAGATGAAAAGATAAGCACTTCCATGTAAGGGGAAAAGTGATGAGTTTTTATTGTGGGCCAAGCATCGGGACTGAAGACAACCGTGATGTAGGACCTCATTACATTTGTCACATCCCAGCTTCTGAATTTCTGTAGGCCTCACTATTGTTTATCACTTCTTAGAGTGTATTTTCAAAGAAATTCCCTAATTCAAAAGCAAAATCTTTGTCAAATAAAGACGTCATGTTTCTCATGATGGAGGGCCACGTCTTTCCCCCAGGAGACTTTTTCCCACTACTGGCTTGAATAAATTTGGCTCATATGTGGGTTTGAGTCAAGGCAGAATAAAAAGAAGAAGAATCACATGGAACATCAAATCAATTACTTTTAAAGTAATCGGATATTTATCTGGTAGATAATGACACTTTCAAGGAGCAGCCATCTGCTGAAAAAGAGAAAGGAAATTTAAAGTTCATTTTACCTCGACTGAAAAGCTGAATTGTAAAAATTATGGTTGGCAAAATGATATCTCTTCAATCAAAATAAAATATAAAGTGATCCTGCTAGGCCAACTGCAGCTGTCCAATCATAACAAACAAAATTCCTTAGTTGATGTCTTTTGCTGGACTCATATTTTCTTCACTTTCTATTTTTTCCCCCCAAAACAGAAAACTTAAATGGAAAGGGATGAGGGAAGTGTTCAGAAAGCAAGACATTTGGGGCTGGTTCATATACATATGTTGGATTATCTGAGCTCACTGATTAAACTGGTTGTAAGCCTTAAAATAGAGCAAAGTGTCAATTTGAAAACAAATAATGATAATGGTAGTCTCAAGATCGGCTCTCTATTCACGTTCTGTGCCAAGGCATTTAAATACCCAAGGCTACTCATAACACCACGTGGGTGGTAAATGGGAAAAAAGCCATCCCCACTCCAGCTTGTTATTCCTAAAGAGTCTATTCACGTCAGTGCCACAAAGATACAATTAATTTCTATAACCCCAATATCTCGATGCTTAAATACAGAGCACACGAAGCAAAACATTCTCTATTTTGAAAAGAGGAGAGTGAACATAAACTCTGCTTCCTGCAATTGCCCGCAGCTATTTTAGACAAATAATAAAATAATTTCAATTAATAAATTATTCTAGTAAATTGGTTTTATCAGACTTTTTCAAATCCGAAGTTTGAGCCCACACATACTTCTTCCCTGCGGGACTTAACAATTTGCTGTGCTGGCTGTTTCAGAGAATTTGAGATGATCCAGGCGTGGCCCTTCTTAATTCAATCTAGATGATGACTTTTGTTATACAGTTAAGCTATTGTTTTTACATACTTCGTTTTTAGGGCATGCATCTCATTTGTGTGGCTGTGTTCAGTTACTTTTGAATTTAAATTGTACCTTTGAGTCATTGTGATCTAGTTAACTAATAACATCAAACACCTAAACTCTTCTATCCAATCTAATTAATATGCAAACTTTCTATATTTCTTTTGAGGAACCCTAAATAATAATGAATCAAATTACTTATTTTCAATAGTTCTTTTCTGAGTGAAAACAAATAGAACTCTGAAACACGTATATACATGCATGAATAAATAAGTGATTTTCAAAAATGGCATAAAATCTCAATCTTCAAACAAGCACTACATTTGAATCTAGGTCAACAAAGTGTTTCAGATCAAGCACTCATTAATTGTACCTGTAAATAACAAACGTCAGCCCTAACCTTGGTTTACAAGTGGGCTGCATTTTTAAGTAGACACCTGCCTCACAAATTTGAGCACACTAATTAAACACTGAACCTTATCAACAACTTGTGAGACAAACTTCTTAAGAAAAAATGTAAAATTTTGCCCAGGAACCAGATACTGTTTTTTTTTTTCAAAAGAAAAGTTAGGAATTTAAGACCGTTCGTGTGTGTGTGTGTGTGTGTGTGTGTGTGTGTGTGTGTGTGTGTGCTTGAAAAAGGGAGAGAGAAAGAGAACACCCATGAATGTCCAAAACATGTATTTAAACATCACCAATTACAGGGGCATTCCCTACACTTAACTTTCATGCATAACTTTGTGTATATATTCCGGCGAGTCAGAGAGTATTTATGGAATACAGGGCAGTCCTGCTGGGAAGTTCTTCCCCCTGTAACAGGGTGGTAATGCTACTTGGGTGGACCGTAGCCAAGGGAAATTTGATAGGGTCTGTAGAGAGGACAGCATCCTAGGGAAGTCAGAACTGTAGCTGCCCTAAAACTTTAACCTATGAGAGTTGGGAGTACAGGGAAAGATTGCTTAATTCCACAATGTACTACTGTGAGGGAAGAGTTTTCACTTCCAGTAAATGTTTAGTTTATTCTAAAATCAATCCTTTCTCATTTCTGATAGAGTGTATCTTGCCATTGATCCCAACCTTAAACAGAACCACTTAACTAACATGGAACGTGCAGTAGAGAGGTCGCTGTTGTAATGATGTGAGGAGCTGGTTTAGTTGCCACCTGCCTTGATGGTCAGAGCAGAGTAGGAAAGCTCCTCGTTGTAGCAAGCAGCTGGGGGATGCCTTAGGTGCACGTGTGTGTGTGTGTGTGTGTGTGTGTGTGTGTGTAGGAAAAAAGGGTGGCAGTAGTGTGCACACAAAGTGCTGTCTGGCTAACGAATGTGAAATGCTCCCACTTGAAGCATTTCCCAAGGAATAAATCCTAAAGAAGAGTTAGACAAAGGAGATAGCATGGGGACAGGCAGGCAGGCAACCCGGCTTGACTCTTACCACTTAATGGCTCCGTTTTATTGGATGAGCCTCTCTGAGGCCTTTAGCTACTTCCCCTCCTTAAAGGAGGGGAATATAGGAATGATGACACTGATATTACAAGGTCATTGTAAGACTAGTCAAGAAATGACACATAATTGACAAGTGACATTTTCCCTTTGCACAGTGCATGCATGCGTACACACACACACACACACACACACACACACACGGCTCATTAAGAAGTCTAAAAATGATTAGTTGCAAGTGTAAGACTGTTACATTAGTTCATTTTCTGTTGCTTTAACAAAATAACTGAGGCTGGGTATTTTTACAAGTGAAAAGGATTTATTCAACTCTCAGTTTTTGGGGCTGAAAGTTCAACATTCTGAGATTCCATTGATTTGACTCCTGGGAAGCCATCATGGCAGAAAGCATCAAAGGCTGGGGTGGTGGTGGGCACACATCACAGTGAGAAAGCCAGAGAGACTTAGGGCTTAGTCCTGCTCTTTCATAATAGTTCCCACTTCTTGTTCTTGTAGAGTCTAACTCACCTTGTACCCTCCTGCCCTCCTCTCACCCCCAGGCACCATCCCCAGTGACTTCATTTCCTTGTCCTACCCTCCCCCTTAAAGGTTTCACCAAGTTTTCAACACATGAAACTCTGGAGGATAAACCACCGACAAAGCACAACAACCAATTTGCCAGAGAACTCTGCCTTTTAGTGAAGTGACCATTTCCGTAAGCTCATGTTTTAATTTCACAACAATTAGTTTCTTCTAACTATACAAAGTTAGCTTCGTGTGGGAACATTCTGTCAGCCCAAGTTTGCTCAACTCAGGCAGTAACTCTGTCTCCTGCTGTTCAACTTGCATCCTAGTTTCCAGCTCAGAACTTGGCACAGAATAATTTTTGTTGTTGTTGTTTTTATGAAACATCAGAGTGCATTTTAAAAAACAAAAAAAGTGACAGGAATGTAAGGCCTGCCTTCTCCTTTAATGCGGGGAAAGTCCAAGGGCAAGGTTTTGAAAATACTGTCTGCTCTTAGTCTCCACTCTTCGCATTTCAATAATAATAATAATAATAATAATAATAATAATAAGGCAAACTTGAGCCACATGTTAACGAATTCTCCAATTTTGATTTTTTTCTTTTTAACTTTATCTTTAAAAAGGTTTAGTGGAAAGAGCCCTGGAATTGGAAATTGGAAGATCCAGTTTGCAGTTCTTACTGTGCCTATCACATGAATTTGTGAATACATCAAATTGTCTGTCAACCTTCCTTTTTCTGTCATTTATGAAAGGAACATAAACTTTCCCAAAGTACATAAATACCTTACAAGTTCACTGGAAGGGAAGATGAAACAAGATTGCAAAAGCCTTGGATAATTGTCAAACTGTATACCAAGGTAAGGAATCAGTGTAATCCACATGTCCTTGGACATGTGGGCAAGGGCAGTGGGTAAGTGTCTTAGTTATTCTTTTCCATTGCTGTGACTCAATACCCGACTCCCACAAATTTAGGGGAGGAAAGGTTTACTTTAGCTCACAGTTTCAGAAGGTCACAGTCCATTCAGGGGCGGCCGACAGCAATCAAAGTACATGGCAGAGACAGAGGTGGAGGCGGCTTCTCAAGACATCACCAACAGGAAGCCAAGTTGAGACTAGTTGAGACGAGTCCCAGTCCTAGTCCAAGTCCCATTCCTAGTTCTCATCCTCCAAGGAAGGCAGGAAGCAGCTTATATATCCTTCCAGGTCTTCTCCCAGTGATCAGCCCCTCCTTGATCCAGGTGTGGAAGGTGTGCTAAACCTCTAGTACACGCCATTAATCCTAATTTACATGCCATAAATCCAATTTACATTCTTGTAGTCCACCCCTCCAGACTAGGCCCCAATCTCCCAACAGCGCACGGTTCCATAGACAATCTATAACATTTAAATACGTGAGACTTTTGGGAGACATTCCAGATCCAAACCACAATAGTAAGAGAGTAGACCTAAACCACCCAGTTGGTCATAGACCAACACAGCTGTTATGGAAAGACATGTGCCACATGTTGACAAGATTGTGTGTGTGTGTGTGTGTGTGTGTGTTTTGGGGGAATGTCAGAAGAACATCCTAATCGAGCACTTGCTATCTGCTAGAATCAGTCAGTGTGAACACTCAATAAACTCAGATAATTCACTATGTAAACAAAATCAACCCAGGTCATTCACTGCTGCCTCTCTACAACTCCTCCTCAGGCCCACATCATCAGATGAGACCACCTAAAATTAAAAGGAAATGCTTTATATCTTTCATATTAGTGTACTGCACTTACATTCCAAAAAATAACACTCCTAACTTTTGAACATTCTTGCTGTTGCTTTAAAAAACAGATTGCTTTCATAAGCAGTCTTTGATGTTTGTTTTCAACAACCTTATTTAACTTATTGCTTTATGCTTTTGATGAAAAAAGGAAGTGCTAAAGAGAATTTTCAACCTAACACCTGTCTCATGTGATACTAAATTCTATCCCTGCAGTGTGAAATTCACAATCTTATTATTTTACAGATTTATTTTTCAATGAAATAATTCAGTGGTGCTCTTGAATCAGTTGGCATTGACTCCCAAGGACCTGGTATGCCTATCTTTCCAATTCCCTTTTCATCAGTGTTGGTAGGGGAGTTTACACTACAGAATTTGACAAACTAAAGGGTTTCCCTTTCCCGAGAGCCAGTGGGTAAACATTTAATCGCACCCCGGCATTTCATGATTCTCCATATATCAAGTTGTTTACTCAGTATGTGTCTGCAATTTTTTCTTCCACAGTCATTTCCAAGTCTTCTTTTTCTAATTACTTTAAGATTTCTGTTTCATAAATTGGTTGAGTTCAAAAAAATTCGTCTAAAAAGCAGACTGCTCACCATAAATCTTTCTTCCTTTTTCTCCTCTTATTTTCTTCAGCAGCCATAATTTTCTACCCTTCGTCCAACACAAAATTCTCCCTCCAAATTCTCTGTCCTGTGCTTTTCTAGGAAAGTTAACACACCAAATACCTAAAGTAGATTTTTTTATGCACAGTATCTAAATATATTTGGGAGATGTCCAGTGAATGAAAAGATGCTGGTTTATCTACTTTATGTTTTATATGTATTCACATTTTGTCACCTCTCTCACATAGAAAATATTGGAGGAAACAGACTATCTTGAGAATTAACTATAATATAGCAATCAATTTTATTAGTCATTCATATCTGAGAACTCTCAGCAATGACGACAGACTATTTGTGAAATGAATGTCATCTCAAGTCTCCTAGTCATCACTATGATCAGACGTTGTCACTCAAAGGCAGACTTGGTTCAGCTTCACAACTCTTTATCTATGACTTGTCTAGTTACACAGATGCTATGCGTTCCAGTTCTCTGTAAAATGTGGAGAAAAATAAAAGTAATATCCATTTTATGAAACTACTCTGAAGGTCAGGGACGTATTTATAGAGTCCTTGGAACAACGTCATAATGATGGCAATAATCATTCATTTGGAAAATGTTACCCAGACACTAGGATTTTGTGTAGCCTACCAAAGAGCAAAATAATGCTTTCTCTTTGCCTCACTACAACATACTTCAAAATAATCAAAAAATTAATTGCATTACAGATATACATATGTATATAAATGTTAAACTAATTTAAAATAGTGATAATAACAGAAGGCAAAACAGAACCTATTACTGTTACAATGTTATTTATATGTCTTTAGACATTTTTATTCTTAAATCTTAAATCAATCTAGATATGCTATTATTCGACCGTTTTTCCCCACTTAACATATTACCAACCTCTGTTATGCCCAATGGACACATAGTGTACACATCTGCAGTGTGTTCTGATTTACGGGCGACACACCATCCATCCATCAGCAATGGAGTCCAAACACAGCGACGATAACGGAGTTTAGCTTTTAAGGAAACATCCTGGATCCCTTTCCCAGTGCCTAATGGTAAAATGGGCCGGCAGTCAGCGCTCCTGCTCCTAGTAAGTTAAGGGAAAACTGATGAGTGTTGGACACTTGTCAGCTAGTAGCACAGCAGGAGGCAAGAGGACAGGCCTAGGGCGAGTGAAACGAACCAATAAATAGTTCATGAGTAGCTGCCTTCCGCCCGAGGGAAACATTCGTTAAGATGCTCCTGGATGAGAGAATCAATGGGGCGGGAGTTAGTTCCAACTACCGCTACCCATAATGGGTCAGAAATTATTTAATCACTTTGTCCTAAAACTAACAACATTGATCACTCCAGCAGATTAACAATACAAGGCACTGTTTCTATTGTCCTTTGGTCAACTTGTGGATATTTTTCTTGCAAGGGTCCGGGGTGGGGGGCGGCACTGGGGTCTCTGAAATGAATAAGGAAGCTGGCAGGTGATCAAAACATTTCACGTAAGCCTCTGGGCTGGTGCTAATTCAGGGCAGGGACTAAACAGCACAAGGTCACAAGAACCACCCAATTCTGTTCACCCAATTCTTGAAACAATTTTTCCTAACACATTTTATTACAAGACACAAAAGACATCATTTGAAATATTCAGTGTGCCTGAAAAGTTGGAAAATTTTCTAATTTGACAATTAACAAGAAAATGATTGAATTTTTCAGAATGGCCATTTGAGTTTCTCTTTCTTTCCTTTCTCCCACCACCCACCATGTGTGTGTAGGTGGAAGGGTGTACACACACACGTGTGCTGTGTGTTTTAATGGATCTGCTTGTTATGCAATCTACTGCTCCTAACAGCAAAACATGAGTTATAAGAAGAAATGTTTTAAATCAGCACATCAAAAGATAGAAAGCTGTTATTACTCAGGAAAGGAAAGGAAATGGGGCAACTGACTTATTTTGTAGTTGCTTTTCACATCCTTTGGATGCAAGCACAAAATTATCAATGATGTCTCTAAGCAAAATTGAGTTAGGCACTTAGTTGGAAAAACTAGACATAATATTAGCCTTTCTTAAATGCCCCAAATCACTCATGGGCATCCTCTTGGACAACTGCCTTGACTCCCACCCCATTTGCTTTGCCCCTTCATTCCCTTCTGCCATTTGGCTCAAAGGCACCCAAGGAATAAAGAAGAGAAAATACTTGTTACTCAGAGCATGATTCACTTGCACAGAAGAGTCCCACTTTGAATTGGTCTTCCTCGTCCTCCTGTGTGGTCATCCCCCGGGCTTAGCAGGCTTGGGATCTGCAGCAGAATAACTGCTTTAGGCCCAAAGAGGTTTCTATTCTTTCTTAAGAGTTACCATTTCCTCCCAGCAAGGGTGGCTAATAATAATAATAATAAAACCTCTGATTGGTTGTATTTGTTGCGCTTCAGTGTCTTACTGAGAATTAAAGGGTTTAAAATTAGGTTGGTTTCTGTTGCTGCCTTTTTCGTAGCCAGTTAAGCACAGGATTCGTTGCCACACTGAGGCCACGGTAGGAACGGCACACGAGAGTAACGGCACACGCAACAAGCAAGGAAGCGCTGATTATAGGTCAAGCAGCTAATTTGCTTACCCAACTCAAAATGTTTTGAAAGCTTTGAAAGTTATTTTATTTGGTTTTGACTCTCTTTTATGGAAGATTTCTTTCTCTAGTGCTCAGCACTGGACCTGGCCTGGCATATTTCCTAACAAGTGAATAGGTTTCTAGTTTTCCCCTGGAATGTTGTCTAAAGTAATAATAGGCTTTAGCCTTAAACAAATCAAAACCGGACTGTGACGTGGAAAGTTCTCTGCTCCTCACCAGTCTTCAAAAGGGAGGTTTTTCTGCTCTCCTTTTTGGCTGGCCAACTGTGACCTACTGGCCATAATGTTAAAAGTCAGAAGAAACTCAATATTTTAAAAACAGTAAAACCTCTCAAAGTCATATTTTAATTAAAAAAAAACTTGCAGACTGTCTTGGTTTAAAGAATAGTTAGATTTAAAGTACAATATAGGGGATGGAGGAACAGCTCAACAGTTAAAGCACTGACCTAGCAAGCACTGACAGCCTGAGTTAGAATCCCCAGCACCACATAAGCTGGGCATGGATGGTGCACACCTGTAATCCTACAACCCAGGAAGCTGAGACAGGAGGATTGCTCTGAGTTTGAGGCAAGTCTGGGCTATATAGTGAGCTCAGAATCAGTCTGGACTATAAAGGGAGACCTTGTCTCAAAAGGGGAAAAAAAAATCCTACACACACACACACACACACACACACACACATTTGTAATTTGAATCTTGTTGAAACCTAAATGTAGACAGAAGAGAAAAAGTTAATTTCCACACGGACTTCCATTTTGCAAATCCTCATAACTTACATTCATACACAGTTACACTCCCCACTCGCATCCAGCTCACTTTTGTGGCTGCTCTCCCTCCAGCTATCTTTCAACTTTCTGATGTTGCTCTAGCTTTGCATTAGTAAGAAATACCTTCTCCTCCCCACTCAGGATCTTTAAATGATCACAAAATGTTTAGTGAGGCATAGGACTGATCATCATTCCACTTGGGAATGTATCTCATTGGTAGAGCACTTGCCTAGAATATGTGAGGCCCTTGATCCTGTCCCCAATATTTCAAAAGCAAACAACTCATGAGTTCTGGCTTGTCTCTCTGTTGTGGCTTTATGTACACCCGTGGGTGTGTCTCTTAATCTCTCAGTGTCTTAGTTTGCATACCTATAAAGTTAAGAGTATTCGGATGACCTCTTTCATAGAGATGCTATGCTGAATAGCTCATTAATGATTATAAAGTACATGAAAAGCACAGTATAATAGATAAATGTTCAAAAATGATATGGCATGTTAAAAAGTAGGAAGGCTGCATTCAACCACTTTTGTGTATATGGAAATTAAAATGTAGTTAGGTTTTCATATCATATCCAATGAGAAAGATGATAGAAAGCAGATCCTAGCCAGTTTCCTTAATGTTTTTTTTATCATTCTGCCTTATTGATAATCAAAGGGGTAAGAAGCCTAAAGTGACACTAAATAATTTGAAAGAATTATCTCACATAGGGAATTCATGCTTCTAAAGCTGTCTGCATTTTCTATATGCTACTAAATATTGCTTTAAAATGCAGCAACAAGGCCAATCAAGACGAGAAATAATAAGATTCTCTTACATTCTGCTTTTTTGTGATGGGGAAAAAGAGTCATTAAAAGTACCAAGCCAATCAAAATCATTCTATGTCTTTAGCAAAGCAGTCATAAAACCAAAAGGTAATTAGTGTAGTTATTACATCAAGAACATTCTAACACCGTGTGAATGTGGACTTTGGATTCTGTTTCCTTCAATCTGGGTTCTACTGTCTATCAGAAAATAGCTTGTTCCCAAATCTGTTCCCACAAACTGTCCAGTGCTGCAGGTGTTACAGTTTTTTTTTTTTTGGGGGGGGGATGTTTACCCTTGAAAAAGGAGGTGACACACCTGATCCTTTCATTTGCCAACTTTGCTGAGGAATGCCAGACAGAAAACATCACCATAACCACTGTGACACATGACCTACCATCTGTGCTGGGGACTAAACGGTGGAGGTAGGATCTTTATGTAAGACGCAAAGAGAAAAGAAATATTTAAGAAAGCAAAACATTTTCAAATTATGTAAAACCTAAGCAAAGATACAAAATTACTCTGATCCTTAAAACTAAGAGTTATAAGCAGAAATGCATGTTTTTATAAGAAGAAAAATATGGTGGTATTTAAAAACTATAAACAATAGATGGAAAGTTTTACACTATAAGCCAATTTTAATAATACTAGTATAAATTTTATGCCATGTAATTTACATATATCAGAGCATTTCCTTCTTACAACTTTTTGAGAAATTCACTCATTCATGTGACCACACTTTTTTATTATTTTAAACAAGAGATAGTATGTGACAAAGATCACTACTTTTGCTGCAATAATATTTAATAAAAACAAGCCCATTGCAAAAAAAAAGTGTTTTAAAAGTTTTTGGTAAGTCAAGAAATGGAGGAAAATTAAACAAACCATAGAGGCAGGAGCCCTCTGAGATGTGGCATCTGGGTTCAGGCATTTTCTTCCGTGGAAGATTTGCCAGTTCTAGACATGGACTGATGGCTGGGCTTGGCGCTCACAGAGGGACTTCGCTGGGAGGATAAGAAATCAGCAAAGCTTTTTGTGGTCATGTGGGGTTGGCGGGAAAATTGGAAACTTCAGGCACCCTAAACACATGGTTAGCTTTTCCCACAATATATTTGCTGAATACTGGGACTAGGAAGCTTTTATAACACAAACTGAAATCTCCTGCAGCACCACAGTATTTGAGAAACAAAGTCTCACTTGAGGATGGGACTTGCCTGACACAGATGGCCGGACTCACCCAGACATCTGCCAAAGCTGGATGGAGTGGGAAACAAGAGACCAATGACGAAAATCCCAGACCTCTGGAAGGCAGATGGAATCTCCCACAGACTTTCAGGGCTAAGGTGATGCATGCATACAATGAACAGCTTTCAATAAGCAGGCTTGGGAAAGCGTATCCAAAAAAACAGAACTTATTGAACATGAGCCATATATACCAACAAACTATCAATGTTAATACAATTGGCACAAGCTGACCAGTCCCTAATCCTGCTTTACTAACATCAAATCTTCACGGGCAGAAATACCATGTGGAATATCCAAGTATCCTATGCTCAAAATCTGACAATTATATAAAGTTTCCTAGGTTTGTAGAGAGTGTGAAAAAAGTGCTGAGTAATCAAGAACATGAAGCATAATGGCAGTAGCTCTTAGAGGATTTTAAAACAGAGTTCTCATATTTCAAATCCCATATATGAATATTCTGAAGTTCTAACATCCCAGCTTGATATTTCAAAGATATTAAAGGAAAAGAGAAAAAATAAATGGAAAGATACATAATTTTAGCAGAAATTTGGAATTAATTGCAAAGATTAAGACATTCTAGAACTAAAAAAGTCACATCTGAAGTAACAGTTCTTTAAATAACAGCAGGTTAACCTACAGAGAACAGTAGAATTGAGCTAAAAGACAAATAAATAGAAAATATTCAACTGAAACCCAAAAAGAAAAAAATGGGGGTACAAAACCATATATAAAATAAATGTAGTATCCAGGGAAAATGTTCAATTTATAAGTAATTATTCAATTATAAATTGTTTGATTTATAGGTAATTTATAAGTAATTAAAGTAAGTAATGTTCAATTTATAAGTAATCTAGTAATCCTAGAAGCACAGAAAAAATGCGGACAGATAAAATGGGCGGAAAAAACATTTGGCAAGTTAATATCTAAGAATTTTTGAAAGCTGGTGTAAAACACAAACCCTCATATTAAACAAGCATAGCAAACCTCACACATTATAAATACAAAAGAAAGCACACCTGGGTACATTATGGACAAACTACAAACCAACAACAAAAATAAAATGTTAAAACATCTGGAGAAAACCATCATGCAATCTTTCAAAGAACAAAACGGACAGTGAACTTTTCAATGGAAAAATAAGAAACCCAGAAAATGACATCTTTAAAATTGCTTGGGGGTGGGGGGAGGCCATCTTAAAATTCTACACCCAGCCAAAATATCCTGCTGAAAGCTAAGCGTGGTGGTATATGCCTGCAATCCCAGCACTCAGGAGGCTGAGGCAGGAGGACTTCTGTAAGTTCAAGGTGCACTTTGGCTACATAGTGAGTTCAAGACCAGCCTGGATTGTAGAGTGAGACCCCATCTCAAAAAAAAAAAAAATCTTCTTGTGATGAAGATGAAACCAAACACCTTTTTAGGCAAACAAAAGTGAGGAGAAGACATTGCCAGCAGACCTTCACCAATAAAAACACCAAAGCAGGTTTCCCAAGCTGAGAGAAAATGATTTCAGTTGGAAACACAGAACAGTAGGCATAGACAAAACTGGAAAAAGTATGTGAATATCATTAAAAATAAATAATAATAGTTTTAAATATTTTGAAGAGGCTCTGCTACATAATAAAAGTAAAATATGTGAAAACAAGCACACAGAAAGCAAGGAGAAAGGTGATGAACTCCTGGTGTGCTAGCGTTCCTGAATTACTCAGGATATGATAAGCCTATCAATTTGAGGTTTATTAAAGTAAATCACAAGTGCATGCTTTGACATTTAAACCTAAGTGTTAAACTTCAAATAATTTATACCTGAAATGCCAACAGAGCAAAAATAGAATAATAATAAACGTATTAACCCAATGGTAGAGAAGAAGAAACGAAGGAATAAAGAAGAGATGAGATCCCCCAAATTACTGGAGAGCCAAACCCCACTGTATCAATAATCACATAAACAGGATTAAATGATTGAGCCCATGTAGATAAAACACAAAAACCTCATCAATCTACATAAAAAGAATAGCTTCCAATTTTATGCTGTTAACAGAAGACTTATTCAGAATATACAGAAAGTTTGCAGGTGAATTCAGAGAAAGAGGAAAGGGACTCAAGCTGCTGTTGCTGGCAGGGGTGAGTGGAAGGTCCTGAGTCTAAAAATGCAAAAAGCCTCTGGACAGTGGGAACTGGCCTTAGCTGGCAGCCAGCAAAGAAATGAAGACTTCAGTCCTTTAAGCAATGAAATAAAGATCAAGTTCTGCCAACAACCTGATAGAGAGAGGGTACAGGTTCCTCCCAGGAGCCTCCAGAAAGGATGGTAGCCAGCTGACATCTTGACTGTTGGACAATGAGACTCTTTTTAGACGTCTAAAGAACTTTAAGATAAAATATTTATGTAGGTTGAAGCTATTAAATTTGGAGTAATTTTTATAGCCACAATAAGAAATTACTCCTTGAAGTACTTGCCATTATTACTTTTTCAATTGATTCATGCAATCTTTGAAAATATTTAATAGAGAGCCTATTGTTTGCCAGGCACTATTCTAAACATTAAGATACTACAAGAAACAGACTGGCTGATGGTGGTGCTTTCAAAGAATTTACCATTTTTGTAGAATATAACTAGAACAAGAACAAGGAATAAAAAAAGTACAGAAATGAGCAAATGGGAATTTGCTGACTATATTATATAAGAAAGTAAATCTCACAAAATACAGGAAATGAATGCTCAGCAATTATGGACAACATTGAAAATCCCCTGAATTTGCTAGTACAAATGAATGATAATAATATAATAAAATATAGTTTATTGAAAAGATAGTTTTTCCTTGAGTCAGGATCTTGCTCTGTATAGCCCAGGCTAGTCCTGAACTCATTTTGGAGCCCAGGCTAGCCTTAGGACTTGGCAATCCTCCTGCCTCAGACTTTCACATGCTGGGATTACAGGCATACAGTACCATGCCCAACTTAGTTGGTGCCGGGGAACTGAGCTCAAGTACTTACCGCTTACCTAAGCACTTGCTAGGCAAGCATTTTAATTACTGAGCCATCCCTCCAGCTCCAAAACAGATCATTTTATCAACTTGAATCAACAGTGAAGTCTGATCAATGCAAAGGTATCTCATTCAGTTTATACTAACATAAGAATTACAGTAAAACAGAATTACACCTTATATTGAAGAATCTTTATGGTTTATTACATATATAACTAACTGTAAGTTAATTGCTTAACAAAGTAACTGTAATTCGCATCCCATTTTATGAATTTGCCCATTCTAGATCATTTTGCTTTACTAAAGTACAAATTTTAAGGTTCTTTATATCCACTATGAATTTCCATCCTCCGAATCAACTCACAAGATTTCAATGTTTTGTTAATTATAAGTATGTGTTGTGCCCTTTTATTTTTTCAAAAGTCCTGTGAAATATTCTATCACCCTTCTGCTGATCAGAAACTAGGTACTGCTAGAAAGGAATTCATGATTCATATGTGAAAATCACACTTCAAAGCTTAAATTAAAATAGAACTCAGTGAAGACAGGCAAGGGGCTTCAACAAGACCAAGCGTATTAGATTCCCTCCTCTGGAATGCACTTCTGAGGCAAAAAGCAAGAAAACGCAGCACAGACAAGCACCTTCATCCATACTAAATGCTGTAGAGTACTCTGCCAAAATAAAGAAATCCACCCCAGTCAATGCTGCAAATCTTTCAGTTCAAACTTCTGGTCGCAAAGGAAACAGCATCAATTTGCAACATTCCAGTTCTTTGAGTTGGCTTCTGGAGTCTTCTATGTCTGCTCTGCGTGGAGAGTGAGTCGATGCCATGGTCCTTTGTTACTTTCAATAAACTACCTCTGGGATTAATAAAGGACCATAGAAATGAACTAATGGAGAGAGACATCAACCCAGAAATTATAAGCAACCCGGGCTCTCTCTTGCATCATATTGATGGAATCCTGTGTTTTGATGCTCTAAGGAAACACAGGGAAAATGCTTTCACCAAATATGTCTACTTTCCTACTTTTAAACAAATCGTTTTCTTTGGACATTTTGGCAAAGATCAAGCATCTGTCAGTGACACCGTAATGGGTGGTTTTGGGCCACACTGGTAGTGTTATGTTTCTTAAAGGAAGTGGGCACCTTTGAGCAACAAAAAAGAATGCCTTGATGGATAGAACCTGATAGATTCGTCTTAGGTCTGAGAAAAAGCATAGAGCTAATAAAAGAAAAAAAGAAACCTAAAGAAAGAAACTTTTGGACAAGTGAACTACATAAAATAGCAAGCAGGGGATGAGGAAAATGACACAAATATTTTGAAAAGCTAAGGTTAAACTACCTAAACATCTGACAGTAGGAAATGTTGTCATAAAAATGGCCCATTCATTCTGTATAAGATGATACACCCTTAAAAATTAGGCTTCTAAGGATGACTATTCACGATATGATATTCCTTGAAAGAGAAAACAACATGTAAGCTTCATATTTAGCATAAGAGCATTTTGTTGTAATTATCTACACACACACACACACACACACACACACACACACACACACACACAGAGAGAGAGAGAGAGAGAGAGAAATAGAACATAAATACAGAAATAGAACATAAACTAAATCTGTCTTGAGCGAGATAGGGAATGTACTAATAATACACTTAAGCAATTCACGGCTAGAATTGGTTTTGGACAATGCTTGGTCCAAGATTGAAAGGCCACTGCAGGACCCAGTTTCTCACCACCCCAACCGCCCCCATCTCTCCGCCCTACTTCTGTGGCGCCGCACCTATTCTCGGGTGAGGCCGCATGTACACTCATTCAAGACTGGTGGGAAAGAGAGATCTAAATAACAGTCTGTTTAGGGTCCTCATTTGTTCATCTTGTTTCTCTTGCCACCCCTCGCTCTGGATCCCTGAACCACAGGAAAAGTAAGTCACAGCCAAGTCAAGTGGCTGAGGGAGTGGGACAGGAAGAGAAGGGAGAGGGGGACAGCGGGAGAACAAACCCTTACGACTAATGTTCTCTCACAGGAAAACTTAGAAGAAAAGACGCTCAGGTTTAACCTGGTTATCAGGCCATAGATTATAGGTTATTTTAAATGATTTAATGCTTTCACTTATTTTTAAAGAATATTGTAATAATATATAAGATCTGAGAAAGAAATTACAGGGCTCCATGAGGACCAAGGTACATATTCTTGACTATCGCTAAAGCCAGTTTATTCATAGATCCATAGTTTTATGCAGTTTAGAGCTGGGTATAGTGTTGCACACCTGTGATCCTAGCACTTAGGAGGCTGAGGCAGGAAGAATGCCATGAGTTCAAAGCCAGCCTAAGCTACATAGTGAGTTCAGGACCAGTCTGGAATACACAGTGAGGGAAAAAAATATACATAGTTGGATGTTGTTTTATACACATATTTTACAACCCTCTCTGTTGTTTCATAGCTATATGTAGATAGTATGCATATAATTTTAATACTTTATTATAAATTTATAAAGAACATATAAGTAAATAATTTTATATCTGTTTTAATAAAACTGTAAAGTTATAAATAAGTATGCATTTTACAGTGTAGGACCAAGTGGTGAGTGGTTCTCTAAAGTACTGGAGATCGTGAGGGGAGTTGACCCAAAGACAGTGACATCATGAAGCAACAGTTAAAGATGTTATTTTCACAATTTTTTTAGTGAATAAAGTGAATTGGTTTTATCGATTGTAGTTTCTGGTACCGAATGTTCAGATAACCATAGGTATGAATGCCAAAAAACTTTATTCCTGCAGAAATCACCTGGAAAACACTATGTCCCTGATCATCCCTGGGCCTTCCTGATCTCTTTCTACTGTAGTCCCACCTGCCTCCTGTCTCTACATCAGTCTTGATCTGCTGCCTGCAATGTCTCCACCAAAGGAAGCAACACACACACACACACACACACACACACACGTACACCCCAGCAAGGTAATTTCATGAACATTCCTCTGACAGATGGAAAATGGCCACATTACACAGCATCACTCTGTAAACAACACGTTTACTCTTCTCCACATGTTCCCCAAATGCTTTTCCTCTTGGCAGTTGTCTTGTGCCTCCTAGCTCATTCGTTCTAGAAGTCTGCATTCAGTTTATCTAAGTTTCTTTTCCTCCTTTCTCCCTCCCATGGCCACATTGCCTCAGCCTCTCTAGGATTCTGGAGAGATGGATTCAGATTTGTGGGACAATAGAGAAATAGCTGGCCCAGATTCAATTACAGAAGAAAATACACTACACATTAGGGCTCAGAGCACTGTGCTTGCATGCACAGCCAACTGAAGTGAATTCCATAACCCGATGAGACATACCGTATTTTCTTTTCCACTGTAGTCAATTTCATTTTATTTTATAAAAAAAAAGTTGGTTATATTCCTCTAGGTGATTTTATGCCTCTAAAATGCCCTAAGAGAGTTTTGCGTATAAAAAAGGAGTGAATGATACCTGGGGCTCCATTTGTGTCTTTGCGTACTTGAGAGAGAGGACACCTATCACACCTAAACGAAAGTCTAGGAGAAATTTGGAACTTGTAGACAAAATATGGCAAGTTTGTTTTCCTGATTTCAGAGTAGTTCTTGGAAGGAAACACATCATATCATTGTGGTAAATAAGCAAGATTCACATTCACATTTTAACTGGGCCTTGCCTTCTCTGTCAATATTTCAGATGTTAGTTTGGAAGTAATGTATGACATACGTGTTTACATGCTGGGTGGCACTGAAATACTGAATGTGCTTCTCAGAGTGAACATTTATCAGTGTGGTGGAAATTAGATTTGTTTTCTTTACTGGGTGTTAGGAAAATCACAGTATTGACCACCGGATGGCATAAAAGTCACTAAAAACAGATTCTTTTTTTAATTTTAGGGGTAATTAATCTGAAAGAGTGGACTTTGAGAGTTAAGTAAAAACAATGAAATTGCACTATTTTGTTTTGGTTTTTGGTTAGTAGTATTAACTTGAATATTATATACATTTAAATTCACGTACTAAATTAGGTTTTGTAAAGAAATTTAGTCATCAACACTACTGAAAATACAATCCCTAACCCCTTTCCAAAAACAAAAAAAGAAGGATTAGAAGAAAAAGAACTTGAGAAAAAATTGTTTAAAATGTAAAATATGCTATAAAAATGCAAATTAAAATTAACACTGATGGTTTTGACTCAGAGTTAAAACATTAGTCAATTCATGTGTAGAACCTGGAGAACCTTTTGGCTTCGATTATATAGAATTTAACATTTTGATTTTTTACTTTGTACTCAAAGTTTTTCTCTGTGCACTGAATTCCGAGCTTCACCAGGAAATTCAAGCATCCAAATCTGGGCTCAGATCCTGCCATGACCATTAACATATCATCTAAACATGATAACTTTCTAAACTTCTCTGTTCAAATATTCCTTCAGTTACCTTTTGGGAAGATCAAACAAGATGGCAAGGGTAAAGAAGTTTGGAACTCCACAGGTTCTATTCAAGGGTAAAATATTCGTAAACTCCTTAAATGTGTTACTGTGTCTAACAATTGCTTGAACACTTGGCCAATAAATATCATTTTTCCCATATGACAATATCTACCAAGAAATCATCACTCTGCCCACCTAAGTTCAAATTCAGGCTTCATGACTTGGGATGCAACCTGGATGAGTTACTTACCCTTGTCTGTGCCTTGTTCTCACCTGTAGAATGGAGCAAAGAATACCATCTAAGTTATGGAATTCTTGTGAAGGCTGAAAGGTACACCTATAAGTGCCATAGTACTTGGCAAATAGAAGCATATGACAATCTTCAGCTATTGCTATAATTTTTATTCTTTTCAGAGTTTGTAAAAGTGAAGGAAGGGGTAAAAACAGAATCAAATGGAAGAAACAATGGAAAAATGCATTTGAAAGATATTTCAAAGTTCTGATAGTATTATAACAAACCTATAGTACTGCGAGTCTCACAGAATTACTGATCAATATCCTAGCCCTCTCTTCAGAACACTTGTCCATGGGAGTATATCTTTGCCTTTATATTTATTGCATAAATAAAACCACAATAGGAGACCACTATTTATCTAAGAGAATTGCTAAAGTAGGAAAGACAGATAATACCAAGAGTTAATGAGGGTGTGGATTCAATGGAACTCATACCCCGATGGTGGTCACCATCCAGTCACTAAAGACACTTTGGAAATCTGGCTGTCAGGAGCTATAAAATTCTGAGAAGGTTGAGCACTTGCATTCTTTATGACCCAGAAATTTTATTTCTCATACATAACCAATAAAGATGACCATGTATGTTTACCAAAAGATGACAGGTACAGGCATGCTCATAGAGACGATATGTACAGTGGCTCAAATAGGCAGCAACTTAAATTTTATCACAGAAGAATGGGTAAATATGTTGTGATATATTCACAATAGAATGCTATGTGTCACAAAGAATGAGCAAACAATATGGACTAAAATGAGGCGGACATAAGAGAGTATGCACTTTATGCCTTAATTCATTCAAAGTTTAAAAGTAGACAAAAATAAACAAGTGGACTACATTGAAAAATCGTATTTTTAGGTGTGTCTACTCAACCCTAATCTGAGTAAGGCCGGGAATTATGTCTTATTTATCACCCTATCTCCAATGTTCAGCACCAGGCCTGGTGCAGACAGGCTTCAAACAAATGTTTTCATGATTGATGGTGAAATAAAACTGAGATACATGCTTACTACATATTTTACAGAAATACACTTTGACGCCAAGTTTGGTGAAATACCGGTTTGTCAAATGGCCTACCCAGTAGTTTACGTCAATTGCTTTCTGAGTTCCCCCCAAATTTCACTGAAACTATTTACCACCTTTCCCTGGCTTCAAAAAAATCAACCAAGCTCATCTGATCAGAGGAATGAGAAGACAACATGAGCTAGGTTTTCCTTATCACACTTGTCTGATAAATTCTATGATTGAAGATGAAAATAAAACAAAAAAGCCTTCAAAAACATCTTTTCTGAGTCCATAATTCCTCACAGAGACAAGCTAGCCAATGTACTGGTTAGGTACTTGGGGGGCTGCTAACTGAGATCAAGTAGAGAAGGAAGGGGCTTTCTGGCTTTGTCATATGTACCATAAACAATTTTTGGAGACACAATTTATGGCTTTCATAAGATTTCAAGAAAAATGAAGGAATTATCTGAGATACCGGATGCTCTTGATCTGAGCGTGGGCATCTGTGTTTCCTGCCCTGAGGTATAAGTTCCTATTTTTCTCATGGGTCAAATATTGTTTAATTCCCGTGGTTTCCCCTCTGTTTATGAGAGTGTCCTTACAGACAATGGCAAAGAATTATGGCACCTCAGCTATTATCACGTTCTGGTCACAGCTTTTTGCATTTGAGATTTATTACACCACAGCAGAATTAGAAATGTCAATTTTTTGAGATTCGAAAATCAGTTTCATATTTGCTTTCTTGGCAACAGCCAAAAAGGATAAATTAATAAAACATTATGTACAGTACTAAAAAAAAATGGTGGGGGGAGACAGATTTACGTCATCCATTAATCAGTGACCTAACCAGAAAAACATTAGTGAATGATTAAAGAAAGATGACCCTAAGGGACTGCAGGGGGATTCAGGCAGGCTTTTGTCAAAGCCCCCAGATCTAATGTAATTTCAGGCTGGCCTCAAAATTCAATTTGTGTGGAACCTCTAAGTCATCTATTCCGCAACGACACACAGCGTAATTGCTCTTGAACGGCTTCCAGCACAGCGCTGAGAAAATGTCCTGTTCCGGGCCCTCCGTGCCCGCGAGGAAGGCGGCCGATGACCACACAGGCGGCCGGCCCCGGAGCCCGGTCTGCCGCCGATCCCACCTGCTGACCGTTGCCCTAGGCAGGAAGCACATGTTTCTGGGTAATTCCTGCCAGCTTTGGCTGTCAGGTAGGGCATCTGCAGCAAGCAGCTCCCGAGGGCCGCCACCTGGTGCTGTCAGTCGGCCTCAGCCCAAGGAGGAAAAGGGAAGGCATTCATCGATGTGCTTATTTTTCTGTGTTTAGGGCATTTCTTGGGACTTTAGATTTTTCACTTGGCTAGGAAACTGGTAGGAGACGGGGAGAAGAAAAAAAGAAAAAAGAATGTCACTTGTTGTCGTTTAGCCCAGAGTTTCCTTCCCATACCTGGCCACCCTCGTAAGCCTCTGCAGCTTCTTCAGAATTCTTGCTGGAGACGACTTGAGATGTGGATCCAGATCGTCATCATCTGAATGCGCAGTCATAAACAATCGCAAATAGGCAAACACAAAGTGAGGGTTTCAGAAAAAATAGACAAAAATAAATAAGAAGAACAGACAAACATAAAACAAAAATAAATGTCCCAGGAGAGAGATGGAACATTCCTTAGAAAAGACCATTTTTGGCTTCTGTCTCAATAGTTTATAGCATGCAAAACAATAAAAGATTCTCAGTGAATGTCAACAGTTAGATAATATTTCAACCTCAGAAAGACTGCTTGTTTTGTCCAAAATCAACTTATATTTAATTTAATTCATAACTTGCATTTTGCATCTACAAATGTACTACTTTCCACAACACCCATTTAAGTATAATACACTTGATTAAGAAGCATGACTTGCCTGTGCTAATTTGCCTTAAGTAACTGTGAGTAGGAATTAGCACTGGGGGAAGAAAAAAATTGTTACCCTGACGCTTTAGTGAATTTGGGCTACAATAGCAAAATACGCTGCAAGACTGAGGAATTTAGAAACAACAGAAATTTATTACTTATAGTTCTGAAGGCTGCAAAGTCCAATGCAAAGGTACCAGCCAATCTGGCGTGTGCTGAAAGCTCATTCTCTGCTGCAAAGATGGTGTCTTTTCCTTGTCTCTTCACGTGGTAGAAGGGCAGGGGGACTCCACATGAGCGCTCTCGACATAGCCACCTCCTTGAGGCCTCACTTCCTAACACTGTCACCGGGACGGTTATGCTTAAACATACGAATTTTGGAGGGACACAAATCCTTAAACCATTGTACCTCATAGCATAGATATTTTGTTCAGTAGTTTTTCACTTTCATGCATCTCACATATGAGTAAAAAAAGCTATGCAGACATCACCAGTACAAAGATGCTGAACTGAGAATAGCACTGTTAACAGGGATGGGAAAAACCAAATATACCTAAATGCTGGATTTGTTCAATGAATTTTAGGTTTGATATTTAGGAAACTACAGGGTTGTTTTTTTTTTTTTTTAAGCGTTCAGTAGAACATTTGTTTCATTACTGCCAGAAAAAAAATTAACTTTGCTATCTCTCAAACTCCTACTATACCTTTCTCTTTGAAGCAGTATTTTCACCGTGTGATTTTTGTTTTTTGATAACAGGAATATTTGAGCAGTATGGCCATAACATTATGGCATTACAAACTGTTCTGCACTTCAAAAGCATTCTTACTATGGAAATTGGTGTTCAGAAAGTCAAGTGGAAACTGCACTGAGTGTGTTTCTGTTTTAATGGCATTTTTAGCACTGGAAAGAATTACAAGAGGGACAGCCTCAGAGAATCCTACACCAGCCTCTTTATGCATATCCCTAGTAAACATAAGCACTTCTCTGCCTTCATTTACATGGCCATATTTTCATTCTACCTGTGTATTTTTAGGAAGTTCAATAAAATATTTGCTCAGAATGTATTCCGGACATGTGACGGTAGGAAGAAGTGCCAAGTCACACAAAGAACTGGATGCGTGAGATGAGCGGAAAGTTGAGTGGGTGAAAAGTGGCTGGGCAGAGAAGTACAAAGGGGACTTAAAAATGCAGAATGACCCTTAACTTAAGAAATCAGAGGAATCAGGCCATAAAGTTGAAAGCCAAAAGTGTTTTCTTCACTTCTTAATATCCCAAATGGTGTTGCGGTAATCTTCAACCTGTGCTTCTTGGCTTAGGGGGAGTTTTCACAATAAGTGGGGGGGGAGGGGGGGTTGATTAGTCTGTTCAGGACTTTTGGCCTGTTGGAGGGTATGGAAATGTCTTCTCTATGTACATTTTAATTTCCCATTTGAGTGCTTTGTGTCTGTTCCCCAGGCAACAACTGCATCCCACTATGAGTTCCTACAGGTGTGTTTGGAATGAGCAACCTAGTCTCCCTTAGGGATGCTAAGACAGAGAAGTGGGTGTGGGCTGAATGAACCTGAGGAAGGGGCTTCCACTCCACGTCTCTGTGCACACTCAAGAGGTGGTCAAAGAACTCCTGCGAAGGAACTCTGCAGCCACACCCGCTTGTTGAGCTGAAATGATTTCTCTGAGCAGTGAGGGCGACTGAGGGGCTGAGAGATGAGGATGAAGTTCATCCTGTACCTGGATACCTGCCTTCTTCTACAAGTTCAGGTTGAGCTTTAAAGACACAGGAGGACATGCTGCATATGTACAGCATTTTAATGAATGGACCGACTCATTAAGGATGAATCTGACTGTAAAGACTTCCTAACTGTCCAGGCAGAGTCTGTATTTGTGTTCACAGAAACAATATTCCACATACCTTGTCTCTCATCCAGCTGGCTCTGGAGTGGAAACACCCATCCCCCTGCGTGCACTGTGAGAAATTCCTAGGTTTTGTTTCATGAATTTTTCATGAAAAGCAAAACAGTATTTTTTTTAAAGCAGATCTTTTGAAATGTTTTAAACTTGCTTTGGGCATTTAATCGGATCAGTTTTCTGTAATGGTGCTTCCCGCCCTTCTGTTCTTCCCTCATCCAAACCCCAAATCCTTCAACTACTCCCCTGCTTGGGGCTCTGGTTTGCTAACCCTGCAATTGGAGGGTGGAGTGGGAGGAGAGGCCTTATACCTTTGTTTTTCCGGTTCTCCCCAACACCCTGGTGGCCTACTTGGGTGTCCCACAGGCTCTTAGTGGAAAATAGCACCCCATTTAGCAACAACTCCACCTCGCAGGAGCTCCTGAGCTATACTTATCCAAGGGTGAGAGAGAGTTACTATGGCTGAGGGCCCGCGTCATGCCTTGTGAGTGGAACCATTTTCTCTCCATGGTGGTGGGCCACAGGGTAATTTCTGCTTCTACTTTAGCAACCCATGGGGAAGAGGGAGTAAAATTACGCTATTTTCCAGTATGACAAAAATGCAATAGGTGATCTAGGGTGTATTTTCAGAAGATTTTAAAAACAAATTTAAAAGGCTATTTTAAAATTCATTTTAAGAATCTTAAAGAAATATTTCCCTTTCCCAGGTCTTTTCATAATATGATTTTTTTCTTTTCATGTGGAAAGTGAGATTCTGTATTGCTCTAAGTATCCATGTCCTCATAGCTGCACAAATGATCACACTTGCTTCTATATTTTCGAAATAGCCACATCATTTGTATTTGGGAATACTCATAGAAAACAAATACAGATTCACTTCATGGCCCAGCCTTTTGTTGTTGTTGTTGTTATTGATGTTACTGTTAGTGAGCCAGGTCCAGTGGTGTAGGCCTTTATTTTGTATTTATCCATTTATTTTCTATGGGTGTGTCACGCACTACCATGCTCAGCCTATGCGGTGCTGGCAAACCTAACCCAGGGCCCCACACTTGTCAGGCAAGTCCTCTGAGCATCTGAGCCATGCCTCCAGCCCCATGGCCCAACTTTTAAAGAATCTCTTTTGAAGAATCTCCCCTAAGCACTAAAAACATGCTGAAGGAGGAGATGTGAATCTGTCAATTTGCATCCAGCGTTCTGTGAGCTGAGTTGCTGTCTTCTTTGATAATTAGTAGAAAAAGTGCTCAGGCATTTTTTTTTTCTAAATATGGAATCACTAGGATACAGCATACATTCATCACAAGTAGTGTGTTGTAAAATGCTGTTATGGGATCTGGATGTTCTTACAGCATATCAAAACCACCAATACGAACCCACCTAAGCTTCCACTTTAATATTAATTGACAAACTAACCTCTGTGCTCCACACTCTTCAATGGCTACATTTAGTATTCAATTGATAGTTTTTAAAATACATTATTGCATAAGTTATTGTACTGGAAAAAAACATATATTGTTACAAACTGGTTTTCTATATAAAAACATACAGCCCTCAAAGTCTACCGGGATATCTCAATCACTGTTAAATTTCCAGGGCTGAGGATGTGCCTAGAATTCACAAGTAACTGTTAAATGTTTGCTGAAGGAAAAAAATAAATGAATAACAAATAATGGGAATTGACAGAAAGCTATCTACTTTTCAGATCCCAAAATAATAAATGAAATCCTTTTGTACAAAATTTTAAGAAGAGAAAATAATTTATTAATCACATATATTTGTGGTGTGTGTGTGTGCACATATGCAAATGCTCGCATGTGTGTGTGTACTTTCAATATCAACTTTTTGAAAAGCCAATAATGTACTTCTATTAATCATTTGGGGACATGGGATGCAGTGGCATGAAGTTGAAATTGACCAAGTCTGGGTAAAGCTAGAGCCTATAGTCAGGGCAAAAAGAAGAATTCCTTTCTGGAATTATCTTTTGTGTTTTATAACCTGCTCTGGAATCAGCTTTCTCTATTTTTTAATCAATGTATTGTTAAAGGGAAATTGTTAAGGTTTGGATCTGGAGTGTCCCCCAAAATACTCATGTATCTGGATGTTACAAAATTCCAGTGTCTTATCAGGCAGGGCCTAATCAGATGGGTACACAATGGGTCTTGATCCAGCAGAGGTGGAACTCGCTGGAGCAGGACCTGAAAGGATGTCTCCATACTTCTAGTTTCACTAGGCTTCCTGTCTGCCATGCCATGAAGAGCTCTCTGGCTATGACCCCACCACATGTGTTCTCCACTGCAAGCCTCCCAAGTATGGACTGTGACCTTCTGAAACATAAGCTAAAATAGATCTTTCTGTTCTTAAATTGTGGCTGTCAGGTAGAAAGTAACTAAGACAGAAATTGGTACCAGAGAAGTGAGGTCATTGCTGTAATTTTAACTGACCATTTGGTTTGGAAGCCTTTGGAACAGGTTTGTGGGAGGTGTTTGGAAAGAGTATATTTGAGGATGTCAGCTAAAATGTCTTAGGATGCTGTGACCCATGTTTGTTGGGAGATTCTGGTCAGAGCTCAGGAAATCAGAATGCTGATAGAAATGTGGATTGGAACACCAAGACACAAGAAGTTTGAGATGAGAAGGAGGACTTTATTTGCAATTGGTCTAAAAACCCATGCATGCTGCACTCTGGCAAAAAAAAAAAAAAAATACAGTGGTATTTTGCCCTTGTCTGGAGACTTTGTCAGAAACTGAGATTAAGGGCAATGGACTATTTAATCTGGCGGAGGAAATTTCAAAGCAATCCATTGTTTCCACTGTTACATATGTACTGTTTGTAGCTTTTAGCAAGTTCTACATTGAGAATCAGGAGAAAATGACAGAAGAACACGTGATTGCTAAAGAAATCAGCATTAAAAAAGAAGATAAGTACTTGCAATCAGAACTATAAAAAGACACCTTGAGGATATGTCAGGAATCAACAAGACCTCACTCTTTACCACTTAAAGGGTGAAAAGGTAAAAGGCCTTGTTCTGGAAGTAGTATACCAGGGCACACTATAGGTCCAAAGGAAAAAAAATGTTTGAAGGAGTTCAGTCATCTAAAAACTCAGAAGCTTCAACAGAGATTGTCGAAGGGGGCCAGACTGTTGCTTAAGACCGTGGCGGATCTTGAGGACCTCCATGTGGTGCTGATTTCACAGGCAAGAGTTGTGAGGTTTTGAAGGCTTCCACCCCGATTCAGAGGAAAGCCTATGAGGCCATGCCGTGTGCTCCTGGGAGGGCAGTGCATGCAGTTGTGAAAGTGAAGCCTAAGTTGCAACGGAGACTCCAGAAATTAGGAGATGCCAGAAACATCTATTGAGGAAGGCTACAGGCTGTGAGCAGGCCAAGTCAAAAGAAGTTATAAAAACTGCAGCAAGAGGCAATGAGCAGTGGTGAAGCCACTCAATCCTTAGGAGTTCTCGTCTCACCACAACTTGTGTAGGGTGCTGGATGCAGTGCTGCAGCATTGATTGAAACTGCTGAATTTGGTTATTGACCCACTGGGTTTCATCCCTACGCTAATCCAATTGTTTTCTATCTCCCTACTCCTCTTTCTTGGAATAGAAATATTTACCCTGCGCCATTTTATCTTGGAGGTGTTTAAATTTTGATTTTCCCAAGTTTGCCTTGCATCTCAGAAAAGACTTTGGACTTGGATTTTTTAAAACATTGCTGAGATTGATAAGACTGGCAACTCTTACAGATGGACTGAATGTACTTTGATAGGAAGTGGACATGAATCGTTGAGGATCAGAGGATGCATGTTATAATTTGCAACAGGAATGTCCCCCAGAAGCCTGAAATATTTGGATGTTGTAAAATATTGATATGCTTGCTGTTAAGAGGTGAGACCTAGTCGGAGGAGGCAGACACTGGGGTTTGACCATAGGGGCAGGACCACAAAGAATAACTCTGTCCTTCTCTCACTTGGGTTCCTCTCTGGCATGTTGTGAACAGCTCTCCAGCTGTGTTCCCACCATGTGCTTCAACCATTGCCAGCTGCCCAGGTATGTACTGTGTCTTTCTGAAATTGTAAGCTAAAATAGATCTTTCTTACCTTAGACTGTGCATGTCAGGTATTCTGTTCCAGCAATGAGGAAGTAACTAGGACAAAAACTTATTTTTTATTTGTTTGGTTGGTTGATTGGTTTATTTGTGTTTTGTCATTGCTTTTGTTGTTTTGTTTTTTGTTTTGCTTTTGGAAAGGGCTAAAAATTTGAGTCACCAATTTGCCTAGTTTGAATGCTACTGGCTGATATAAAAAAAAATACTTTCCCTCCTCTTATAAAACACAGAGATGTACAGTGGGGAAGTACTATGGACTGGCTACTTATATCTTCCCTAAAATTCCTACATTGAGATCTAATCACCAATACAATAGTGCTAAGAGGTAGGCCCATAAGGAAGTGATGAGATGGTGAAGATGGGACTTTCACAAATGGGATTAGTTTTTTTTTTTTAATCGCACAAACCTGAGAGAGTTTGTTCACCCTTTGGCCACATAAAGACCTAGTAAGAAGGTGCCCTTTATGAGGCAGAGAGCCCTTCCAGACAACATATCTGCTAATACCTAGATCTTGGATGTCCAAACCTTCAGAAACGTCAGAAATAAATTCTTGTCATTCATAAATTTATCAGTCTGAAGTATTTTGCTATAACAGAAAAGGGCAGTAGGACACAGAATTAAGCCATAAAAGCCTGAAAACAAGAAGACCACACTAGCATCAAATTAGTGAGGATACATATGAATGTATTTCTTTTAGGAAAAATTAAAGCAAAAATAAAAATTAGTTTGGCATCTTTATATATCGCACATCACTGTAAACTTGGTATTCCTTTAGCATTTCCAAAGTTAGGCATCCAAAGTTAAAAGAAGCCTATGAATTACAAAAAACACTCTGTTATCCCAAAGAGAGATTTTATAAATAGAACATTTTGTATATAAGCCTATTTATCTACAGGCTAGTAAAGAGTTGAACACTGTCTAGACAAACAATTCCGATAATGTAAATTGCAGTCTGAGGCCTGAAAACTACAGAAAACATGTTTAGTCTAAAAAAATATAGACACCTAAAATGGCATGCAAATTCTGACAAAAGCTTTTCTGGGATGAGGCAATATAAAAACACTAAAACATAAGGAAAATCAAAGAGATATTTCAGTCAAGATGGCATCCTCTCATTTAGTAAATACAGAGATACACAAAATGGACACACGGGCTCACCAGCTACTGTTGGAGGTGGGGCTGAATGCTCATAAGTTGAGCTAATCTGAGTAAAAAATAATAATTCAGAGTTTAGCTTTTCTTCACTAGTTTAAGCAAAGCAGCCTTATTTACCAATTTAGTAGTCAGTAGAAAGGGAAAAGATAATTCTATTGACACCTACCTCAATGATGAAGAACCCTTTAACAGTAGATTTTTTAAAAATGTTTTTTCTTCTCCAAAATAGAGGATACACTTTGAGGCAGGTAGAACACTATGCATTCTTCATATTCCAGAAAACAAAAGGAGAAATGATTTAGATATTCTATTAATTACATTACTTGCTTGATTAGAGAGAAGCCAATGGCAGTAGTACGATTCGGGCTGGACTATGGATTTGTGAGGGCCATCAGCTTAGTGTGTGACTCTGGTTATGGGAGTTGGCACTTTTCTCTTGTTCTGCTTTAAGTCCCCCTCAAGTCCTCCTTATATTGATGGATTCAAGAGGAATGAAAGAGCCATAGAGAGACAGATGCAGTTAGAGCACTGAAATTCAAGGATAAAACAAAAACTCCATTATGTATCTGAGTTGAAAACGCAACTGGGCTCCCGGGGGGCTAGAATCAGGTTGACTTCCTTGACAAAGGCCAGAAGATAGTAGAACCATAGTTGGAGTTTTGCAGATGAATATTAGGGAACTAAAAGTGAGATATCTCAGCTTGACAATGCAAGAAGGCAACAGGTTGATATTCTATACTATGTCAGGTGTATAAAACAATCAGTTAATCACATGATCTCCTAGAAAAAATATTACTACAGACAGTGGTCAAAATTAATTTCAAAACTAAAAATCTACCAGTTACAGACTTGTCTATGAAAAGATGGTGGTAGAACCCCAAAACCTGTTCCACATAGCTAAATTCAAATCATCAGCACGTCAAAAACTTAAGTGTAGATTTTGCAAGCAAATTTTGAAGATATAAACTAGTAATAATAGGAGCTTACATGGATTGTTATGCATTTTGGCTGTGCTGACTTACTTCATAGCAACATAAAATTTATAGGAGAGGTATTTTCAAGATGGAAAAAAAATCTGAGGCACTGTGTTAGTTATTTTATTTTTTTGTTGTTGTTGCTGTGACAGAATATCTGACATGCACAAATCAAGAAAGAAAAATTTTATTTTGGTTCACAGTTTCAGAAAGTCACATTCCAGTCATGGGTGGTCAGCAATAGTTGAGGCACTTGGCAGAGGTGAATGTGGAGCAGCTACTCGTGGCATTGCAAACAGGAAGCCCAGTCCAGAAGGATAGAAGGAAATAGCATATGCCCTTCCAGGTCCTGAAGGTCCAGGTCCAGTGATTCACCCCTTCTGGGTCCAGCCTTGGTGTTCCACCTCTTCTGAGTTTAAGCCCCTTCTGGCTCACCTGCAGAGCAATATGCCACAAAACTATAATCCACAGAAGGCCCCTAATACACCACACATCTGTAATTTATAATCTACCACATACCTGCAATCTACCACATGCCCGTAATCCACCCCTCCAGATCAGGTCTCCATCTCTTAATAACACCTGGTCCCGTAGAAAATCCATGACATCCAAATGCATAAAATTTTGGGGGGACATTCCAGATCCAAACTATAATAGGCACAGAAAGATTCATTAAGTTGCCTTTGGCTACATAATTAGAAATTGGTTATAACAGCCTGAATTTATGAATATAAGAATTTTCAAAAATCGAAAGAAATGGATCATGGAATCCCTTAGATGTATTACATATAGCTCCAATGAATGCATATAAGTCACACTCTTCCTCCAAAAAATCTTATTTCCCATGTTCTCTACCTTTAACCCTGTACTCAAGCCAAAAAAAAAGGAATCATTTTTAACTAGCTGCTTTTATGTGTAATCTCTACTTAATTCAACAAAGTTCTTATCTTTGTTTTTGAAACATGCCTTGCTTATTCAATTCACTCATTTCCATTCTCACACATCCAGCCCAAATAGCCATCCTGCTCTCCACTTCTCCAATCACTTTTCTTATGTCCTAACTGATTTCTACTTCTATCCCATCTCTCTCAGTCTACTCTTCCTGCCGCAACAGTAGAACACAGCACAGTCCTTAGGACTCTCCAACTGCTCCCTGCTGCCCTTATAGAGCACAGACTCCTTCAATCTAAACTACCCTGCCTGTTCCACGGTTCCAGCCCAACACAGTGTCTTCACTTCACCCTGAATTTACCATGCTCCTTTCAGCCCTTAACATCTTAATTTTTCAAAAAATATACTTCATAGACTATTAGAATAATATGACTGACTTCTACGTGTGTGTGTGTGTGTGTGTGTGTGTGTGTGTGTGTGTGTGTGTGTTACTAGAAATCCATTCCAGGTCTTTCACTCTGACATATATCCCCAGCCCACTTTTTACTCTTGATTTTGAGATGGTATCATTAATTTATTAAGATGACCCAGCCTGGGCTCCACCTTGCAATCCCTCAGCCTCCCAGAGTCTTAGGATGACAGACCTGAACTACCAGGACAGACTAACTAATATATTTGAATAAAAATGCTCTTTATCTGTATCTTCAGCTCACTATACTCCGGCCCCACTTCTAGAAGGTCTTGAATAAATGGTGAGTCTAATTAGCTATAAAATTAGAGGACAACTATAACACAATTTTAAGAAAGTATATTGATCAATTGTCATCAAGATTATATAGAGATAAGGCCATTGTTAAAATGCTTTTACTAAAAATTAAAAACTGAAATGTAAAACACTGCACACAAAAGATTACAAAATGATGCTATTTTAAGAGTAAATTTTTAGAGCTATAAATTATTAGGTTTTCCACTTATGATTACTCAGTAGATTGGACAAAACTACAAGACTCAGTCAAGGAAAAATGTAAGTAAAGTAGCAAACTGCAAATAAGGGGGGAGATACAGCAATAGATTTGTACTTTTTAATTTTTTAGAATTTAAAATTATACAAGAAGCTATGTACTGAGAACTTAAATTTCAATATTAGGTACAGATTCCACAGCACCTAGGCCATGGATGTGCAATCTAAATATTTGCTTAATACTTATTTTTTAAAGAAAACATTATTTGTCTCTAGAAACAAAAATCCTGAAAAACAAACAACAACAACAAAAAAGCAAAAAACAAGCCAATTGGAAGGAGGAATGGTTGGACCATTTTTACGATCGAAGAATCCTTTCAGATTCCCAAATCTCCTGATTCAGTATTCCCTCTGGAGATGGACCTGACAGGATTTCCAGATGACTAGAGAGAACTGATTCTTAAGCCATCCTTAATATAAGCTACTATAATAACAATGCAATAGAGCACAGGCATAGTGCATGGACAGTACTAGACCTACACAAAGAGAGGACCTATAGACACAGTGTCACCTATAGACACCTATAGGGACACAGTGTATGCGTTTGTAATTTCAGCCACTTGGGAGGCTGCAGCAGGAGGACTGTAATTGTGAGGCTACAGTTTTGGAGGTTTCGGTCCTTGGTCAGTTGGCCTCTTTGCTTTTAAGCTATGATGAAGTGAGAGTATTGTGGTGGAAGGGCATGGTGAGCGAAGCCCTCACCTCAGGATTCAAAGCATAAGACAGAAAGAGAGGAGCAGGGTCCCTATATCTCCCCCAAGGGCATATTCTTAGTAACTAGAAAACCTCTCTCTTAAGGTTTCTATACCTGCTCATGTCGTCGCAGTCTGGAGACCAAGCCTTTAGCACATAGGCCTGTGGAGGACATTTACCCAAATCACAGCAAAGAGGGACAGGTTTAAAGACCCAAAACAAAAAGTAGATCTCAAGGGGTCTCTGCTAGCAGCAGCTTTTCCTGAAACTAAAGCTGATCATCATAAACATTGTCATACAGAGTCTTTAGCACTGAAAATGCCACTCAGTATTTCCAGACAGAAGACTCAAACTGTAAAACAGGAACAGCGGCTGAAAAATGATGAGACTTTCAAATAGCCAAGTTAGCTGTTGCTTAGAGATGAAGGAAGATTGCACTGAGGGACAAGGAGCTAAATCACGCCCACAAAACGAAGACTTCTGAGCCACAAAGGAGATCTAGGGATCTCTGCATGCTGTTTCCTAAATATTAGATCCTAACAGATTTCTATGGAAGAGGGAATAATAAAATATCAGATATTAATTTTTAAAATGTCGTTTAAAATAACAGTGAACACTCCCTAAAATGCTTCACGCAAGACAAATGGCCACTGCTCCTCTAGAGGGAAAGGAACTGGGGTGATCTCAGTGGTTGGGAGGCTTAGGAAAATAAACTTTAGAAGCAAGACTCTTTCCCACAGGTTCAAAATTAAAATAATAATAAATATACTCTGTGTTTACTGTGAGCCAGGCACTATGTTAAATTCCTTACATACGTTATTCCATTCAAGCTCATCCAGCCTATCACAGAGGAATTTTCGCCCCCTTGTTACAAGTGAGGAAATGAGTCTCAAAGCTTGAGTTCGTACAGCTGGTGAGAGTAAAGCAAGACTTCCCTCACGTAGGACTGTGTCACTACAAAGCACATTCCCTTCGTTGTTAATCTTCATGCTGAACAACATGGACTTTTCTACCACATATTAGACCTGGTGGGGGTGGGAGACACTCACTGAAATTACAAAGAGGAGAACCAAGGCCAAGTGGTCTGGTCCACAGCAGCACCAGTGGAATTCCATTCTCCTGAGGGTAGAGTCGGGAGGATGGCGTATTGCAAAAGGAAGTCATTCATGACATTTTGCAAAAGTCAGCCGTTAATTAATCTTGCCAGTACTTACTGAGCCCCTGTTCTGTGCCAAACACTGTGTTAGTAGGCACTGGATCTGAAGTTCGGTATGGATTTCTACGAACAGGAGTGCTTGAGGTGGGCCCTCACCGTTCACACACTGAATTCATGAAGGACGGGCATTCTTTGAAAAGAGTCCTTTCTTTGCGCTGACCTAGTAAGCACAATAAACCACAAATTTGACCCATGTCCTCTGTCTAAATTTAATCCACATACATTTTGTGAGGAGGCACACTTGAAGTAAATGGTTTTCTGAACCCTTGAAGAAAATAGACCTAGGCCCTAATTTTGGAACAGGAAAATGCAGCCTACTTTTAAACATAAAGTCCGCCGAGATTCCTTGTGCAGTTACTCTGATATTTCTAGTGACTAATAAAATAATTTTAGGGCTGGTGCTTTCTCCACCTGATATTTTCAGAACTTCTTAAGCTTCTTCCATATTCTTTTTCATGGTGTCAGCTTGGAAGTTTTTTTTTTTATGTTCCTTTTTAGAACCTGGAAAGAGAATACAGATTTTCTTTAAGTACATGTGAGAGAGAAGTATTCTATGGTAGTGGAGGTGTTTTCAGAAGAATCAGTATTGAAGTGACTACTCACCTACATTATCCTATGTGAGAAAATCAAAACATCAGGATATTTCCATAATTAAAGATTCTCTTGTAAACTATGATGATGTGAATTCTCATTGATTGATCCTAGCTAACAACATTTTCCAACTTGGAAGTATCTTGTTTGTATAATGAACTTACTTGGAAAATAACAGCATTATGTTTGCCAGTGGTCAGAAGCCTAAGTGTAGAACAACAAACTCCGGAGGGTGAGCTCTGGTGCTCGTCACTGGGAAGGTGAGGCAGGCACAGGAGGGGGGAGCAGATTGCACTGCACGTGAGCATGACCTAGTGGCAGGTTCACTGAGTGGCATGCATGGCAGTAAAGGAAGGCTGCTTGTTGGTTTTCCAAGTAACAGGGTGAGTGATGTGCATGTGGCTGCTGTTCACGAGAACAGGCAGAGCAGAAAAGAATAGCGTCCTAGACAGAAAATGCCAGTAGCGAGGGACATTCCCCACCCCTCCGATGTGCCTTCCGGAGCCCAGACCCATCGAAACTGCTTCTTTGCAGAAGTAAACGGAATGTTCTTACTGATTCTTCACGAGGAACCAAAAATGATAAACTTTGCCTCATACTGGCTCCCAAATCCCTGCCAGGAGTTTATTTAGACTGTGAGATACTTACCAGAGCTTACTGTGCTATGCGCGACTTGTCATAAACGCTTCCTCAGGGGATCACTGGTCAGCGTGTAGTTACATTCCTAAACAATGCATCGCAAGTGGGATGCCTCAGCCCTAGTGAGCACGTGAATGTGCTGGACTTCCACATATAGCCAAAGTTGAACACGTCCATATTCCCTCAGTAACAAGGCAATTGGTGTGTATCAACATTTTCACTCAAGCTGACTGCACTGCAAATTGACCAAAGCACTTTTGGTAAGCCCTCAGCGGGCTATCTCAGTCATGTGGTTTCTGATGTGACAGTGAGCGTACAGGTCACATTCCACTTCACAGAACCAGAATTTCTCTACCCACAACTATGAACTTCAAGTGTTTTTCTATGCTTGGTCTCAGCAAATTTCAGGGGGGGGGGGGGTATAAGACCATAGATGCTAAAATTCCATCACGAAAAAAAAATGCATGTTGTCTTCTCCAGGATGAGATGTGTAAATTTAAGTGCCAGGCCATGTTCAGATATGGTCTAATTCAATATAAATACTAAAACTGTGAATTGCCAAGAAATGTTTTGTAACTTTTTTGAGCAGAAGTAAAAGTAGCAGTATTGAAAATGCCTGTGGAAAAGTATGATAAGTATGAGTGGAGACCTGAGTTCTAGTTTCCACTTAGGAAGTGGCTACTTGATCCAGGGACTCTGGTTCCTATTCCCAGACATTTATGGGAGGTGGATAGTGCACAGTGTTCTCTACTTAGGCTGAAAACACAGAAGCACCCACCTCCACATAATCTGAAGGAGAAGGGCTTTTCTGATGCAGAGAACGTAAGAGTCCAAGCCGGGACAGGCTTTGGATCAGCCTCAGGCACCCCGTGACACCTGATTCTTTCTCTCTGCCCACTCTTGCTGTAACATTAACCTCAGCTTGTGCACTCTAACGGCTGTCGGATGGCTGTCCACATCTGAGGACCTACATTCACAGACAGTGCATCTGTCTTACCTTTTAATCAAAATACTTTCATTGTTACTCAATGGGTGAGACTGCTCTCCTAGAAGCAAATCAGTTGTGGGAGAGGTGTGTCTGCCACTAAGACACCACCATTAGGGAAAAGAGGGTGGGACAAAATAGGCGTGCTAAGTACACAAGCAACAAATGCTGGGCTTGCAAAAAAATTATCTGTCTGCTTGTTCTACTCATTTTGACCTTGTACTGTTCTAAGTTCCTTGGATCTCATTAAGTTTACACATGTATGCAAGAACCACCCATTTGAGCCTAAATCATAGCTTCAAATCACACCAATGAGCTTTTTAGACTTGTAAGAGAGGATGACAGAAAAATAATTATGTTAGTAACTACAGGATGGATTTATGAAAATAAATACTTCAGAATCAAATACGTATATGAAAAATACAGAGTAGAAAATGTGGGAGAGGCAAAAAGTGGTGATCTGAGGAACAGGAGGATAAAGTGGCCAAAGTACAGGCTGAATGGGGAAAAAGGGCAAGGGGATGCATGTCATGAAGGATCTCCTGTAGAAGTCTGGGGAAAAATGACCTGGGCTTGTGAAAATCAGATAGAAATATATTCAGATTTCTTTAAGGAAGTAGACCCTATAGTCTACCTTCCAAAAGCCTTATTTAATTTAGCAACATTAATATAGCTGGCCCAATTACAGTGACCTTGTGTTCCCATGTCACCATACAACCTGTCTTTTCTATCCTTCACATATTAATCCATTGATCCAATTAACCCCCATAATTCAATTACTTTCTAAGAACACGAGGTCTTTCAGAGATATTCCAGGTCTAGTCATAACACCCACATATCAAGGAAGGAAGGTTAATGATTCTCTAAACATCTAGCATCTTGCAAGTTTCCACACACAGGGACACAGAAGGCCTCACACCTTATCTAACCCAGGCTAAAAACAATTGTTTCCACTCAGAAGTGCACAAAATGAGACTTCCATCAAAATTATACCTCCAATGTAATGGCGGTATGGTTGATCTCATTTCAAGGGACATATGGGATTTCAGCAGTATAACTTCTCATTTCCTTCACTCCTTCAAAGTTCATACACACACACAAAATTGTCCTCTCCACCCCCTACTCCAGCAACAAATTCTTCATCTGTAGAGAGCCTGCAAACGCCATTACAAGATGGCGCCAGCATCCGGCCGGCTGATTAGCAAACAATTGCCACTACATATGCGCCTAGGCTAAAGACCAGCCCCGGAGTCACGTCATTCCGACTCATCATATGGCCTGAATGGCCTTTGCAAATCAGGAACCAACACCCCACCCCACCCAGATGTAACCTAAAGGATATATAAACCGTGCCATTTTGGGGCTTGGGGTCTTCCTCTCATCAATGTTATAATAAACGATTGCTGCAGAAGGATCCTGGTGCCCGCGTGCGTTCTTGCTGGCGAGACAATCGCGCGGGTTACATTCATCCATACCAATATTCAGGGAAAGACAGGAAAAGGCACATGGCAATGTCTGAATGCCAACCTCTTATGTTTTTACAAACTGAATTACCACTTTAGTTCAGTGCCTGAGTTATCACAGGACTTATGTGTTAATTACTGAATAACAGGCACAGGTGAACTATATAAAAGTAGACTGTATACTGAAGAAGATAGTATTTTAGAGAGTATGTATGGGATGTTAGGATATGCTACACTAAGACAAACGTCTAGAAAAAGAGCAAAGAAGGAATATTTGTGTGTAGCATCTAGGTTTAAATAATAATGGCAATAAAAGCAAATACCTATCTTGGTTGTGATCTAATATGTACCAAGGGGTACACATCCGTCTTCTACATTATGTTGTACTCATTTCTTCTAATTAGTATGAGTCAAATATTTTTATCCATCTTAAAGATAAATGAGTCTCAAAACATGAAGACTTATCTAAAGATGATCTCAAATATAGGACATCTTTACTTTAAAATATGTCCCTGTCTGTGGTACTTCTACCTTCATTCTTTAGATGCTGGAAAATTTAAATTGCTCCCCGATTAGAAAAATAAGTAATTACTAAATGCTACAATTGCAATATCATTCGGCTAACTCCAAGTAATTCACTAGGTGTCATTCACAGCTAAGCCTAATAAAAATGAAAATATTTTACATATACTTCTTCTTCCCCTATGTTATGGCTCCACAAATACTTTCTTCAAATGCCCACATGAGTAGCACCATCAGCCCCACTACACTTGTCTCTGATTTTAAAAGTTATAACTTTCTATGTCGGTTGCCCTGAGCTTTCAAATTCATCAACAAAGAAACCGCTGAATGAATATAATTATGAATTGTGTCTCTTCCCACAAGCAAATATTAATCAGTTTTTCAAAATCTTTTTATTATATAAATACTCCTCAAGAATGTAAAAGACTATTGATTAGAAGAGTGCAAAAATAAATTTGAGTTTGCCTTGTAGAAATTTGCTGGTTGATATTGAGACACATTCTTAAATAAGTATGATATGATATACACCATTTTAAGACACATTTATTGATGGTGTTTTTTGCTATGGAATTATTACTTGCTTTTTATTTTATATTTATTTTACACAAAGAAAATGATGTTGGGCAAGAAGCAAACTCCAGTTCAAAATGGGTCTTAAAGCAGTGGAAACAAGTGCAACTCGAACAATGCATTTGGCCGTGGAGCTGCTGAGAAGTACACAGAGCAAGAAATTTTGCAAAGGCACAAGAGGCTTGAGGAAGAGGAGGGTAGCAGGTGGCCACTGGCAACAATCAGATGAGCACAACCATAGAAGCTGGTGCTCTCGCAAACTACACAAGAAGTTTCTGAAGAACTTAACCTTGACCTTCTATGGTCATTTGGTATTTGAAGAAAAGTGCAAGGATGAAAAACTTGATGAGTGAATGCCTCACATGCTAACCAAAAAGAAAACCAAATAATTGTTTTGAAGTGTCATTTTTTATTCTACACAACAATTTCTTGATCAGATTACATGAGAAGTCATAGTCATGATTATGAAAGGTCATAGTCATTGTTTGGTAGTCTGCTGCCAGTCTGACCCACTAGAGCTTTCTGAAACCATTGCACCTGAAAAATGTCCTCAACAAATCAACGAAATACACTAAAAATTTCAACTCCTGCAGCTGGCATCTGTCAGCAAAAGTCCCCATTCTTCCCGACCATGCCTGGCCATACCTCACACGGGCAACACAACACGAGTTGAACAAATTGGGCAATGAATGAAGTCTTACCTCATTCACCACATTCGTATGGCCTCCCACCAACCAACTACCATTTTCAAGCACCTCAACAAATTTTTGCTGGAAAAATGCTTCCACGACCAGCAGGATTCTGAAGATAATTTCACAAAGTGTCAAATCCTGAAGCATAGATTTTTACACTACAGGAATAAGCCAATTTATCCTAACGAGCAAGAATGTGCTCTATAATGGTTCCTATTTTGATTAATAAAAGTGTGTCCAAGCCTAGCTGTATTAATTTAAAATTCATGGTCTGAAATCCTGATTACTTTTGCACCAACCTAATAATACAGGAAATAAAAATCAAAGGTTGGAGAGATACAGGAGGAGTAGTGCATAGTCCTGATGGTCAATGAGAATAAAAGAAATGAAGGTTTCTCACTTCAGATCTCAGATCCACATCATGACTGAATCGCGTGAATGCGCAGCTTGTAATTATCAAGGGACACACAAGCAGTACAGACTCATAAATGCATGATTTGACTTTATTTGATTCAACTGCAAAGTTAATTCCTTGTTGGTAATCAGGTGAAACTAGCAATTCACCCTCAAGAGAACGTAAAAGTAGTTAAAGATTTCCGAGAATAGGCGCTTTGGTAATGTACATTTTTCTTCTCAAGTGCAATTTTCTTTTAGCTTTTAGAATCAATGTTGCTCCTAAAGATTTGGGAGCAGCTAAGATGGCTCAAGGTACAAACTCCCATATACATGCCTTTGAATCAAATAAATGCTCACTTTCTTCATACCCAAATGAGGTGAGACTGAGATTTTGGGGGAATGCTGGAGGATGTGACTTTGAATTAGAGAAGTTCTCAGAAGTCCATTCTGATTTGCAGGCAGGACCAATAAAAGAATACTAAAGTCAGAGGCGCCTGCCTGAACAACATGAGCTCTTGCAGAACTAAAAATAAATTTTCACGCACGTCTTATGTGACACTCTGCAACACTGCAATCTTCTGGACTCTGTGTTTCCTCTCATGTATTTCAGAGCACCTGGAATAAAGACCTTACTAGGAAAAGAAAAGGCCAAGGTCAAAACTAAGTACCAAAGCAGCTGTGCACCCCAGGAATCTTCAAGCATCCAGCATGACACTAGTGTGTTCCAGAGATTCTTTGAGTGTCATGGAGCTGGACAATTTGAAACCAGTACAAGGAGAATCCAGTTTTCAACCCAGCTGGCCATCAGGTCCATGGATTAGCCCAGGATCAAAACGTCCTTTCTGTATTATTGGATGTCATTTTCATGCCTCAGCTTGATGTAAAACGAAAGCATTGAATTATGGCTGCTTTCCAAAAGAGAGACCTTGTTAACTCCTAGCCTAATTCCACATTAGAAATGCATGTATCTACTTCCAAGTGGGAAGACATATGTAATCTTAGAACAAAGAGCAACTTTGATAGTTAAAAGCCAAGAGCCAACTTTAAGCTTCTAGAAAATTATTCAGCCATATACATTTCTGGAGTTTGGAAGCCAAGCAAGTACTAGAGAAAGTGGGAAGAATTTTAAAAGAGAATCAAACACCCACAACAGGACAAATAATCCTGAATCAGAAATGAGAAGCCTCCCATTGGCAAATACACAAAGGTAATATTTTTACTAGGATGAATAGTCCCAGAAAAATGTGTTCTCCAATATCAGACACAACCAGGTCTTTCCTTCCATATAAGACATGAATGTCTCCTTTTTCACTTCATCTTCTCCAGTTATCCAAACAAAATTTTAGCAGCAGAAAAAATAATGGATTTAGTCCATTTAGGCCCAATATTTCCTCGTTAGTGTACTCACTCGCTGGCAGTAGTCAAGCCGGACATACTTTCTTGTATTTATCACCTTTAGAATTCCAATGGCACTGAATAACTCATCATGCCCTATTTAATTTTGTCCCCACGTAAGAAGCAGACACCTAGAGAGTACATTAATTTCATCCTGAGACTTTGCAAGACTTTGTGTAGCACAGAGGCAGTCTGCCGTTTTGAAATGTTCCTTTTTTTTAATGTGTGTCAGAACACTTCAGCTCCAACCACTTTGCTAAGAGGGTGTTGTTTTAGTTCAAAGTGTACACAAAGGGGAGGATCACCACGTATGAACTAATATTTGCTTAACTGCCTTCATTTCCCCAGGGCCCTGCAATTCAAGTGCTCTGTATTCCTTTCTTTAGCTGCCATGGCAGTAAGCGAAGAAAAATTGTGCTCTTCCCAAGCACGGCAAATGCCAGAGACTCGTAGTTGGCGTAGTGTTTCTCACACTCACATATTAAAAGATATTTGGACCTGCATCGTTGAAAGAGGCCACAAGGGGCTGGCGACAAGCAGTGGAGGGCAGCCTGGGGGGTTAGCTCAGGTGAGTGAGTTCTCTGCCTCCAGGTTGCTGTGCCTGATCCAAAAGTTGAGTGTTTCTCCTCCTTACGTAACAGTTTTGAAAATAAAAGATGGTTTCCTTAGCAGGCTATATGAAAGTAAATAAACAGAAAACCTACAACGGTGAGGGAGAAAGAGGAAATGGACAGGGAGAAAAGTAAGAGGAAAAAGACAGTTATCTTTTTAACAATACACAGAGTATGGCTTCATGGTACAGAAGGAAAAGCCCTGGGATCAATCCCAAGTGCACACACACACACACACACACACACACACACACACACACACACACGCACACACACACACACACACACACGCACACACGCAGAAAAAAAGGCTCAAAGAAAGAGAGAAAGAAAGGGAAAGGAAAGGAAGGGAGGAAGGAAGGATGGATGGAAGGAAGGAAGGAAGGAAGGAAGAAAGAAAGAAAGAAAGAAAGAAAGAAAGAAAGAAAGAAAGACAAAGAAGCAAAGCAAACCTCCCCAAGTGCAGCCCTCTATCCCCGAGCTCCAAGCACCCTGCGTGGGCAAGGGCTGGGTGAGATCCAAACTGTCAGTCATTCACTCCTAAAGCTGTCACAGGACTTCCGGTTGCAACACAGAGAAGCGGGACCCGCGCCTTGAAGTGGAATACAGAGGGGAAGAACAGCATCCAGTTCCTTGAGGATGGCTGCCTGCCTGCATCTGAAGTGGTTCCAGAGCGCCCTCTATGCGGCCTAGCCTTCCTCCAACTTCCTTTCCCGTCCCTCGGCCCTGACCTCCTTCTTTTGCCCCCTATCCCATGATATCTGAGGCCAGGATGCTGCCCGAACTATGGCGTTGGTGGAAGAAAAATGAAAGACAACCTGCCTGCTTCTCCGTGTCTCCCCATGCGCCGCCAGCCTCCTCCTCCCTCTGCCCGTCTGCCCCCTGCTTCCCGGCCACTTTGGCCGGCAGCGCATGCCTTCCTCCAACTCACTTCCGTGGTGGCCCCGGCAGCTTCAGAACCAATATTGGGAGCGTCACTTCGCCATTTTGCCCGTTTGGGAGATGGCTTTCAGGCTAGCTGGATTACTAAGACCCACATGCTGCGTCCTATCTTCTCTCCGTGCCCCTTGGCGGCCACCGTGCCTTTGATCCAGCCTGCGTGCAGTGCTAAGAGCAAGGCTGTTTACCCTCTCAGAGCTTAATACCAGCACTGCTTACAGGCCTATCAAAATGACTTCTGTGTATACTTGATCCCCTGAGGCTCCCAAGCCTGTCTCAGTGTTATTATATAATAAAGCTCTCTTTATAAGACTGGTTTTCAATTGAGTATTTGACATTGAGAGAGGTAAGGCAAGTTGTATTTGCCTTCCCAGTTTCTCACCATTCATCTCTAGAGTGTGCGTCTCTTTTGGACCACTGGGCACTGGAGCACAGAGCCAGGAAGCACAAACCATGTTCTCCTTCTCCTCACCCATAAACCATGCTCTGCGCGCGAGCCAAGCAAGGCTGCAGAGAGCTCGGCAGCAGCTAAGCCTGTGGTCTGTGCTCCAGGCCAGATTTCTGGAGGCCCCGGGCCTCCCCAGGGAACAGAGCCTAGACCTATAGTTGAGCCATCTCTGAGCATAAGTGTTCTACTGTCCTCCTGCCCTGAAGCCCTTTTGGATTTCTTCCCTTTACAGGCTCCACTGACTCTCCGGGCTCAGTCAGCATTGCAGCTTTCGCTGGCTGGGCCCTCTGGGTGGTAAATAGGTCTGTTGTGTTGGAAAGGTTTCAGTTGCTGCTGTTGCTACTTGCTACAGGTGGCCAGCAGGTTCCCGAGTGTGGTTCACATCAGATCCTGAGCATCATCAAAGCTCTAGCCTGCTTATTTGTGTCCTTTTCTTGTCCTCTGGCTCCTGCCCTGCTTCTGCAAATGTTGAGTGCCTTTTCTTCAATAAAGAATTTCCCCATATTCTCGGAGGTTTGGTAAACCTCCACTGCTTTAATTTTTTTTTTTTCTTTCTCCACTTAGGAGTCCTTTCCAACAAGCACCACACCACAGTGCTGTTGGATGCTATGCAATTTCAGGCTGGTTTTCTTTCTTTCTTTCTTTCTTTCTTTCTTTCTTTCTTTCTTTTCTTTCTTTTCTTTCTTCACTTTATTTTGAGTTTAAGCGCTAGCAAAACCTCCAGCATGTAAGTCTTTGTCCAAGGCTGTGGCTCTAGTTTTGCACTAACTGCTTCTAAGAGCATTTCTTTTGTAAGTAGAGGAACAGACATGGCATCTGTAAGCTTTGGCTTCTGGCAGGTTAATTCTCTTCCTTGGGAGAAGGAAATATCACGAGGGAAATATCAATATCAGATAGAGATGGAAATATCATGAGGGTTTTGTTGAATTTTAGAAGTAATATAAGACATTCAGCCAATGGGCTATATAGGCTTGATTGCAGTGTCTTAATAATCAGTTCAAAAATACTATGAAAGTACTATTACTACCTCCATTTTAAAAGTGAGTGACTAAGCTTAGGCAAGTTCTCAAACAAGAAAACTAAAAATAATTGTGAGTAGAGATTTTACCAAATGCACAACCTGTGCTACTAGCTTTTCTGCAAAACAATCTCCATTAGTGCCAAACCTCCATTATATGAGTTGTCCAAATTTTTCTAACAATATTTAAAAATTAAGGGACCATAGTTGCCAGTATTCTGTTTTCTTATAATTCCCTCTATTAACTTTTAAGGAATCTCAGTTACCGACACATTAATGAGTTAAAACAAAGCTCCAGTACAACTTAATCTGCTTCCACATTTCCTTAGCTTTGGTGGTTAGACAAGCTGGGTATGAATAGATCACATAATTGCTCCTATGATGTTTATACTTAATTGTCAACTTGATTTGATTAAGAGATTCTTGAAAAGGTGACAGGCTCATGAGAACAATACATACCAGTAGAATAACATGCTGCTGTTCCTAGTTAGATGTACTATAAGAAGGCAGAGTAGGTTGGAGATGGGGCCACTAGGGCCATGCTTTTGAAGAGTATACCTCTCACTAGTACTCATTCTCTGTGTCACAAACCGAGCAATTTTGCTCGGTTACACCACTCTGCTATGATATTCCTGCCTTGAAGCCAGCTTACCATAAACTGTACTCTCTGAGACCATAAGCCAAATTAATCTCTTCTGTCAGTTGTGGTTGTCAGGCATTATATTCCAATGATAAGAAAATTGACCATACAGAAAACTAGTACCAGAGAAACAGGATCATTGCTGTGACCATACCTGACCAGCCTTTGGAAATGGTTTGCGGAAGGAGTTTGGAAAAGTTTGGAAAACGGAGGTAGAGAAGACCTTGCATACTGCAAGAAGAACTCAGTGAATGATTCTGGTCAGAGATCAAAAGAACAGAATGCTGATGAAAATGTTTAAAGTAAAGCCCAGACTCAGGAACTTTCAGATAGGAATGAGGATTCTACTGGAAATAGGACTAATGGGCATACCTGTTATATTTTAGCAAAAGAAAATTGTCCACATTTTGTCCATATCCTGTGGCCAGTCATGTATCAGTCGCAATTTCTCCCAATACATTAGACTAATAACTATCAGTTGCAAAACTGCCTAGAAAGAATAACTAAAATATTTTAAACATATTAATTAACATGTTTAACGTCCATCATATTGTTCTAAGTGTTTTTTCTGATACTTTTTAACACTTGTTCAAAATTTTCCTTAATTCAATGATGTGTTAACATAACATAACACAACTCTCATAAAAACCATACAAATGAGAGTAGAAATTACACTTAAGCCATCAAAGCACACCCAAGTTCACTGTTACATTTAAAATATCTATAGTTCTACTGTACCTGATATTAATAGTTAATATTTATAACAGACTCTGTATAATCCTTTCAATGTACACTTCATGTGTATAATCCCTCTAATCATCACATCATCCTTAGAAGGTAGATATCATTAAGTTATTTAACTAGCAAAACTGAATGTCTAAGAGGTTAATATTCTGATTGTTCACATTCAACAGAGAATAGAGTTGAAAATCAAATCTAGGTTTTCTGACTCTAAGACCAGTGCAATGACTATCGTATTTGCTGGTGCCAAATTGCCAGATGCTTCCCTTCCAAATCTTTATAAGGAGCTTTACAGAAGCCAATACTCCCTCTTTTCTTCCTTGAAAGAAAGCATCTCAAGGTTGGCAAACAGAGACAGGGAAAAGCTATACAACACGTCACAGAACTGTGCTATCATCTGCAGGGCATGTCTGGGTGTATGAGTGTGTGAGAAGGGGATGTTTGTGTGGATGCCTGTGTGGGCTTGAATGATTCTACTGACACAACCACTTGTGAAGCTCAAGTATAGGCCGTTGGTGGAGCTGGGAGTCCATGAAATATGCCACTACTAACAGAAGCTGACTTGAAATTTTAAATTTCTAGCAGTAATAGAAATAATAAGCTGTGATAAATATATATAATCTAGCCACTTTCACTTTGGAAGGACACATTTCCACATTCACATGAAGCAGATTTTAAAGAATATGCTTTTTTCAGGATGGATTCTTAAAATTTACAAGGCAGACAGCAAAAGATAGTAGATTTTGTTAAAGAGGATAAAATAATGCAAAGGTCAAGGTATTTCTGGATGCTCTTCCAGTACTGTTCACTTCTTATCTACCTGTTAGTTACCTATTACCTCTGGGAACAACAAAAAGTGTCCCAACTCACACCATTCATAGTACTCAAGGGTCATAGCTAGTGACATTCAGTCCTCTATGCACATGAATGGTGTAGCCAATACAAAATAGTATGAGCCTGTAGGGCAGATTACTCTACTGCAGCGATGCGTGCCCTATGGTCATCTGTCCACCCTAGCATCTCTCTGCCACCAGAAGACTGTTGATGGATACAGAGCACAGTTTCAGTCAGTGGAATTTACCAAATCTAACTAGCATACTCAGAAGCCAAACCCATGATTTGGGCATTAACACCTTAATACTTCAGCCAGCCCAGACACAGGAGGTGTCATTTCATGGTGATGGAGGTGACCTTTCATCATCAAAGTTATTCTGCTTCCCATGAAGTGTTTTTGTTATCCTTATAAAAGGAAGCAAGGGGTCCAGAGTCAGGCCACCTGGGTTGTAGTCACAGCTCTGCCACAAATAAAACACATCTTTCCAGGCAAGTCACTTAGAATCCCATGACTCTCAGTCTTATTAACTGTCAAGGAGAGTCCTTGCTTGACAGGATGGTAGTTCATACTTTTAAAAAATCATCACTCATCTATACCAATGAAGAAAATCCAAATCTCCTAATGTTACTTGTAAACCTTCCATTTGCTATGAAGTCTCACCCTTTGCCACATGCCCTGATACTGTCTCAGTTCCAGCCTCTCTGATACTTCATTCCTTCCCTTAACCCTACCACTATCCTGGAAACATAAGTTTCTTTTTTGTCAACATTCTTAAGTTTGCTTAGTGTGTTTGTCAGCTTTCTGTCACCACATCAAAATACTTGAGAACACAACTTAAAGAACGAAATGTGTATTTTGGCTCATGGTTTTCAGAGGTGTCAGTCCCGCGTTTGTTAGCCCTCTTAAATGTCTGCCTATGGTGAAAAATAGCATGGTGAAAAGACATGAAAGAGGAAAGTCACTCATCTCATAGCAGGTGGAAAGCCGAGAGAGAGAGGGAGAGAAAGAGAGAGAGAAAGAAAAAGAACAGAGTCAGGGTCCAGGGTACTGATATATCTTTCAAAGGCACACTCTAGTGACCTACTTTCTCCAACCAAGCCTCACGTCCTAAGAGCCCATGTAGCTATGAACTCATCAGTGTGTTAACCTATTGATAGGGTGGTGCCTTCATGATCCAATCGCCTCTCTAGGCAATGTATTGCTTCACTGAAGATCAAGCTTTCAACACATAGACCTTTTGGGAGCAATTTAGATCCAAACCATAGCACTTAGGTAATTATTTAAATCTTAGATTTGACGTAATTCTTCCAAGAAGCCTTATCTGTCCTCCTATCAGCCAAATCTATACTAGAACTTTAGGTATCTTTCACATGTAATCATTCACTTACTTAACAAATACCTCTTAAGTGCTAGGTTACTTTTTAGTTTATAGACAAGGAAAAGACACAAGGTTTCTGTCATCATCCTTGGTTCAGAAGCAAGAAAATAAAAGAGTTAGCTGACGAGTAAATAAAGTGGAGAAGTTCAGGTAGGACAGGTACAAAATCCTTTGTTCCAGCCATCTCCAATCTTCCCAGTATTGGGAACTTGTATCATGAAACACAATTTTCTCATGGACTGTATTAGGGAAGGGAATCCTAACAGGTTATAGACCGGTCCTAGTCTATAGTGTTTGGGTTGGAAACTGCTGCTTTATCCAAACCGATTGGGATAGAAATATTTCAAAATTAAGGACTTTTGAATTTTAGGAAAGTAACATAGTGTCTTCACTGTCTGTAAAATGTACAGCTTCTGAAGCAGCCACCCATAATCAACCACATTAATATGCCTGCAGTGAAACACATAAATAATCATAATAAGTTGAATAAATAAAGGTTATAGCTTCACATCATTTGGTATTAATTAGCTTGCACCAAAATTATGAGGGAGAAAATTGTAGTTTTCAGAAGTGTTTGGATTTGTGGATTGTGGGTGAAGAGGTAAGGTGTCTAGAGATCAGTCTGCAAAGGCCTGTTGTGGGCAGCAAGGGTGAAGCTCTGCTCGGAAGCCTGATGTGCAGGCACTTGTGGGTGGAGCCCTCAATGCTTTGGGAGGCTCAAGCAATAATGAACGATTTCATTCTCTGCTCCTTACATTTGATCATGAATTTAGTTAACTGCAGAGGTCCTGCTTCGGATGCTTTGTGTCCCTGGCATGCAGCAATGAGTAAAAATGATGAGAAAATGTTTGTTTAGGTAATACATGTAGCTGACTAACAAAAAAATGAGGCAACTATTACTGTTAACTCAGAGGTGACTGTTAAAGGCCACAGAGGATGCTAGTAACATCCCCCACAGAGGCTGGCAACATTGGCCCACTTCACTTGAGACCCATTGGCTGCTCAGCCAGCTCACCAGCAGACACCAGAAGATCTCTGCTCTGGGATCCCGGCCAACGGGGCGATAAGAGGTGGAGAGGTGTTTGCTACAGAGCAAAGCCACTGCTGAGATGCAGTCCTAGGTAACATCCATGACCAGTTACAAATGTGCCCAATCTCCCACTCAGGCCTGCGCCCTCCTCTCTCTCCTAGCCGGCTGGGCCTCCTTTGGGCCAAGCTGCTGTAAACCACCCTGCACGCCAGGCAGTCAGAAGACACTGCTCTGCTCCTTCAAAGCGTAAGTCTATGTGCCAAGCCTTACATCAGAGAAACAGTCTACATAAGCGAGCCCACAGTGCTAGAGCCTTTGCGGGGCATCTCACCACTTCCTCCCACACATTCCGTTCCCCGGTTTCCTGATGCCTCTTCTCCAAACCATATGGCGTGATAGATGAATACATCATAACATTAGAGGACTGAAAGAGGCATTACGAGGAAATTGGAGTCAAATCTTCCCCATTTCAGACACAGACATATTTAAACAAATTGACAAAGAGAGACTCTACTACATATAAGATTTTAAGACCTTCAGACACATATTCTATGACCTTTCTAGTAATCTAAGTTCTTGACAGTGGTGGAGAATTTGTTTACAGTTCTCATCCCAGTGAAGACCAGGAGGAAGTTTTCAAGTGAAATAATAACAATAAAAGTTTAACAATTTATCTGTGATTTATATTATGGAATCGGTACTACATAGCCATAGTCAGAGTGTTCCAAAATTTTGTGTTCCTGAATGTGAGTGCCTTCAAGGTGATTATTGTGTGGAGCCTGAAAGTAAACTGATAAGAAAATGGCTTGAATTAATGAAAATGTCCTAAAGTTTATTACCTCTTCTGTTCTCAAAAATAAAAACCATTGCCTGTAATTTCTATATTCTTGACCTGCAAATATACTACTAAAAGGACAATGCTTCACCCATGTCAGAAATTAGTTTATCAGTGCATCGGGCAAACACAAGTGCCCACTTCTAAGGGCCAGCTGGTAGATGTTCATGAGCATTGCTGAGAGCCTCCACCCAGCATAATACCTGAACTTTATTTCTCATCCTACATAACCCAACGTACTAGGGTGTGGTCTAATGGGGAGTCACCTCTTAAAGTATATTTGGTATTAACCTCTAAAGAGTTTATGTTTTAAAAATTATTCTTATACAAGAAAGTTTAAAAGGGGACCTATATACTTCTATAACATGATCATTACCGTTAAAAAAGCATAAATTATACTCAAACCATAAAAGGTTTACAAAGTCACACTGAATAAGAAATGAGAATAAGTGCCATTGAGTGTTCCCATGGGACACTCAATGGGCAATGCAAAAGGAATTAAGGTACACTGACTTTTGTGGAACTCTCTCCACACCTGTACATAGGACTTACCCCACAGCAGCCTCTGATGGGCTGAAGGATAAACCTGGCAGTGTGCGATGGGGGTAAAGGCAGAGATCATGGCCTCACGTCCACTGTATAAGCCAGGAACGTTTAACTGGGTAGGTGACATCTTAACCTTGAAAGACAGTATTTTAGTATACTTTGATAACAAAAAAGTAAACTACAGCTCAGACAAGATTCAATGAGGAAGAATTTTTTTTCATGTAACAAGAAATGTGGAGGTTTCGTCACCACACAAGGGCGGGGGGAGAGGAAAGGTGAGCGCGCAGCTGGGGCCCCTCGTCCCAAGAGTACCAGGTGCAGCAGGGAGCTTGTCAAAGCAGGAACTCACTTTATTGAGGAAGTATAGTGACTTATATAGGATAGGGGAAGAGCGTGACAAGGAAGGGAGAGCAGGCTATTTTATGTGGTGTCCACGTAAGCAGGTGTTAGGCCAATCGGGGCTGTTCATGCAGGCAGGCACCAGGTGTTCATAGCAGAAGTACTGAGATCATGCGTGGTCCACGAGGGTGGCAGCGGCTTGGCCCAATCATCCTTCTTGGTAAACACCCAAGGTGAATGCCCTCAAAACTTCCAGTGGGCACCATCTTAGCTATCACCCCACCAGAAACCCAAAGACAGCAAAAGGCTCTGAGATCAACATGATTGCTTTCACGATATCAGAGGTTCTTTTCATTATCTCTTCTATTAATAGAAATACATTTATCTTAGTTACTTTCATCTTGCTAGGACATAATACAAGACACTTACAACTTAAGGGAAGAAAGGCTTATTTAAATTCACAATTTCAGGAAGTCTGAGTACATTCATGGTCAACTGGTTATAGCAGAAGGATCTGGCAGAAGGCCTGGCTGAAGGAAATCTTTTTACAGCGTCACAACAGGAAGCCAAGTATGTGAGGAAAGGCAGAGCTAGAATATACAATTTTAGGTCATGTTCCACCAATCCATTTGGAATTCATGTATTTTAAAAATGTTAAATTTTATGTCACGTGAATTTTTTACCACAATAAAATTATTGTTAAAAAATAAAAGCACAGAAATTGATGATTGAACCACTTTCCAAACATCAAGCTTTGGTGGAGGGACATTCCAAATCTAAACCATAACATTTGGCTCCTGGTCCCCAAAGACTCATGTCTACCTCCTTATGGAAAATGCATTTAGTCGAAGAGTTGCCAAAGTCTTAACAGCTCCAGCATTACTAAAAAGTTCAAGTGCAAAGCCTTCTTTGAGATCAAGGCAAACTCTTAAGCGGTGGGGTCCTGTGAAAATCAAAGAAAGTTAAATACTTCCCACATGCAATGGGACAGGGTAAACATTCCCACTCCAAAACGGAAGAATAGAAAGATGCAAAGCAATTAGATCAAAGCAATGCTGAAAACTAGCTGGGCAAACAAAATCCTGAGATTCCGTTAAATCCAGCACCTGGGGCAAGTTGAGGCAAGATCCTAACTACAAAGGGCTTGGGAAGACCTGTTCCTACCATACCGCCTTTGGCTTCAATCTCTTTGGCTTCTCTTTTGGCCTTCCTCAGTGGATGATCCACAATCTTGGTATGTCCAAAATTTTAGGGTCTTCACTTTTGGCTTTGTTCTCATAACTCAGGTCCTTCCCTTTCAGGGTTACACTGCCTGACATCCAACACCTTCTTCTGAAATACGGGTGGAAATTTCTATGACCCTGTAACTCTTGCATTCTGCATGCCTGTGAAACTAGCATCACTTTACACCAAAATCTTGCACTAGCTGGACCAGCAGTCTGGCCCCCTTCAGCCACTCCCACAGAGGCCTCTGAGCTCTGAGGTGGCTGAACCCCTCCAGGATTCGCTTTCCTAGTTTGCCCTGCAGGATGCTTGGGAATCTCTATTCAAAGGAGTCTTTTGCCTTTGCACCTTTTGACAGATAAAGGGTGGGATCAGAGTGGTTTTTGTGATGTTTTGATGCAAGGTATTTATCTTCTCTTCAGTGACAATCTATTCAACAACCAGGTGCTTTTGTACTCCAACATTATAGCTACTTTCATTCTACCAGAACTGCAAACTTTTTACAATCTTTTCTATGCCATTTTTTCCCCAGCTTTTCAGTGTAAAGCTGACTAAAAGACATAAGCAGGATATTGGGCCTCCTCAAAACTTCTTCTGCCAGATTAATTAGTCCACCACCCTTAATCTCATTTTCAGGCAAAATTTCAGGACGGGGGCAAAATGCTCACACACGTTTTGTCAGAGTGAAACATACAAGGTTTCAATACCAATTTCCAATAGGATTCTTCTTGTCTGAAACCTCTTGAGCCTGGCCTTTCCAATCTGTAATTCTGTTGACATTCTAGTCTTCTGGGGTTGGACTAGAACCACTCATGAAGTTCAGCTTACAACACTCTAAACTTCTCTAGACAACATCTCAAAAAAACTTTCCAAATACCTTCCACAAACCAGTTCCAAAGGCTTCTGAAGGTAAAGATGTATCAGTGACACCATTTTCTGCCTTAGTTATTTTCCCGTTGCTGGGACACAATGTCTGACACCCACAAGGTACAGGAGGAAAGACCTATTTTAGTTTACAGTTTCAGGTCTCAGTCCATTCATGATTGATGGCAATGATGGAAGTGTCTGGCAGAGGGCCTAGCAGGAGAAAAGCAGTTTATACCTTCACAATAGGAAGCCAAGCATTCACAGAAAGGTAAACCTAGCATATACCCTTTTAGGTCATGCCCCAGTGGTACACTTCTTCTAACCAGGCCCATTTCACAACAGAATAGGTAATGTATGAATTAACTCCCATGATTGATTCACCTTCCAAATGCCGAGCTTTAGGAGGACATTCCAGATATGAATCATAATAATTTTCATCCTTATTGGGTAAGAGTAATTTGGACATCACATTCAGATACAATCAAGTCCAAATGACCATGAGGGCTGATCTCTTCATTGATAAGATAAGGTTTTTAGTAGCAGATTACTTTTGCATTTCACTGCCAGGCTGGCCTATATCAAGTTTCCTAAAACAATCTCTGCAAAAGAAAGAGAGAGAGAGAGAGAGAGAGAGAGAGAGAGAGAGAGAGTTATAACAGGCTTAGGTTGGCCACCCCAACTTTTGTAGAGGAAGTACCTGAGGGAGTTACCATAGCAAATGATAGTTGGCAATTAAATAAGTAGAAATAGAGTAGGATACTCTCAATGAAAGGAATGTCACAAACAAAACCAAGGAGACAGACAATACTAAGCATAGAAAAAGAAATGTAAAAGAAAAGATATATTAAAAAAATAGAGGAGAACAGGAAGGGGGAGTAGAAGAAATACTAACAAAAATCATTTGTTATCTACTTCTCTGCCAAGTCTTGTGCCCAGAAATTTACATATATCATCATATTTAATTATTGTGGGAGATGGTGTTACCTCCACTCTGGAGATGACAAGACCAAAGCTGATGGGGATTGATGAGATTGTCCAAGTTCACATAGTCAGTAACTTGTGGAATCAGGATTTAATTATGCACCAATTTGATTCCAAAATTCTTTTTTCCCAAAGGACATAGGAATCTTACTCAGCTACAAACAGAGTACATGTGAGGAAAACACTTAAAATGGAGAAAAGAATAATTGTGTCTGCACTGTAGAGAAATTTAATACCAAAGTGAGGAGTCTGAACTTTATACTGTGTGGGCCAACAGAGATATTGAAAATTTTTGAGTGGAAAAAAGTGCCAAGACTAGAACCGTATAGTATTTTAGAAAGAATGTTCTGTACATGATTTGTAGGATGGATTATGATGACAAATCAGAAACTGAATGACCTAAGAAGCTACAGCAGCAATCTGGCAAATCATAATAGGGACTTGATTTAAGTTAATGGCAGTGGGGCAAGGGAAAAATAAAAGATGAATTTTATAGGAATTTGGCAAGTGAATGTAGGATATGAGGGATTAGGGAAAGGGAGGGATGAAAGATGACTCAGAGCTTTGAAGTCTTGGAAACTGAACGAATGGTGGCATTATCCACATTAGAAAGCACTTCAAGGAGAATCGTTGGTTAGCTGGTGGGAGGAAGGGCAAGACGTTCCTCACTTCTTAAAGGTGCCCTTGACCAGAACCTTGATTTTTTAGAATAAGGGAAGGCAGCAAAGCAGGAAAGAGCAGTGCTACAAAATGCATACCAGTTAATGTCTTTTCACTTTTCTAAATCTATCTTCAATTCTTTTTCTTAGTTCCCAAATTGTATGGCAAGTTCATCTAAAAAAAGTAATAAAACATATAAAGAAAATATATTTCCAGTATTCCATTTTACTACTTGTCAATAAGAGTTTTGACTTCAGGAGAAGTTTTTCATAAGGAAACCTAAGAAAATAAAAGTAAAATTCACAAAAATAAATTGAAAATTACATGGCATGCAGATTTAATTCTTCCTTTAAATACAGTTGACATACTCCCCCCAAAACATAGCTCAATTTAGGAATATACACCTATATTGCATGCTACTCTTATTATACATATTAAAACTTCATTAAATATTATCATAGTTTTTGTTAAAATTTCAATTTTTCTCATTCTCCTTAACTATTATGACCAGTGTTAGGAAACCCACAATTTTTCTTTTGTGACTCTTAAATTTTAACCTAACTTGTGGCCCAGAAGCCAATCAATAAGAGTTTTATCCAACTGAGCAATATTATAATGTGCTTAATTGTATTTTATATTAACATATATGCTGTATTGGTTTTCCACTACAACAAATAATGAATTAGCAAATTTAAATCCATAGTTCTGTAAGTCAAAGCCCCACACAGCAGCACTGAATTCTTTGTTCAGAGTACAATGAGTCTGAAATCAAGGTTTTTGCCTGTTGAGTTTGGCGTTTCTGAGGGGAATGTACTTCCAAGCCCATATTTACCATTGGCAGAATTCAATTCCTTGCAGCTGTAAGACTGAAGTCCTTTCTGTACTGGCTGCTTCCAGCTCCTGTAGGTCATTCTCAGGCTCTTTCCATGTGGCCACCAAGGGTGATTCAAAAACTGGCATTTGCTTTCTCCCAGGTTGACCAGAGACAATCTCCATGGATTCCTCTCTACCAGTCAACAAAATTCACTGTTTTAGAAGAACTCATATGATTGAATTAGACCTACCGAGATAATCTATTTTACCACAAACTAATCAGTAACCCTACTATATCTTCAAAATCCCTTTACCATGTGAAATAGTATAATCATAGCACTATCTCCAGAAGACAGAGATCATAAAGCTACCTCAGAACTCTGCCACACAGGCCAAGAGCTGTGTTGTAGGTACCCGAATAGCTGATTTTAGCCATTTTTGCATTATTCTTTATAACAGCTGTTATAAAAACCCTAATGCATTCTGTACAACTTTTCCTTTAATTTTCTCCAATATGCTAATTTATTTTTCTTTCCCCTTACATTTAAAAAAATTATTTTCTGTCTCACTCCATCTGTTACACACCTTGGCTGGTTTTTTCCTCCTTTATTTCTACTTCCTTTTTCATCTTTTCTTCACACTCTTGTTTCTGTCTTCAAGTAAAAAATATTGCCTTTTTAGTGCATTTTTCATGCAAGTGCTCTGTAATTAGATATAATAATATGTTACACTTCTGTAGTGTCTCTCATCAAAACCTCAAAGTTTATAAGCATTAATTACACTTCACAGTGTGTTTGTAAGGGTGAGGTGTATGATTATTATTCCATTTTACAGATGAAAATATTAAGACTCGAAGAATTGGATGTGTTCCCTAAATCGCCCAGTTAAGAGAGAAAATAGACGGGTTTAAGCCTGGTAGTGTTCTTCCCTTGATATGAGAATTTTTAAGAAAATTTTCTGAATTCCACCCAATGACTCCTGCTGAAAATCCATTTTTCTTTATAAAAATCTTCACTCCCAAACTGGGATCCATTCCAGGAATTGATATGCTCAGGACAGAGTCTCTAGTGACTTTAAGACTTCACAGGGTGTGTGGAGTACACTGTCCAGGTGAAAGGCCCAGAGCCTCTCACTCTGGTTAGATTTGCTTAGACAGAAGGGAGCGAGGAGCCACAAAGTCAACACACCCCTGAACTAAAGGTACTGTACACTCCACACAGTTCTCCCCTGGCAAGTGATAAGTATGATGTATACAGAAGTAAAGTGGACTAAACTTCGTTCTAGCATGAGCTCAGGGTAGAGCTAGTGTCATACTCTGGCTGTTAGGATGGCTGGAGCACAGCCGGTCCACCATCTTGCTTCCTGTACTTTTCCTCTCTACTCCTCACTAGCCCCCTAGTGGTACAAGGCGGAATAGAAATTGGGGGGGTGGCGGGGGGCAGGGAGGGATACTGACATTGACCAGGAGTATGGCTCCCATGGTAGGAGTAGGGAAGCAAGCAAAGGTCTTGAGATGGACTTCAAATGTACACATGCCTAATATAATTCCTAAAGATTTAAGGAAACCCTATCTCCTGGCCATCAGTACTTAAGAGAGACCCAAACTCTTTTCTCTTTGTTTGTGTCTTAATTCCGCTCCTATTCCTAAAATAGAGCTGGTCTTAAATCTTTATTTTCTACCTTACATTTACTTTTAAAATTCTTTTCTAGTTTCCAAACTCTCCAACCTCTCCCTTTCCCCATTTGGGGGAAAAAGAAAATGGTCAGACTGATTCTATTCTTAGAATTAATCCAAATTTTCTGAGTTTACCAGTCTCTAGTCTTTCACTATTCTCTAAATAGATTGACCACTGATTACAGAAGATAGGTTTTATGACTATAAAGTTGGTTTTCTTAACTAGGAAGTGTTTCTTGGAGTATTTTAGAAGATAGTTTTTCAGAGACAAGTACCACATGCACATACAAACACCTCCAGGAGAGAAGGGGCAATTGAGTATTTCCTGTGCACAGACAGGAACTAAAGCTTTTCCCGCGGAAGGCTCGCAGGCACGCAATACTAAAGTCAGAAAATCGTGAGCGGCATGAAAGCAGCAGTTTGCAGTTTTATTCTGCCTGAAATCTTAGCGTGAACCTGCCTGTGACCTTTCCAGGTTCTGGTGTTCTAGCTATCTTTTTATACCAGGAAATTAAAACATGAAGTTTGTGAAAACCTGGGGAAGTCTTAGATCCATCCACTCTAAAAAATGTTTTACTATAAAGATATGTTTCAGAATATTCATCATTTCAGCTGTAAAATAATCAGGTTTTTTTTAAAAAAAAATCTCTCCTTGCCTTATCTGACTTGTTATAGCTACCAATACCTGGAAATTTTAAAAATCGAATTTGGAAAGGTAATGTGGACTAATGATTTTCACGGATAAGCTTTTTTTCCCTTGAACTACATTGTCATTGTCATAATTAGACAATTTCTTCTCAGCTCAAAGCCTCATGAAGCATAGTTTTCACTTCCCCCAAATAGCTTTAAAACTAGGTAAAAATTATTGCCCCAAAACACACGATATTTTTATTTTAAAATGCTATTTTAATATTAACAATATGGTCTCATTATTTATACTATTCTTAATACAACAGAGGGAAGGGCTTTTGCTAAAATACTCTAAATCTTATTGTAAACTTACCAACATGATTTTAAGAGAGAAAAATGCTTAGAATTATAAAACACAAAAAATTGGTATATATTCTAGCTTGCATTATTTTGTGCTAAGTGCTAATTAAGTGCTAAGAATCATCTTTTTCCAAATGTATTGAAAGACATGAGAGAAACCACTGTGGATTAAAATTACCAGAATAACCATTTCCTGATTCTGGGTCCCATAAGCTTCTTCACCTTGCCCTCCACAATTATCATAAACAAAGAAGAAAGAGTCAGGGTTAGTGTGTTTGACATGTTTTAGTGCATTTCATTATCATTTGGGGTTTTTTAATATTGCAAAATCAGATACAAAGAAGAACTTTCATAACTTAATGAACATTACCTATAGCAAGCATTACACATTATGGAGAAATTTTACACGTTTAAGACTGCAAACACTGTGTCCACTTTTCATTGCTGTACATAAAAACTAAGAGATAAAATCTCTAAGCATTGGAAAGAGATGACACTGTGAATATTTTCAGATGACATGATTATTTGTATAAACAACTCCTCATAAAATTAACAAGAAAGTTGAGCAATGTCATTGGATCTAAGCTCCAACTATAACCTACAAAAAAGACCAGCACTTAGCTACCTCAAAAAATTGTTTTTAAATATTTGTGAAAGACCACTCACATTAGCACTTCTAAAAAATCTTTAAGGTACTTGTGAATCAAAGAAGTAACAATAGCTGTATGAAGAAAACATTAGAACTACATTGCAGGCTGTAAAGAAAAACTGGCATAAGAGAAAAGTTGTCTCATAAGGAGAAAAGCAAACTGAACTCCTTTTTGGGGATCTAAATGTGAAACACCAAATCATAAAATAGATCTAAGTATACACTGATTATGTATTTAGAAGTCCATACTCTACACCAAGTTCTGCTTTAGATGCTATGCACACATCTCTTCGAAAATAGACAAAACTTTCTATCTCCGAAGAGTTCATGTTCTAGCACAGAGCTCAGTGACCATCAACATAAATAATAATTATCAGATAGGGAAGAGGAAAAAAGTACACGTAGATCGTGCCAGGGTATGGAATCACCAGTTAATATGTGCCCTCGGGTTGGATCCAGTGAAAGGGAGTTGAGCAGAAGTCTGAAGCAGGCAAAGGAGTTAGCCATGTGGGTACCTGGGATAAGAGTATTTACAGAAAGAGGACGTAGTCTTTCTAAAGGCCACAAGGGAAATGGGCTCATCATGTCCCAGGAATCAAAAGCCTATTGTCTAGGCAGAGCTAAGTTAGTTTGGTGCTGACAGAAGAAGGTATTGGAGTGTTGTGGACTGAGGAATGACATCATTATTTATGCTGCTAAAGGAATTCTATGGCTGCTGTGCTGGAATGGATAGTAAGCAGGGAAGGGGAGTGGCAATAATCACTAAAAGAGAGGGTGGATGGCAGCTTGGAAGGCAGCAATGGGGGCGGGACGTGCCAATCAAACTCCAGATACCTGTGGAAGCTCAAGCACTAAGAGTTTGACAGATTGAATTACGAGTGAAAGAGAAGAACAAGGTTAGGATGACCCAAGTTTCAAGTCTCAGGATTGAGGAGGATGGAATTACCAACAATTGAGGAAAGAGGAGAATATATTTTGTAGGAGAATATATTTTGATATAATAATAAGAAAATACCTTAATTTTAAACATCAAATACAGTGCAGAAGACCAAAACTGTTGTTTTGTTTTGTTGTTTTCATTTTTCTTTTTGCAGTGCTAGGTTTTGAACCCAGTCTTGCCTGTTTTAGGCAAACATTTGATCACTGGACTACACGTCTGGTCCAAACTGTTGATGACTTTTTTTTTACGGTAATACTGAGGATCTCATTTAAAAGAAAAACACTGTGAAAATCAATAGATGAGTATTTATGATAAATTATTTAAATTTTCCAAAATTAGCAAACAATATTTAAAATATGTGAAGTCTAAGAAAAAAAACAAAGACTACAATTTAAAAGGGAAAGTTGAGTAAAAAAAAATTTAGAAAGGGATAATCCAAAAGACAAGCATATGAATAGATGTTTAGAATCACTAACAAGTTATAGAAGTTAATTGTAATGAGATATTGGCCAAAAACAAGAACAGACAAAAAAAAGTGATTTATGCCAATCACATTAAAATAGTTATGGAATGAAAAGAAAAGGAAGAACACAAGAGCCTGGATGAATATGTGGATTGATGGATGGGTGGATGGAATGTGGATAAGATGGATAGATGACAGATAGATAGATAGATAGATAGATAGATAGATAGACAATAAATAAATAGGTAGGTAGTTAGTGTGCTATACCACTCTATGTTCATAATAGACTACACACTGAAAAAACTCAACAACTTTGTATATTTGTTTAAAGGTACTCAAAAGAACTATTTTACAATAGCTAGGTGTGGATGTTTTGATTACAAGGTTTTTTCTCTCTTTTAACTACTATACAATAGTCTACAGGTAGCATATCCACTATCATCATAAAAATAAACATTTTTGAGACAATATCTCACTGTCTAGCCCAGACTGGTCCTGAACTCACTATATAGCCCAGATTGCCTCAAACTCATGGCAATTCTTCTGCCTCAGCCTCACTAGTGCTGGGATTGCAGGTGTGCACCACCCTGTGTGGCTAATTTCTATGTGGTGCTGGAAATTTGAATCCAGGGCTCAGTACTTTCTAGTAAAGTACTCTAATCACTCAGCTATGCCTCAACCCTAATAAACATTAATGACATTTAAAATTATAAAGGTTATTGTAGATTACACACACACACACACACACACGCACACACACACACACCAGTTCTATTCCAACTGAGAAGCAAATATATGTCTTTCAGTTTTGTCTTATATTCTTCCTCTGATAAACTGATACTGTTATAATCTTAAAAATCTCCAGTGCAAAAACATAACTCTCAAGTGTAGCACCTCACCTACACCAACTGACTCCTGCACAGCCTTGGCTAGATGTCATTTCAGAATCTCAAACCCGACACAACTGAACTCAAAGTGAAGCTCTCTGACTTCCATATTTTTTGTACATAATTCTCCCAAACTTTCAGTCCATGCAAGCTGCTGGAGGACAATAATATCATCACTTTCACTGACAAGTATTGAAAATTTCCAAAGAAACCTTGAAGTTGTCAAGTATGTCTGGGACTGCTTCAGAGATCTGAAAAGACATTATCTAAGACTAAGATGAAAAAGAGTAGTCCAAGTATGGCGAGGAGGAAATGTATTGCATGCTTTAGTGTGCTATAAAGCTTTTCATTGCAGCGACCAAAATACGAACATAAACAGCTTGAAGAAGGAAAGTCTCATTTTGGTTGACAGTGGTAAAAGTTTCAATCCACAGTCACCTAGTTCCATTGTTGTGGCCTCAGGTAGACAAAATATTGTGGCAGGAGGTTGTGGCAGAGGGAAGCAGAGAAAGAGAGCAGGAAAAAGCCAGCTAGGAAAAGATGAGAGAAAAGATGGTGTCCCCAGCCACACTCTTGTTACTCTTCCCTTCCTCAGTTTCCACTGCATCACCATAATGCTGTCAGGTTATATCTCATCAGTAGATTAATCATCATGATTGAATCACTTCCCAAGAGCCCCACCTCTCAATATATGAGACTTTGGAGGGTATTTTGGACTTGAGTATGACATTGGAGAACTTAAAGTCTTTGATTTGACTACAAAATCTAGTGCACATTGAATTGGGTGCTAAACAAGAGGCAGCCTGGAGCAAATCTAAAGGAACTTGTAATTTGTAGGAGAACATGAACTTCATTTCTTAATAATGATGACCTCCTGTAGAAATCTAAGCAGGGAAATGAAGTATTCCATTTCTATTTCAGAGAAGCAGGTCCAGGTGTGAGTGCTGGGATGGTTTGAGGGGAGAAGTGAAGAACAAAGAGGGTGCTACAGCAGGAATGTCGACCAAGACCGTGAGAGGCAAGTGGGTCATCGATATGCTGTCGAGCATGCAGAACTGAGCACAGATGGTGACTCGGTAGATGTAACACAGAGAAACGAAGCACCAGATGACTACGCACTCTGAACTCGACACCTCATCTTACTATTCAAGTAGTTTCCATTGCTTCTTTGAAATATTTCCAACACTCACTCCTCCCGTTTCTCTCACATCTGGTGAGGCTTGGGATCTTAGCGTTCTCCCCTCCTTTAAGAGCCAATTGGTACATTAGCATACAGGAGAGGCTGAGGCATAGCTCAGCCACTAAAGTGCTTTCCTTGAATGTGCAAGGCCCAGGATTTGATTCCCCAGCACCATATAAAAATAAATTATCCAGGTATGATAGTGTATACCTGTAAACCCAGAACTGCAGAGGCTGAGACAAGAGGATTGTTTTGAGTTCAAGGCCAGCATGTGCTACACAATAAGTACAGGACCAGTCTGGAATAACCAATCAGATCTAAATTCTATTCGGCATGATTCCAAAATCTCACCAATCAGATCCTAAATTCTTTTTCAGTAATAGTTTCCATGTGTTCTATTAATAAAGCAAAATATGGATGTTTGGACCTCACTAAAGTTCATAATTTTGGGAGCTGAAAGAATAATACAGTGGCCAATAGTGCTTGTCTAGTAAGCACGAGGCTCTAAATTCAATTTCCTGACACCACATAGGCTGGGCATGGTGGTGCGTTCCTATAATCCTATGATTTTGAGAGGCTGAGGCAGGAGGATTGCTGTGAGTTCAAAGCTGGCCTGGGCTACTCAGTGAGTTCAGGATCAACCTGGACTACAGAGTGAGATCCTGTCTCAAATAAATAAATAAATAAATAAATAAATAAACAATTCCTCATCTAAAGACATCAATAAGATAATGTCTGCATGTCACATCCATGTTGTCCTATATTAATTTATGTATATTGACTTGTTAATAGGCATTTAGGTTGTCATCATATTTTGACTACTGCGAATAATGTCGCAATGAACAGACATCTCTTTGAGACCCTGGTTTCAGTTGTTTTAGACAAATTCCCAGAAGAGGGATTACTCAATAATATTGTGTTCTATTTTAATTATTTTTTTGAGAAAGCTTCATAGTGCTTTCCATCGCAGCAGCATCCTCTTCATTCCTGGAGTACAAAGGCTCCAACTTCCATATGGTTTTATCTGTACTTCTTGTCTTTTGTTGTTTTAATAATAATCATCTTAGCAAGTGTGAAGTGATACGTTATTGTGGTTCTCACTTGCATTTTTCTGTTGATTAGAAGCACTGATTAAAGAAAAAAGACATCATTAAGAACATGAAAAGATAGACCATGTAGTTGGAATAAATGTTTATAGCACCCAAATGGCCCATATAAAAAACTCAAATTGATTTAAAAGAGAGAAATAATTCAATAGAAAATTTGGAAGACGTTCTGAACAAGAGAGCCTCACAAAAATATCCTTATGGCCAATGGCTATGAAAAATTGCTCAACCTCATTAGTCGTTAGTACTAAATTAAAGCCTTATAACAAAACCAATAATTTGTGAAGATGAAGAACAACTTTAATTCTCACGTACTGAGTACATAAATCATTCTAATCACTTTAGAAAACTATTTAGTAGTATTTACCAAAGTTGAACCTACCCATACTCTATAACCCAATTACATTTTACACACCCAACAAGAATGTGTATTTATATGTACAAGAAGATACAAGAATAATCATGGGAACCTAGTTTAGAATAGCTAAAACTGTGAAGAACCTAAAGCAATAGGCTCAATCAATCAATAGTGGTAAATCCATATGGCTATGTGACCCTCCATAATGGAATATGCAGAGTCATGTCTCATTAGGCAATTTCATCACATGAGGTCATCACGGAGTGTATGTACACAAATACATTTACACAAATACCTCATGGAAGTGGAGGTTAATCACTTGATGTGGACTTTTGGTGGAATCAAGAAACATGGTAAATACAAGATGTAGGAAGCTTCTGCTAGCATAGCAATGCAAATTTTTGTTGTACAATGTTTATGTAAGGAGGACATTCTCAAATAACAACTTAAAAACTGTAGTATAGTAAATATGTAACCTAGTGACAAAGTTGTTTATTATCATTAAGAAGTATTAGGTACTTTACACTACTGTACATACTATATTTTTGTGACTGGTGGCACAACAGTTTTGACTATACCAGCATCACTACAAACACATAGGTAATACATTGCATCATGACATTTTGATAGCTATTACATCACTAGGCAATGAGATTTTTCAGCTCCATTATAATTTTATGGGACCACCACCACCATATATGTAGGTTCACAAGAACTTTGTTTTGAAGCACACGACTATCTTGGAATGCTTATAACAGCAGCCATGATCAACCCACTTCTAAAAGAGCAGCCATGGTTAATGTGGGGCACACCACCTGTCTCCTTGCAGTATGGTAGGAGTCAGTGGGATCCTGAGGGTCAACATCCCTTGCTCTGCATGGACACATATGTCCGTGACCTTTATGAGCCATCGTTATTTTTAAGGTGAGCTGCCATATGCTACACTATTTCTGGCAAACTCATAGGATGGCATACCGTTACACAGAGGTCTGGATGGCATCAAGACATTAGTATGCCTACAATCACTCCCAGATCTCAGCCTGCTCTGGATAAACTAATACACACACACACACACACACACACACACACACACACACACTATTATACACGCAGACACACTCACATACACACACAGTCACACATACTCATTATGTGACACATAGCGCAGTAGGAAACTCCCAACAATACCACTTTCCTTCTATGTTGCATAAAATTCCAAGTGAAATGTGAAACATATTAGGTGAGAATCTTCACTATTTTTGCAGTTGACATGCTGGTAAAAGGTAATGAATGTGAACTCACAATTACCAAGAAGCTTTTATGGAGTTTGTTTTATTTAAGTGCACTATCGCCAACACAAACATGGTTTATTTCATACCCAGCTTCATGCTCAACTTAATAATTATAATTTGTGTTATTATTAAAAATCAGCAAAATTCTGGCTTTCATCAGTATACTGATTTTAGCTGTGACTTTCCAGATTCATTTTAATGTGCATCATGTGTGCAGTGGATATATCTCAGCAAAGGACCATTTGCCTTAAGGCACTGGGTTTGGGCCTCGTGACGTAAAAAATTAAATTACACAAGGTAGATGAAAAAAATAATTTTATAATATCACAAAGACCACAATGGTCACATTAGCTAAGCCAACAAATAAATATTTTATATTTTACATATAGAAAAAATTCAAGAGAAGAAATGTTCCTAATAAACTACAGCAAGTACAGGCGTACCCTAACCCCAGGTCATGGACAGGAACCAGTCTGTGGACCTGGAAGGATCAGGCTCTTGGGGTAGATGAGAGGGAAGCAGAAGGTGAGTGTGAACAGTGCTTCCTGTCAGTGGTGCTCCTGTTAGGTTCTAACCCTACTGCTGATCTGACAGGAGGCACATCTCCGCACCACCCCCACTGCCCACTCCCCTCCTGCTATTATTAAAGCTTTCCTCCAACAACTTCCTGCACAAGTAACCACCCAACCCCAGTCCTTGGGGGAATGGTCTTCAGCTACTCCAAACCCCACCGGAATGGTTCAGCAGTTAAAGCACTTGCCTAGCAAGTGCAAAAAAAAAGTGCTAAGTACCCAAGCTCCATTTGCCAGCACCACATAAGCCAGGTGTGGTGGTACATGCCTGTAATCCCAGCATTTAGAAGGCTGAGACAGGGGGATTACCTTGAGTCCAAGGCCAACCTGGGCTCCACAGTGAGTTTAGGACCAACCTGGGCTACAGATTGAGAATCTGTCTCAAAAAAAAAAAAAAAAAAAAAAAAAAAAAAAGACACTGGGAACTCTGAGCTAGAAAAGCTTTAAGGGCTGCAAGCTAAGCTTAGTGTAAATTTCTGGTCTGAGTTCAGAAGACCAGAATGCCAACAGAAGTGCAGATTGTGAAGGCCAAGCTCAGGAGGTCAGATGGGAAGGAGGACACCGCTGGCAACTGATCTAGAAGCCATTTGTGTTCCACTCTGGCAAAAAGGTCAGAGACCACTGTCTTGTTCTGTACATCCTCTAAGTGACTAGCAAAGAAATTGAGAATTACGTAAGTGAACAATTACAAGGAACCAACCTACATGTGATTGCACCCACTAAGTTTTAGAAAATGAATAAATAATTTATCCAAACACAGATGTTTAAGTAAGCATGGATCATTCTGTATCTTCACCAAACCCTCAAGACTGAAGAAGTAATGCACACCGTGAGAAAATACCATGAATAAAAATAACAAAAATTTTTCTCTCCTGTAAGAAGAGTTTGCTTCTTTAAGAACATCCTTCACAATAGTGTTTTTGTATATACAATAAGTCATTGAAAAAATCTTTAATAAATTGTTTTGGATCATAGAAATTATGTATACTATAAGCAGATCTTGATGTGTAAACTAATATAGATTTTTAGATCACCAAAATGGAGTAATTTGTTTAAAGCTAAAAGTAAAAATAAACCAGAACATTGAAAAGTTGGACTATAGGGTTTCTATACTAGCTAGCAACAGTGAACATATTCATAATGTATGCATTGACAAAAATGGCAAGGCAAGTAAGCCAAAGTCGTAAGGACAGAAACAACGTCAAAAACTGTCAGCTCTGAACATCACAGTGAAATAACATTATATGGTCACCAGACCAACTAACATGGAAACGAGTATAGCAAAGTGGAAAGGCAACTGGACTGCCATATTGCTGGTTGGGAAATAAAATCATTTTGGAAATATTTCATAAAAAATTGAATGAACTTACCATGTGACCAGCAATTCACACTTAAGTGTTTACCCAACAGGATGCAAATATCACAGGGACATGAGCACTATTGTTCATCTGTGTCTCATTATAGTCAGATTTTAAATTACCTCATATCTACCACCAAGTAAATGGCTAAATTAAATACTAATTCACAACAAAAAATGGTAATATGGAACAACACAGGTAAATCTCAAGATCATTCAAGTGAAAAAATAATTAGACACAAAAGAGCAGATGCTGCTCAATTTCACTTATATGGAAAATTCTGAGAAAGACAAATTAATGTCCAGGTAGACCTAAAGCAGACCAGTTTTGCCTGGATCCAGGAATGAGGAAGTAGTTGATTAGAATGGGGGGGGGAGGTATTTTTGAGATGAAGGAATTATTTTGTATATTGATTGTAATGGCAATTTCATAGATGTACATATTTCCCAAAACTCACTAGATTAAAAAAGAGTGCATTTGGCTGAATGTAAGTTGTACAACAAGATTGATTTTTTAAAAATGTCTCTGCTGTGCCAAAATACATAAAATGTTTCCACAAACCTCATTTTTAATATTCTTCAAGTAGCGTTTCCCCAATGAAATTTTTCCCAGAGTTTCTCATCCAAGTATTTTGATCCCCTTGAGAATATCATGAGGAGTTTATACTTTGACGCAGCTCTAGTGATGGATGCGAAGTTCAGCTGAATCGGCTTCTGAAATAGACTTTTACTTGACAAGTCTCTGCTGCATTTCAGGGTCCATCTGAGTCACTGATAAGAGGAAGATAATATCACACTGTGGCACCCGCACACCCTGACTCCTGCTGTACTCTTCCGTAAAGAAAACCAGAAGGCTGCAGCTGGGAGGGACTTCGGTGTCTAGTGAGGTAGTGTGCAATTTTTTTTTCTTTTTGGCAGTTGTAAATCTCTCTTTAAGTCATATTATACACAGAAACCAAATACATGAAACACATAAAAACTAAGCTCTTTTGATTTTATCAGAGGTAGTTTAATGATCCTGAGGTGCCTCCAACAGTCCCCAGAATCTACAAATCTAGTTGAAAACCACTGCTAAAACGCAGAGAGAATAAAAACCATTTGTCTTTCATTTCTTTAATGGGCCAGCAACACTCCCACCGGAAGCCTGGACACAGGGTGGTCCCTCCTGTTCTCCCAAATATCTACGAGATTGACTCTGTCTTAGTTACTTATTTGTTGCTGTGACAGAATACCCAACATTCATAATTTAAGAGAGGAAAGATTTATCTAGTTCACCGTTTCAGAAGGTCTCACAGCGCATTCATGGGCAACGGGCAACAGTGAGGGCACGTGGCAGACAGAGGCTGGAGAGCTGCTCACCCCATTGCAAACAGAAATCAAGTGAAGCAGAAGCCAAGCCAGTGTCTGGGGACTCAGCAAGGTTACAGCCTTCCTAGGAAGAAGTTGTAACTATGTTTCTTCTTTCTTCCTTTAATTACTTCAAACTGCCCGTCGGGCACCTCCCCCTGCAAAGGCGGGTCCAGGTCCTTCACATCCTGGCCCATAAGTCAACAACAGACACCTGAAATCTACTGGGCGTTTCCCATTTGCAATGAGTTGACACGCTCTTTCCAGGTCAAACCCGAAGCATCTGTCCCTTCTAGCCAATCCCCACCTCCCTGTAACACAGTAGTTGAAACATTACATATAAATACCTGAGGATCTGGGGGACATTCCAGATCCAAACCCCAGCAGTCTCCCTTACCTTCTTCATGTCTTCTTCTTGAGAAGCCCACACAGGCCCTTCTATTTTACATCACCACCAAACCACCCCCAACGCTGGCCCCTCAATCACCCTTTCCTTGTCTTCAGTTTTCCTTATTTTCCAAAGCTTCATGATCCCTTGAGCATATAATTAATTATATTTACCGTCTGTATCCCACCTAGTAATATATAAGCTCTTTGTCGGTTGAGATTTTCTTTGTTCATCCTTATATCCAGAGAAATTTCAATAGCATCTGGCACCAAGTTGACTTTAAACATACATTACTTCTGAAATGATTTTAGGTCTCTTCAAACTGTGGCAAGGACCTTGATTTCAGGTCTTTTAATTTCTTACCTTATACCGTTATCTTTCACTATAAATGATGTTATATAGCAAAATAAGCAAGAGATAAAGCTATTTACTTATTCTTTCCTCACAAGTAGCTATAAGGCCTGCGGGTTACATGCTTGAAATTTTGAATCCCTGAACAATATATCTCATTAAAATATCAAAAGATGGACAAAAGGACACTCATAATCTGGATATTTTACAGGACCCACATCCATGAATATATGTGTATACATATTGTGTATGTACAACTTATATGTATATGTATCTGTTAATTTTTGATTACTATCACAAAGTAGTCAAGATAATCAACTTGTTAGAATGAAAGATTTATTTTCATTCACGCTTTTGGGGACTTCAGTCCATGGTCAGTTGGCTTCATTGCATTTGGGTCTTTAGTAAGGCAGAAGGACATCATGGCAGGAGTGTATGGTGCAAAAGAAGCCACTCACTTCATGGCAACTGGCAGGCAGGGGGAGGGAGAGACAAGTTCCACAACACCACCAAGGCACTGTGGAAACTTTCAAAAGTTTCTCTACTTTCCAAAAATGCCATCATGGACAGGGGACTAACAGAGGGCCTTGGAGAGGGAACTTATTCAACCCATAGTACTTTATATCTGACAGATCCTTAAGCTTCATTAACCTCTGGTAGCACTGCGCTCGTCTCACCACTCATGCCCCTCAGCTGCCGTCTTGGCTTATCATCTCACCATCCACTGTTGTGCTCTCCAAAACTCTTCAGCCTTCCTCTCACCTTTTCCCCATTCTAAGCCCAATCTCCTACTACACCTAGCGGTTCTGCTCTTCAGCCATTCCCTCCTACACTGCCCACTGTCTTCCAATTACCTTTATTATGCAAGTAAATGTAGTATCCCAAAACCACCATTTCTCCTGTCAAACTCATACCCAACGAAGTTCATATATCCAAAATTTCTCCGTGCTCTAGGAAAAAATGGCGGGGCGGGGGAACTTTCATTTTAAGTATTATCTACCTTAATAACAAATTAGTGTGCATTGAAATATTATTTTTCATTTAGACCAGTGAAAGTAATGATAACTAAAATCACTTAACCTGTTTTGTTATGGTCTTTATATAGACATACCATTAATAACAAAATAGTTAACCAAAACCTGATCTCAAGTATCATGCCTATGTTTCCTTAAATAGAAAAAAAAAAGGGCAAGATTAAAAACAAAGCAAAATCTTGGGGCTGGAAGAATGGCACAGCAGTTAAAGTGCTTGCCTAGGAAGCAAAGAGCTCTGAGTTTGTTCCCCAGCACCACATAAACTGGGCATGGTGGTGCACACCTGTAATCTCACCACTCGGGAAACTGAGGCAGGAGGATTGCCATAAGTTCAAGGTTAGTCTGGGCCACACAGTGAGTTCAGGATCAGCATAGGCTACAGAGCGAGACTTTGTCTCAAAAACAAAACAAAACAAACAAGAAAAACAACCTGGTGCATAGTTACATATGATTTCTTCCAGTAGAAGCTCTAAAACATTAAACATATTTAATAAAATTTTACTGAAATAGGGGAATTAAAAGACAATTTATCGCATTTGGAGAGAACTGATGGTCCAAGTGCTGAGTAGCTGACTTCTGTGAGCTTATATTTGGACTAAGTCAAGTAATACAAAAATCGCCTGGGGTACACTGTAAGTTACATGTAAAGTTCAAGAATCAATCTTCACAAGGTTACAGGTGGTAGAAACAAGACTAATAAAATATATAGAAAATACTTAGCAATTTTAGTCTACTCCTCCTGAATGCCTAAAATTTATATAACAACTATATGGCAAGTGTGACTTAAAACATTTCACAGATATTAGGGTCAGTGCTCAGAAAATACTACTCCAAAGTACTTCTCACTAAGGGAGATTGGAAGGTCTTCAGAAGTAGGAGGGTCTCTCTGATCTTCCCCCATCTTTCTGTGTGCTAGCTGCCTATTAAAATGTCTTGACCTATCTCATCTGAAACCAGGTCAAGTGGCCAAGAAGAAATTGAGTAGAAAAGTGTGCCTTTATTTTCCCTACCCATTTATTTCCATTTACTTTCCTTGACTAGCCATTTTCAACACAATGTTCACTCTTCATTAAACCTAAATATAAAAAGGTATAGCTTTTCCTGGGTGCATGGGACTTAATTACTGAAGACTCCCATGCCCTATAAAACTGAGATTGAGGGTTGAGGGAATAGCTCAGTCATTAAAGTGTTTGCCTAGAAAGTTCAAGGCCCTGGGTTTGACTCCCCAGAAACATAAACTGGGTGTGTTGGTGTACACCTGTAATCCCAGCCCTCAGGAGGTTGAGGCAAGAGGATTGCCATAAATTCAAGGCCAGCCTGGCCTATAGAGTAAGAACAGGACTAGTCTGGGCTATAGAGCAAGACCCTGTCTCACAAAAAAGAAAAAAACTTAGGCCAAATGTCAAATTAATTTGTTATGCTTCTCTTTTTTAAATCTGTTTTTTCTTTTTGTTATAAGGCTACCAATCATGGATGACCTAGATGAGAAAAATATTACTTTTTCTTCCTATGTTAGTTTATATAACCCCTTCCCTTTCTCAAAACAAGGAATATTGCAGAATGAGGAGATGAATAATTCACCCAAGTTCACACACATAATAAAAATTTGAAACTTGAGCTTAGTTAATCTGGTTTCAGAGTACACAAAATTCATGACTAGCTTATAGCTGCCTTGTTGTAAGTGATATCATGAGGAGCTATTCCAAGAAAATCTCCAAAGAAACTGGATCTTCATTAATTTTAATATGACGTATTGAACAGATAAATTTATTTTATTTATTGTTTTTATTTGGATCTAGAATACTTCCCAAAAGTCTCATGTATTTGAATGTTGTGGAATATCTATGAATTCCATATGCTGTTAATAGGTGAGCCCTGGCTGAAAGGGGTAGATACTTGGGCTTGACCCAGAGATTATAAATTAGTGGGGCTGAAGGTGGAAAGGTGCAGGCTAACCCCTCTCTTTCTTGCTCACTGGCCTCCTGTTTGCTATGAATAGTTTTTCTCCATCTCGGCCTTTGTCATGCACTTTCACCATTGCCAGCCACCCATGAATGCACTGAAACCCTCCGAACTGTGAGCTACAATAAACCTTTCTTCCCATAAGTTGTGGATATTTGGTTTTCTGTCACAGCAATGAAAAAGTAACTAAGACAGAAACTGATTAGAGAAGTGGGGTCGTTGCTAAGACTTTGCCTGGTGATGTGGTTTAGAAGCCTTTGGAACTGGTTCGAGGAAATAGTTTGGAAAGGTTTCAGGATGTTGACTGCAGAAGCCATAGAATGCTGTGAACCAAGCTTGACAGAGGATTCTCCTCAGCGCTCCAAAGACCTGAATGCTGACAGAAGTACAGATCAGAAAGGCCAGGTTTGAGAAGTCTCAGATGGGAGAGTGGACTCTGTTAGCATCTGGCCTAGAAACCATGTGTGCTATGCTCTGGCCAAAAGTATATTTGTATTTTGCCCCTATCCTGAAAGTTTGCCTGAAACTGAGATTAAGGGTGATGGACTAATTAACCTGGTACAGGAAATTTTGAGGCAGCTTCATGTTAAGGCTGTCTTAGAAATGGACTAAATGCATTTTACACAAGGATGCAGGCATGAGTCTTTGAAGGCTAGGGACAGATTGATATAGTTTGGATCTGTAATGTCCTGCAAAAGCTAACATATTTGGATGTCTATGGATTCCATGTGCTATTAAGAGGTGAAACCTGGATGAAAGGGCTGGATACTTGGGGCTTGCCCCAGAAGGTATAGATCACAGAGGCTTGACCCAGAAGAATATATGTTAGGTTCAATCTTCCTTGTTCACTTGGCACCCTGTTTGCCATGCTGTGAACAGCTTGTCTCCAGCTATGCCTCTGCCATGTGCTTCCGCCACCGGGAGCCACCATGAATGTACTGAGACCTTCTGAACTGTGAGCTAAAATAAACTTTTTCTCCCTTAAGATGTGGGTGATGGCTATTGTCTACAAGCAATGAAAAAGTAATTGAGACACTAAGAGTATGGGTTGGAGGTGGATTAGATTTAGAATGAATATAGCTTGGAGAACTGAATGTGAGAATATCACTGAATTTAATGTGAAACAGATTACATCTCAGAATGAGAGAAAATTGTCTAAAAATGACAGTCATCCAAAAATGAAATGGAAAACTCTAAAGCAAATTTGGTTTCCACTCACCAAAAGCATTCAAGTAAAGTTGAGAAAACCATTTGGCAAAAATATTTTTAAAGCAACAAATGTATAACTTAACCAGAGCGTTTTCCTGGGAACTTCACTTAGTGGTAAGTCTCATTTTGGCTTTTCCAAGAATACTTTGCTCCTACTTTGTATAGGCTATTAAGGAGTTGACAACTCATAATAATGAATTTTAATCATTTAAGCTGTGTTAACAGGAGTAAAATAAAGTGGGATTTTAGATAGTATTCACTTTCTGAACCATTGCCATTACCCTACCCACTTCCATCACCCTCCACCTCAAACTACAAGATGTCACCCTGGTCAATATTATAAATTACTGTGTTAGTTAACGGTGATTTCCCCTCAAAATGATGTGTTGATTGTTTTATTGTATTTCAGTTCACTGGCTATTTATTCAACTCAATTTACTTTGCTTTAAGACTCTTAATCAAGAGCAATTATTTATAGTGTTGGGCTGAAAAATGTTGAATAGCTGGCTTTCTGAACAAATAAATCCATGTTTTTTAGTTGTCAATTTCAGCAATGTAAACAACGTCACCATGGCCAATTTTAAGACACCAGTTGATGCCACTAAGTATAGAGTTGGAGGTGCCACAAAAAATGAGCACAAATTCAGTGGCTTAATACAACACAAGTTTATTGTCTTCCAACTGCATATGTTGGTGGGTCACCGGGTTAAAATGAAGATGGTAGAAGTGTGCACTCTTCTCTGAAATCTCTAAGAAGAATCTCTTGCCCTTTCTGACATATAGAGATTTCTCATACTTCTTGTCTCACAGCCCTCCTCTTCATCTTCTTAGCAGTATAAATCTCATTTCTCTGATTTTGTTTCTTTAGCATGCCCATCTCATATGCAACAGGAAACATTGTGCAGAGTCTGGAGTTATGTGATTAGGTGGAACTCACCAGACTAGTACAAAGTAATCTACAAATTTAACCTTAATCACATCTTCAACTTCCTTTCACCCATGTAAGGCAATATATTCATAGCTTCTAGGAATTAGAATGGGAATAACCTTGAAGACCCCTTATGCTGCTAATAAGTAGTTTTCACGAGTCAGTTGGCACTGGCTCCAACACACATTGAACTCTCTGTGTTCCCATATTTTCAAGACATGCAGCAAAGTAACTTGAGTAGATTTTTCTTTCCTTTTTTTTTTCTTTCTCAACTATGGGGTGCAGTCACTGAGATTTTAATAGCTGTATAAAACGGAATTCAAACAGGAAAAAGCCAAGTCAAGTAAATGTACAAGTGAAGATTTAAAATATGCTATAAGTATTTCAAATTGTTTTATACATGACTTCGCGATGGAACTAAAAAAATTGTATGGATGGCATTTCAGTTAACCCTAGTAAATATTAAAGCAGGAGCATCACAATGACATCATCACAATGATGATAATGACAAAAATTACAAATGTAGGAACAGAACTCAAAATTCAATCTACTACAAAATTTATACAGTTATTTTGCAGGCATTTATCTTTCCTGAAAACTGTTGCTTCTTTTATTAGGACTACCATGTACTTCGGTGACTACAAATACTGCAACCATTATTGCTACTACTATGACTAATAATAATAATAATAATAAGTGATGGTTCCAGGAGAGAATAGCTATTGATGAAGTTCCTAGTATTCCAAAACCAATGTCACCTAGCCTAATCAAACAAATACAGCATCGGAAACTGGAAATTATGTGAACTTATTACCTGTCTTTCTCTAACTTGTGTGATCTTTTTTTGTAGAAAATAGGCATAGTGGTATTTATCTGCTGCATTGAGAAGTTGTGAGTAACTAGAACTCACACTCTGAGAGAGAAAAATAAGTCTTTGCATAGTAAGTTACTACATTAATGCTATGTGTTATGGACCTCAGGTGACTTGCAATTTCTAATACATATACAAAAATTAGGCTTTTATACTCGATTCTGAGCAGGACTCAGTTGTCTCTAACTCATGGGTACGTTATTATAGTGGACTTAGCTGTTTTTCTCTTCTTGGGACATCCTCATTCAGTGAAGTACAGCTTCAGTGTATCACATGCTTCTAATGGCCTATCCTGGCCACAAAACTGCACATTGTAACATACCCAGAGATCAGGAACAGCAAATAGATTCTCTTTTCTCAAGCTGCTAAACTAAGGCTGCCACTGAAAACATTTCTCAGGCTGCAGAGAGAAGGAGAGCTTTATACAAACACAGAAAAAGACCCAGAGTCAGGTATAAGGAAAACACAAAATTTTTGTATAGTGAGTGTCTTAGTTATTTTTTCATTGCTGTGACTTAATACTCAACATCCACAATTTAGGGAAAGGAACATTTATTTTAACTCCCAGTTTCAGAAGGTCCCAGTCCATTCATGGGTGGACAATGCCTGAATTACATGGCAGAGGCTTCATAGCTAGAAGAAAGCTTCTTTGGGCATAGCAAACAGGAAGCCAAGGCAAGCAGGAAACCCAGTATATACATTCTAGTTCTTATCCCAGTGACCTGCACCTTTCAGGTCAAGCCTCAGTGCTCCACCCACAATCTACTACATGACAATAACCCACCCCTCCTAAGCTGTCCCCACTTTCCAATAGGACATGATTTGATAGCTCCTCCTCAATATCCAAATATATGAGATTTTGAGAGACATTCCAAATCCCAACCATAACATTCTCTCTCTCTCTCTCTCTCTCTGGCCCCCAAAAGACTCATGTTCACCATTTTATGCCAATCGCATTTAGTCTTTCTCTAAGGGTTGCCAAAGTCCTAACAGTTCCAACACTGCTAAAAAGTCAATATGATATATCTTCTGAGACTCAAGACAAAACTCTGAATTGTGAGCTTCTGTGAAAAAATAGTCAAACACTTCCAACATACAATGTCACAGGGAAAACATTCCAATTCCAAAGGAAGGATAGAAAGCAATCAGTTCAAAACAAGTTTTAAAACCAATAGGACAAGTGTTAAATTCTGTAGCTTCATGTCCAGGACTTGGGGTAAATTGTGGCAAGATGTGTGCTCCAAAGGGCTTGGGTAGCCTCACCTCTACAGCAATTCCTCTGACCGCTCTGCTCACAGCCTGTGCCCCCTCAGCAGACCATTCATGTTCATGGCCTCTCCAAATTTCTGGGGTCTCCATCGCACCTTATGCTTCATGCACTGCTCCTCCAAGAGGCATGCTGTCTGTCCTCCAAGACCTTCCTCTGAAATGCGGGGGGAAGCTTCCCACAACTCCTGCCTTTGGCAGGCCTCTGAAACCAGCACCATCCACGTGACAACAAGGTCCCTCATTGCCTTGAGCAGCAGTCTGGCTCCATTAGACAACTGATGCTGAGGCCTCTGCGTTCTTAGATGGCTAAACTCCAATACGCTGAACTCTGACAAACGTGTTTCTCTTTGGCCTTAGAGCTTACCCTGGGGTACTCTTCACAGAGCAAAGACTTTTGTCTTTCCACCCTTGAATTGGAAAGGCTGGGGTCTTGTTGACTTTTGAGATGCCCTCAGGGTATCTTTTCTTTAGTTCTGATTCCAAGTATTCGGCTTCTTTTTAAATGTTAATCTCTTTAACAATAATGCTGTCTTTTGTATTGCAGTCCATTTCAGTCTGGCAAAACTGCGAACATTTTACAAGTGTGTTCTTCTGATTTTCACCATAGAATTGGCTGAAAACCACAAGCAGTACTCATGTGATAGTGTTAACTTGGACCTGCATTGTAATTTCCTCTGCCAGATTAAGGAGTCCACTGACTTTAATTTCAGTTTCCGGCAAAGTTTCTGGACAATGGCAAAAATGCCAATGCACTTTCTTCCAGAGCATAATACGCATGGTTTTTAGGCCAATTGGCAATAAAGTCCTCCTTCCCATCTGAAACTTTTTGAGTGTGGCCTTTACATTCCACATGTCTGTGAGTATTCCTCTCGTGGTCTTCTGAGCTCTGACCAGCATCTCCCACCAAGCTTGGCTCGTAGTGCTCTAAGACTTCTGTGGAGAGCATACTCAGACTTTTCAAACTCTTCCTGCAATCTAGTTCCAAAGGTTACCAAACCACATGGTCATGTAAAGTCACAGCAACAACTCCACATCTTTGGTGTCAATTTCTGTCTTAGTTACTTTTTGTTGCTGTGACTCAATACTCAACATTCATAATTGAGGGGATAAAAGATTCATTTTAGCTCACAGTTTCAAAAGGTCACAGTCCATTCATGGGTGGTCAACAATGGTGGAAGAACATGATGGAGGCTTCATAGCTGGAGGAAAGTTTGTCCTGGCATCGCAAACAGGAAGCCTAGTCAAGCAAGAAGGGGGACCTAGAATATACCCTTCCAGATCCTATCGCAATGATGCCGCCCTCCCACATCAAGCCTCAGTGCCCTGCCTTCCAGGTTAAGTTTCAGTGATCAGCTCTCCCCAGATCATATGCTTAGCAATGTGCCACATCACATGCCTGAAATCTACAACACACTATTAATTCACCCCTTCCAACCATGCCCTGCCTTCTAGTGACACACGGTTCCATAGTTATCTACAGCTTCCAGATATGTAAGGTTTTTAGAGGCAATTCTATATCCAAACCGTACCAGTGAGCATGCAGCTCTATTCTGTCAATCACTTTCCCAGATATATGAGTCAATAAACTTTTCTCCAATGAAATTTGTTTCTTCACTTGCAACCAAGAATTACAACTACTATATCTTCTATGTGAAATTTTAGTGCAAGAAATAAGCTGCCTATTTTAATTCATATGAACTTTTACCTTCTTCTAAACTGTAATACAGGAAACACATGTGTGGTACTTCTCAAATGGGGTTGACCTCGTCTGCAAAGAAAATTAACATAAAGAAGTATGAAGAGTTGAAGATTTTGTCCTACTTGCAAGGTAATAAGGTTTTGCACTATTGGTAGAGTTTCAGACAGAGGCATAACACTCATGAATCAAAAACCAAAGACAGTTTGTTGTACCAGGGTCAATGACTAGAAGATCTGCATATTTTCTGGTACTCAATACCCTCATTCCCAGAGAGTAAGTAGCCATTAATAAATACAGTAGTAGTGCTATAATGGAGAAAGGAACTCAAATCTTTGGCAATGAGCATTAAACCTGCCTCATTTTGCCCCAAGATCTTTATTAAATGGTAAACAACCTATTCAGGGGAGGACATCATATTTTCCAAAGTCATTCAGTCTATAAAGTCCTTGTACTCCTGCCTCTGAAATTAAGGAAATTGGTGCCTCTGCTCACAAGACCTACAGAAATGCAAGTCATCCATGGAGAAATATGGCTCAATTAACAACAGAGGAAGAAGTAGTGATTATATATATATCAATAAATATTTGCCACTAAAAAGAATCTTCTAAACTTATTATAAGCTCAATATATAGACCTACCATATGACAGAAAAATGTTGATGTGACTTTTTAAATACTGATTATTTAGGAATATTTAGATTTCCCATGATTATGAACACATTTATTCTGGAAAACTAATAGAATATTGTTCTTCATAGATGGCAACCTGCAATCCAACCCCAGGAACAGAGTCAATGTCAATAAAGAATGGAGAAAAAAGTATGCTACCTCTAGGTCTTAGAAACAGGTTAATCTTATTACACAAGTGAAGTGATTCTCAAAGAGACATACACATAAATAAGATATTATTTGACTATTAAGATAATTTATAAACCAAAATAAGGCCTCTGATCAATGAATTGTGGGAAAAAATATCTCTAAGGTAGAAACACCCATGATCAAGGGAGTAGAGACACAAGGGAGGAATTCAATTGCTCTGTGTCCCAATTCTTCATCTAACCTGTTCCTCTATTGTGTCACAAGAACACTAAAAAACTATGGATGAGACAGAAAAGCCTACTTTTCAGATTCTAGGGACTTCTCTGTTTCACTCAAATATAATTTAAAAATTTTGCAATGGCCTTCAGTAAACTCACAATCTGTCCTCTGATTCTCCAGCTCTGATTCCATTTTCCAACCTAGGACCACTCACATTTTTTTTTCACTTTTGCTTGAACACATCAGACACTTTCTTGCTTCAGAACTTTAGGAATGTTGCTACTTATGCCTGTGTCACAGTTCCCTCAAATATCTTCATTTCTTCAAAACCTTGCTCTACTGTTATTTCACTGATGAACCAGCCATCCTATTTAAGATACCAGCATATACTATCCCATCACACTCCTGTTCAATTGCTTTTATTTTCTCCTTTCCTACAGTACTTGTGTCCTTTCAATATGCCATATAACTTACTAACTCTGACAAATCTGTAATTTGTTTTCTTGATGTTTTTACTAAAATGTAAGCAATATAAAGGCAGGGAAACTTCTTTTTTTCTTATTTGCTTAATGAAATTCTAGGCTACACATATGTGATATTATTCATCAAATATGCTAACAGAGAGGTAAATGAATGTAGTTTCTTTTGTTTAACTTTTTCTACCTTACAACATAAACAAGCTATGGCAACACAAATGAGTTAATCAGCTTTTCTGAATAAAATATAAGTAATAGCTGTATTTAATTCACTAGATTGAATTAAGTTAGGTTATATGTTCAAGCTAATTAGTTCACAACTTGCAATAAAGAGAATGCATTATTAGCTACTAATATTAAAAAAGAAAATATAAAAATCCTGAACCCTAGTTAATAAAAGTGTCAAACTCCATTTAAGGCAAAATATTTCTAGATTTTTCTCCTGAGTTATAACTAAGAACTCAGGCACTAAAAACTAAGAAAGATATTTTCCCCAAATTTATTGGCATGCTAGAATTTGTAGACCCCAAGTTCATTATGTTCCAACTTGGTATTTGTTGTGTACATGAATTTTGTGTCATCTGCAAACTTGGACATCTCATCGTTTACTTGATTTTATAAATTATTGCTTCCTAGTTGGGATGTTCTTTCCTGGAGGAAGAAAGAGCTCATAAGACTCAGTAATCACAGGGGCACATAAGAGAAGCATCCGTGGGGCTGGAGGAATGGCCTAGCAAGCATTAAATTAAAATTCCCAACATCACATAAACCAAGTATGGTGGCACACACCTGTAAGACCAGCACTTGGGAGGCTGAGATTAGCAGGAGTCTAAGGCCAGCCTGGGATCCACAATGAGTTCAGGACCAGCCTGGGCTACAGAGAGAGAACCTGTCTCAAAAAAAAGAAAGTAAGAAAAGAAAATAAACAAAGAAAGGAAGGAAGGAAGGAAGGAAGGAAGGAAGGAACAAAGAAAGAAACAAAGAAAGAAAGAAGAGAGAAGCATTCAGGTGGAGCCCTTAGGACAGAAGTCCCCACCCACCTGCAGAGGTATGCAGCTACCTGATCCTTAGGTGAATCCACAGGTGCAGCTTGTGGCCTGTGGCCTCTGGCCTGCATACTGATGTTGCTTGCCTTGGAGATTTAAGGGCCTTAAATCTACAGGGCAGGAGGAGTACTTAGGAGGGACTAGTCAATTTATCAAAAGGAGTATGAGTTGTAATCTTCACAGAAGCCATCATAGTCCACATGGCAGTCCTGTCCTCGCCATTTAAGAAGGAACATTCTGGAAGCAAGAAGAGAGCCTGATGTGAGAAGAAATGGTGGTGGCTGCTTTTATTTTTTATTTTTTACAATTTATTTATTTATTTTTGAGACAGAGGCTCATTCTGTAGTCTAGGCTGGTCTTGACCTCACCATGCATCCATGACTGGCCTCAAGCTCAGCTCAATTCTCCCGCCTTAGGCTCTTGAAGGCTGGGATTACAGGCAGGTGCCACCACACCTAGTTTATGTAGTGCTGCAGAATTGAACTCAGGGCCTTGCACATACTAGGCAAGTAATCTAACCTGTGATCTACGCCCCAGTCCCTGAATTTGCCTTGAGAAAGAGAAATCCTGAGAACAAGTAAGAGAGAAAACTGCAGAGGAAAGAAAGAAGTGAGTCCTGAAGCACCGCCACGACCCAGAAAGGCGAATTCCACAGCAAGAGAAAGGCAGCAGCGACAAGGCTGACAAGTCCCAGCAGGCAGCACGATTCTCCACCAGTGGTCACCTAAGCTGGAGAAGGCTTTTCAGCAATGTGATTGATTTTTAAGTCACCTATAGGTCTGTAAGCAACCCCTCACCCAGGCTCCTTTAGGTGGCCACTCATTTGAGCTTTTGTAGGTAACCTGTCACCCACCCTGTTATAAGTAACCACAATAAAATCATTAGTTCAAGAGAAAGACTTCAGTGCAATCCATACTTTGACAACCTGCTGTGTCCTATCTGGTGAATAGATGTTGGTGTACACGACATCTTCCTAGAAAAAGTATTTCTGCAACACGGACTTTTGGTATAGACTTGGGACAAATGGAGATACAAATTCATCTGGGCCTATTCACTTACATAATCCCCATCTCCCACAGAGAAGAGGAGACATTAGAGCAGCAGCAGTGGATTTTAGGCTGTTAGGGGCCATTCACCAGTTTCGTATGAATTCCAATAACTGGAATTGTCCACAGGACACTCAGTGGTCTACAAATTACCGATGCAATAAAGCATGGATTGCAAACAGCTATAGAAACAGAGACGGGAAATGGCACGTTTTATGAATTGACCATATAAATGCTAAATGAATACAGAATAAAAAATGAACAAAAAAGTTACTACAAGAAGAAAGAAAAGTTCCGTCCAGATAGCTGCATGGGTCCTGAATGTTTCCCTTTTTCTTAGTCAAGACTTCAATTTAAGACAGCCTAATCCAAAAAGGATGATTTATGAAAAAAGGAAGCTATCTATTTAGAACCCAGGATTAGTGGTACCTTTTATAGAGTGTGAAATCAGAAACGGGAATGTTTTCAATATCTCAGAAATATGGTCAGCCAGCAACCAGACAAAACAAGATGCAGTAGGGAAGAATCTGATGCAACACACGACTCGTAGTCTGTCTTGAGACAAAATTCAAGAGTTTGACAAATTTAATTTTTTCCAGCAGGACGATATGTATTTGAAAGCAGCAGCAAGGTTATTACAGTTCATCAGATAGGGGAACGTTGCAATTCTTGCCACGAGCTAAGGAAGCAGTTTGGTGGAGAGGGCCATTGAGGTCAGCACAAAGGTAGTGGTGTGGTAGGGAAGGAAGGAAGGAAATACATACCAGGAACATGGCTATGGCTCAGTGTTCTAGGTATCTACAATTTAAGGGGTAAAGATTTATTTAGCTCACAGTTTCAGAAGGTCTCACACAGTACCTTTGTGGGCGGCTGGCAAAGGCAGAAGTACATGGCAGAGGGTGGAGGCTGAGGCAGATGCTGTTGACACCATTGTGGACAAAAACCACGTGAGACAGAAGCAAAGCTAATCTCCCGAAATTAAAGCAAGGTTAGATTCCTCCCAGGAAGAAATTGCAATAATGTTTCTTCTTCCTTCCTTTACTTAGCTCACGCTGACAGCCTGGACCATCACACCCAGGATGGGTGCCCATCTGTCTTTTCCTGGCCCACAAGTCAATAACAAACACCTGAAATCTCTGCCCTGGACATACCAATCCCTAATATCAACAAATTGACACATTCTTTCCAGGTCAAATTCCAAGTATCTGCCTCTTCTAGCCAGGCTCTGTCTCCTAATAACACACAGTTCCAAATACTTGAGGTTTTCCCCAGATACCCTAGATCCAAACCATAGCACTCTCCCTATTAACCGAGGCCACATCTTACATTGCTGACCTGGGCAAGGATGTAGGTGTGTAATGGTGTTAAATCCTGAGGGAATAAAGCTGTTGTACAGGTGTGATCAAAATACACTGTGAATGTTTAGATTTTTTTAAAAATCTGTTAAAATAAAGAGACACATTGTTATTAATCCCAATCACTAGCCAGGCCCCATAGTGCACTCTGGGTGAGGTAGGAGGATCACAAATCTGAGCTAAGCCCAGGCAACTTAGGGATTTAGTGAGACCCATTCTAAAAATCCAAAATCCAAAATCGATGGACTGGAGATAGAACTCAGTGTGAAGGTACCAGACTCCATCCCCAACACCAGAGACAGAGAGAATCTGATCACCTTGAAACACACTTATCTTGTCATCTTGGCACTTTCAAAGCAGTTCTATAAATTTTCAGTGTCTTTATAATTTTTTAAATACAGTGACTACTGCTACTAAGTGCCATACAGTGGAAAGATTGGCTCCTAAAAACATTACGATGTGTCCTTATCCACGTTATTCACTATTTCTGGCACTGTGCAATCTCTGGCACTTCCCTAAAGTCAAAATGACCAAGAAATATAAACGATTTGAATCTATTCAGAATATGGAGGCAGCCATGACAGGACCACAAAACACACTCATGAAAGAGGATGTCTTAGTTACTTTTTTGTTGCTGAAATAGAATAGCCAATATCCACAATTTAAGGGATGAAAGATTTATTTCAGCTTACAAGGGAGATTGGTAATGATAAAGTGACGAGCCATGGTGAGAGCAAAGTTCTTCATGGCATGGCATGGAAAGCCAAGCTAAACAAGAAGAACAAGGCTACCCTTCCAGGTCCTGCTCCAGTGATTCACCCCTTCTGGGCCAAGTCGCAGTGTTCTGCTCCCTCCCACCAGGCCTTACCTCTCAACAGCACACTGACATGTTACAGCATCAGATACATGAGGCTTTTGAGGGGACAGCCTAGACCCAAATCATAAAAGAGGACTTTCAGAACTGCTTCAGAAAGTGACAGGAATGGTAAGTATGTTTGAAGCAAGGGACAGTATACTGAAGGGAATTAATGGCAATTTGTCTTTTATTGTATTGAATATTAACATTCACCATATTTTGGTCACTCCTTGCAAGTACACAATAATTCAAAGGCTTTCTACTTTCTTGTCCCCACCCCAAACCTTCAGAACTCTGTGGCGCTTTTGTACTGTTCCCTCGAACCCTCTAAGTGCCTATTATGGGGTAGAAACAGTATTTTCGAGTCCTAGTTAAGATTTCCATAGCTCCTTCTACAAATTCTTAACTGTGACCTGCCCTATTTAGTAGGATCCTCTCAGTCCCACCCTTAGCCCCTTGCCTCACTTTCAACATTGAAGAATGTTGGCGTATTTTTCCCTTCCGTTTAGCTTACAAGAGAGATTTTAGGTGAAAAATGACAGAGATCATTCTAGCCACTGAAAAATAGGGAAAAATAAAACATTACATTGTTACTCCTCTTCATCAGAAGGAGAGTTACAAAAAGAACCAAAAATTGCAATTCAACTTGAAAAGACAATCGTTGTGGAAAAAACAACAGCACAAAAGGGGGGGGGGGGGAATAACAATCTCATGCTAATACTTTAGGAGGGGAAAAACTCACCACTATCCTTAGAGAGCTTCAAAGGAAAGGCAGAGGTAGTTAGAATTTTGTGGATAAGCTATAAAAAAGTTCAAGGGCACAAAATTAAAAGAAATTAAAGGAAATGACTTCCGTTGAATGTGATTTATGACATTAAGATTGAAGTTTCTTTTTACATACTAAATAATATCGTGGAAAAGAAAACAAGGCTTAGTCTCGGTAAAGAATATGAATGTTAGTATTCTTTCCAATTTTAAATTGATAGATGATTTTTGGTTCATTTCACAAAGAAATTCAATCTTTTGAATGAATTATGTGTAAATTAACCAGAAATACTCGTGCTTGGCAATCATTTCAGTCATAAAGTAATTTAGTTTTGTCAGGGTCCTGCTAATTTAAACAAGATGACCCACCCCACACATGACATTCTTGTGTTACTAGCAGATTTTTGGCTAATGTCATCATAATTTCCAAAGGATATTTCAAAAGACAAACACATAGTCATGACATTATTATAACATACTCCACAGCAATCATTCACCAAGACCATCCCAGCCCCTCTACTTTTCCATTCAGAAAATAGCTTCTGGAAGGAATAAAACATTAGTAATAGGGTTCACAGACTAATTAGAATAAGTTATAAAGAGCTAAGCATCGTTCTTTCCCAGAACCACCATTTTTCCTTTGTAGTTCTAGAGGAAGACTTGATTTTTTGAACTGTCTTTACTTCCATCACGTCTTGGGTCAGACTACTTCTGTCCTTCCCTTGGCATTGTGTGAGATGGTCACTAGTGGGCATGATGACAGCATGAGATTGAGTTATGCAGTCGTGAGGGAAAGAAGGGCTGGTGCAGCTGGTTATCATTTCTCCAGATGCCATGGCAGCCAAAGAAGAAATGGTTAGAAATTATAAAAGCAGATTTTTTTTCCTCACAGCAATGACAAGCTTGAGTAGAGAAAACTAAAGGAAAACCATATACCAAGTTCTCATTATGTGAAACAGAAAGTGGGTTTTACAAAAACTTATAAATGATCTTCAAGGAGTTAGCTATAAACAGAAGAATTTTAAAACAAAGCTTTAGTTAGTTTCATCAATTGATAGTGAGGAGAGAAATCATTGAAGAAGTGAGAGAAATTTAAATTAGTCTGTTTTATCAATTTTTTTCTGGGATTATTTTATTTAGTCTTGACAATCAATCTGTCAAATTGATGTTGTTCTATTTAACGTAGGCTTTACAAATCTCAACAAGTTCAACTGTAACTTTTTTATAATCACACTAATGAGTAAGCTACCCTGATATTTTAGTTCATGCAAGGCTGTGTTTGGATAGAGATGCTGGATAATAGCTGAAGCCATGAGTTTGTGTGATCTCTCTTGATGGATGTGGGCAGTGCCAAAATTGGGCAACTGCAGAACAAGTAAATAGCCAGGCAGGAATCCATAACGCTGGCTTTAGGGATGCAGAAGGAACTTTCATTTCACTAGGCCTCGTTGACTTGGTCCTTTTCTTCAATACGAAGAGTCTCCTAAAAATTGGTTCAGAATTTGCCCACCACCAACTGGTTAGCCAGGACACGAGATGGGACAAGATCAACCAGACCCAGAGAATAAATAACAGAATGAAAGACTTACCATATAAATTCATGCTATGCTCCAAACTAGGTCGTTGCTGCTATTTTCTTTATGGTTTTACCCTTTACCTCACCCTCTGCCAAGTTTCAGTGTCTCACAAATGATGCTGTTTCTCTCAAAAAGGAGTTACAGAAAACCAAACCAAGAAAAGTCTGTGTCCACCTTCATAGTTGTAAAGGTCGTGGTTGGATCTTAGATGAGGGCTAGCCTGAGTCTACCCACTACTCCCAAAGTTAAAAGTCTCTGTGTCAGTTATTATGGAAAGTGTGAAGTATCAGTAATTTTACTTTTAAGGAAAGGAGTAGTTTTCTGCCTGGCAGATGGATTAGCAAATAATAAAGTGAGAATCGAGATATTCAGTCTTCTTTCCTTTAAAAGCTATTGCTCCTTCTACAACTGCACCTAACTGAATACCAAAGTGTCCACTTTTGATGAAGCAGATACAAAGCTCATTAATCAATATTTTTTTGTGAAAATCCTTACAGAAGGAGAAGTTGTAGAGATGGAAATCCAGTAAGGCTGCTCCCAAGGAAACCAACTAGGGAAGCAGATAGCCAGAAGAAAGTGCGTCTCAGGACTAAACCAACAACAACAACAAAAATCTAAGGATTAGAGGTAAAAACAAAGTTGGGAACCACAGGCTAGAGAGGTCCTGAGTGAGGTTCTCCCCAGCCCCACAGAAGTCTGAGGGTGTAGAGATATTCCCCAACTGTTTTCAGGTGTTCCTGGGAACAAGAGATTGGCTTGGTGAGACCTCTGAGCCTTTTATACACCCACATATCACAGCACATGCAGAAAAGCTAAAGCTATCTGTCCTCTCCCACATGGAAGATGTGCGAGGGAGCTGTGGAATAGAGTCAGTGAAGCAGCAGTGACATTAAAAGCCACACCATTGGAGAAATAAAAGACAGAAGGGGAGTGTGATCCCTTAATCCCATCAGCCCATGCACATACCTTAAGGCAGCCAGAGGCAGCCAGTACTACAAACACAATTTGGACTGGGTTGTGCAAACTGAGATACGGAGCTGTGTGAGGCTGTGAATTGTGAGAATCTTGCAAGGGTCTACTCTTTTGCCCAGTTCTCTGAAGTTGAAAGCTTGGCCTGCTCAGGATATTAGTGACTGGGGATTACTTGCATATGGAGAAAGACCCGGGGAATTGCAAAAGTGGAGCTATGGAGCAGCAATTACAATATCAGCAATGTCTCCTGGTGAGTTCAGGTAGGAGAGTTGGACCATGCACGTCCCCTAGATATCACCTGGACTGTCTTGGAACACAGCACGTACATGGACAGTTGGGAAATCCCCTGGACCAGTGGCTGGATAGAAGGCTATCAGACTGAGAGATTCAGTGCCCTATAAATGATTATATACAAAAATACAGGAGAGTAACTGGTTTTTATTGGTGCTGATTTGTTTGGTTTTGTTTTATCGGGATTTTTGTTTTGGTTTGCTTTGGTTTTGATTTAGTTTCTTACTTTTTCTGAAATTGATTTGATTTTCTTGTTTAATTTTTATCACTTTTTGGCCCCTTTTCTTCTCCTTCCTTTCCACCTTCTTCTTTCTCTTTTATTTGTTAGTTTCTGAATCTCTCCTTCTTTTGAAAACTCTCTAAACCCTTTTTAATAAATCTTTCTATAGACCCAAAAGCTATACTCTTGTCATTATATTCACAGCTCTCCCAACTCAACTGAATAATGCTTATAGTTCTTTTTCCTATCTGTTATTCTCTGACAGGGTGGGAGTTATGTCGGGCTTTTGTCTTTCATATAAATAGTTCTCTGCTTTCTATTTCATACCTAAAGCTGACTCCTAATCTTAGTCTACTCCCCCTATATAACTATTAACTATCAATAACCTACAAGCATATAGTTAGACTAGTTGAGATACATTACCTGTATACTATTTAGCTATAAATAAATTGGTAATGCAGTTTAGTGTATAATATCATCAATCATGTAGTGGCATCATGAATAAATTCCTTCAATAGACTACCAAACAATTTATATAGGAACCTCCATTGGTAGTTTAGATCATAATTATAAGATTCAGTGGGAATTGGGGATTTGGTTAGCATAAATATATGGCTAGTATGAATCAAGTATGAATATAGACACAAATATACATCACAATATTAAAGAGTGTGTAGTGGATGGACCTAATAATGTGGACAACATCTGGTGGTTTGGAGTAACCTACATAAGCAATATAGAGTTCTATTATTTCAATGTTTTCAATGACTATGTTGTACTACTGACATTAACAAAACATTTTGATAAATCAATACTAGGTTTCAATAAATATATCATGACTATATATTGCACCTATTAGTGTTGTGGGTAGAATATAGAATACTTAAATTGGCTACTCGGTACTGTCAAAACTTGTTAATATTAGATAGTAATGTCTCATTATATAGTTAGATAGTAATATTAGATAGTAATGTCTCATTATATAGTTAGATAGTAATATTAGATAGTAATTGTGATTTAAACTACTAATAGAGGTTCCTATACAAACTGTTTGGAAGTCTGTTGAAGGAACTTATTCATGATGCTACTATCAATAACAATAACGACAATCAATAACATCTGAGCTTCAACTCACTGTGGTAGAACCATGGGTAAATGAGGTAACAAATCACCTACAAAAAGGCCTGACAACCAGAAATCAATCCCAGTGATCTTGCAGTAGAAGAACATATAAACAATAAAATAAAAGAAGTTGATTTACCAGCCAGAAAGTTTACACAAGACATAAAAGAGATATACAGGAATTTCAAAGCACGCATAATAACAAAAACAATAGCCATTAATAAAAAGTTTAAAATTATAAAGAAGAAACAAAGAAATGAAGGCAATTCAAGAAATTATGAAACAGCTAAACAGAAATATTAAAAGAATGAAAGCTGAACTCCAAGATATGAAAAACTCACAGGAAAAAAACAAGCAACCAGCTTGAACACTTTGAGTATAGATTATCAAATCTTGAAGGTAAAGTGGATAAATTGGATCATACAGTCACTGAGTACCATAAAAAAGAAACAGCTGATGAATGACTCAAAGAGAAATGACCTCAGAATTACGAAAGTGCAAGAGAAAACTTAAGACAGAGCAAAAGGTTTAAAGGACACGTGCAATGAAATTATGGAAGAAAATTTCCCAAATCTAAGGAAAGAAATGAACATTGAACTACTGCAGGCGTATAGTACTCCAAATAACTTTGACCAGAATAAAACTTTTCCACAATACACCATAATTTAAATACCAGCTACTCAACACAATGACAGAATATTAAAAGCTGTAAGAAAAAAAAAAGACAGAGGGTAACTTACAAACACAAATCTATCAAGATAACTTCAGATTTCTCAACACAAACCCTAAAGGCCATGAGTTCGTAGTGTGATATATACAAGTGCTGAAAGAACAAAAATGCCAACCCAGACTGCTATATCCAGCAAAACTGGAGAAGTTAAAATTTACCATGCTAAATAAAACCTAAAAAAGATCACATTTACTAGACTAGCATTGCAGAAAATACTTAAAGGAATCTTAGACAAAGAAAGGGAGACTAATGACACCAAAGACTCCGGAGAAAAAGAAAAAAGAGAAAGAGGAGAACGAACTGACAATAGCGTAGATCAAACAATTAACACTGAAATATCATAATGATGGAAGGATGTAACAAATATATCACAATAATAACACTGAATGTTAATGATCTCAACTAGCCTATCAAAAGACACAGACTGGCTGACTGGATTAAAAAAAAAAAATCCTACAAGTTGCTGCTTGCTAGTGACACACTTTACCCACAAGGAAACATGTAGACAGCAAATTTAAAGGGATGAAAATCAATATTCCACGCAAGTGGACCCAGGAAACAAACAGGGGTAGCTATGCTGTTCTTGGACATAGCAGATTTCAAACCAAAACAGATCAGGACAGACAAAGATGTACACTATACACTGATTAAGGGAACAATGCAACAAGAAGAAATCACAATTATCAATATATACTCAAAACTCTGGGGCACCCAATTAAATAAAACAAAAATTATTGGACTTAAAATGCTGTATAGGTCCCAAAACAATTATAGTATGAGGACTTCAACATTCCATTATCAGAGGTAGACAGGTCAACTAAACAGAAAATCAACAAATAAATACTGCAGTTACACTATGGAAAACTGATATCTACAGAGTGTTTCATCCAACATCAACTTTCTCCTCAGCAGCACAGAGAATTTTTACTAAAACAGACCATATTATAGGCCGTAATACATGTTTAAGCAAGTAAAAAGGAGTTAAACTTCCTTGCTTACTTTTGGATCATAGTGGAATAAAACTGAAAATCAACAGCAAAAGAAACAGAAAACATAAAAATGCATGGAGACTAAATAACTTACTACTGAACAAGCAATAGGTCACTTCCTAGAGCTAAGTGATGAGAGAAGCACATCAAATCAGAACCTGTAAGATACAATGAAAGCAGTCCAAAGAGGGAAATCCACAGCTACACATCAAAAGAACAGAGCAAATTAAACTAAATTAAATTAAAATTAGAAATTAAAAATTTAATGATACATTTCAAGTTTCTAGAGAATCAGGAGCAATCTAAATCCAAAAGTAGTAATAGTAGTAATTTATGAAAGAAATTATAATGATCAGAGCAATAATCAACAAAATTAAAACTAAAAACAATGCAAAAAATTAATGAATCAAAGAGCTGGTTCTGAAGAATAAACAAGGTTGATAATTCTCTAGCTAAACTAACGAAAAGAAGAAAAGAAAAAACACATATCAATGCAACTAGAAATGCATTGAAATCACAACAGACACTGCTGAAATTCAGAGAATTATATGGAACTATCTCAAACACCTACACTCCAATAAATTGGAGAACTTAAAAGAAATATATAACTTCCTAGACATGTAAAAAATACCAAAACTCATCAAAGAAGACATAAAAACCCTGAATAGGTCCATAACACACACAGAAATTGAGGCAGTAATAAGGTCTTTACCATCAAAGACAAGTCCAGAACCAGATAAATTCACAACAGAATTTTTTTAGTACTTCTGAGAAGAGCTAACACCAATGTTTCTCAAACTGTTTCTTGAAGTTGAGAAAAGAAAAAACACTGCCAAACTCCTTTTTGGCAGCTAGCATTACCCTGATACCAAAACCAGGCAAAGGAAATAAAATTACAGACAAAACTTCTTAATAAATATAGATACAAAAATCCTCCATAAGATACTTGCAAATAGAATACAGAAAGTTTTACCAGAAAGATCATAAGCCATAATCAAGCTGGCTTCATTCCTCGATGCAAGGTTGTTTTAACATACATAAATCATTCAGTATAATGCACTACATTAATAAAAGCAAAAATGAAACCCACACGATCATCTCAATCGATACAGAAAAAGTCTTTGACAAAACCCAGCATGTATTCATGATAAAAAAAAAAACCTGGAGAAAATAGGTGTAGAAGTTTCTTGCCTCAAACTGAGAGAAATCATGTATGCCAAACCTACTACAAATATAATAAATGGGAAGAACTGAGAGCATTTCCCCTTAAATTAGGAACACAACAAAGCTGTCCACTTTTCCTACTTCTATTCAACACAATCCTCAAAATTCTTGCCAGAAAAATCAAGTAAGAGAGTGAAATAAAGGGAATATGCATTTTTAAAAAAGAAGTCAAACTCCTTATTTTCAGATGATGTGATTACCTACATAAAAGACTCCAAAAACTCCACTACAAAACTCTAAGAACTACTTAACAAATTCAACTAAACTGTAGAATACACAAGCAATACTAAAAAAAAAAATAGCATTCCTTCACACTAACAATGAACTCGCTCAGAAAGACCTCAGAAGAATAATCTCATTCTCAATAGCCCATCAAAAAGTTAAAGACCAAGGAATAAACCTAACCAAGGAAGTGCAGGACCTCTACAAACAAAACTATATTATACTGAAGAAAGAAATTGAAAAAATGGAAAGACACCCTCTGTTCTTGGATAAGGAGAATTAATATAGTCAAAATGACTATCCTGACTAAAATAATAAACAGATTAAAAGCAATTTCTTTAAAAACACCAACAACCATTTTCACAGAACTTGAAAAAAAAACAATCCTTAAATTCTTATGGTCCAGAGAAGACATAGAATAGTCAAAACAATCCTGAGTAACAAGACAAAAGCAGGTGGCATTACAATTTGAGACATCAAGTTATATTACAAAGAAGCATTTATATAAACTATACAGTACTGGCACAAAAAAAAGACAGGTTGACCAATGGAACAAAGATGAGGATAGAAAGACAAACTTAAGTATCCTCAGCAACTTCATCTTTGATAAAGGAGCCAAAGCATACACTGAAAAAAGGTGCCTCTTCAACAAATGGTGCTGGCAAAAATGGTCATCCACATGCGCAAGAATGAAGTTAGACACACACCTGTCACTGTGCACTAAAAGTAAATCAAAGTGGATCAGAGGCCTAGCTATTAAAACAGAAGCACTGAATCTTCTAGGAGATAAAATAGGCAAAAGCCTAAAAGGTATAGGCACCCAACACAAAAGAAATAGCCCCAGAATCAACAAATAGGATTATACCAAACTGAAAGTTTCTGGATGGCAAAGGAAATTATCAATACAGTGAAGGGTGAACTAATAGAATAGGAAAAAATCTTCACCACCTATATCTTAGACAGTAGGCTAATAACTAAATATGCAAGGAACTAAAGAAAAATAGACCTCTCAAAATCAGACTTGATTTAAAAATGGGCAACTGAAATGAACAGGCATATCTCAGATGAAGAAGTTAAAGTGGACAGCAAATACATGAAAAGATTTTCAACATCCTTAGTCATTAGAGAAATACAGATCAAAAAATCTCTAAAGTTTCATCTAACCCTAGAGAGAATGGCATATATCAAGAACTCGAACAGCAATCAATGCTGGTGAGGCTGTGGGATAAAAAGGAACTGTCTTATACTGCTGGTGGAATTGTTAATTGGTAAAACCACTGTGGAAGGCAGTATGCAAAGTCCTCAAGTGGCTAAGAGTAGATACTTCATTGAATCCAGTGATAACTCTTTTGAGTGTCTTCCCAAAAGAGTTAAAAGCCAAATATAACAGAGAGACATGCATAGCCATGTTTAAAGTAGCGCAGCTAACAATAACTAAAATGTGGAAGATGCCAAAGTATCCAACGACAGACCAATGAATAAAAAAATCATGGCCTATGTGCACAATGAAGTAGTACTCTTCCATGAAGACAAATAGATTAGAGGCTTTTGTAGGTAAATGGATGTAACTTGAGATCATCATGCTCAGTGAAGTGAGTCAGATACAGAAGGTTGAATAGGTTGAATATCATATAGTTTTTCTAATATGAGAAACTTAGAATACAATCATTCTATAAAACAACAGTTATGACAGTGAGAATTGTGGAGGGATGGGGAAGCTGTAGGAGGGCCAATAAGGGGAAGGGGAAGAGATTATAATTTTGATGTGATATATATGTGTACAAAATACTAAAGCTCAATGTAAACATTGGCAGCTGGCATTGGTGGAAGTACATGGTAGATGTCCAGTAGGAGCAAAAGCTATTCACAATACAACAGACAAGAAGCCACACAAGCAAAGAAAGGCAGAGTTAGCATGCATCCCTCCATATCATGCCTCTGTGACCTGATCCCTCTAGATCAAGCTTCAGTGTTCCACCCCTTCAAACCAGGCCCCACCTCTCAAGTTTTCATGGTTCTATAGGTACTCCACAACATCCAAATACATGAAGCTACTAGGGAACATTCCAGAGGCAACCCATAACATTCCACTCCAGCCTTCAAAATATTCATGTTTACCTCCTTACGCAAAATGCCTTTAGTGCTTCTCTGAAAGTTGCCAATGTCTTAACAGTTCCGGTGCTGCTAAAAACTCCAAGTCTAAAGTTCCCTCTGAAACACAAGGTATATTCTTAATTTCAAGCCCTTATGGAAAGCAAAGAAAAGTTAAGTATTTCCAACATATGGAGGCAGAGATTAAATATTCCCATTCCAAGAGAGAGGAATAGGAGGACAGAAACCAATCAGATCAAAGTAAACACAAAAACCAAAAGAGCAAGCACCAAGTTCTGCAGTTTCATTAAATCTTTTGCTCTCTGTCCAGTATCCTGTGTGACCTGTGCTGAAACGTGAACTCCAAAGGCTTTGAGAAGCCCAGTTCCCAAGGCATTGCCCCTGGCTGCATCCTCCATGGCTTCTCTTTTGGGCTGGCTTGTTACAACCTGTAGCCTTCCACAGCAGATGATTCATATTCGTGGCATCTCCAAATTTCTGGGGTCTCCACCGAATCTTAGGCTTCTGCTTCACAGTCTTTACAATTTCACACACTGTCCTCCCGGGATCATACCACTTGACCTCCAAAGCCTTCTTCTGATATCTTTTATAGTGTAGATCTGGCTAAATGCTATAAACAATACTCATAACAAAGCAGAAACATTGCCCTGACTCAAAATCTCCTCCACCAGATTAAGTAAACCATTGCCCTCAATCTCAGGTCCAGGCAGTCTCAGGACAAAGACAAAATGCTGACACAATTTTTGGAGCTATAATAGATCAACTGCCAATAACGTCCTCTTTCCATTTGAGAACACTTGGGATTGGTCTTTTTGATCTACACATCTCTCAGCATTCTAGTCCTCTGAGCTCTGACCAGAATTCCTCCATTGACACTGCTTACAGCATTCTAAGACTTCTGTAACCAGTATCTTCAAACATTTTCAAACTATTCTTGCCAACCAGTTTGAAAAGTTTCTAAACCACATCAACAGGTAAAGTCACAGCATGGATTCCATTTTTATCTTAGTTACTTTTCCATTGTTGAGACACAAAACCCAACATGCACAAATTAAGGGAGGAAGGGTTTATTTTAGCTCCCAGTTTCGTAAGGTCTCAGTCCATTCGTAGGCAGCTGGCAATGGTGAAAGCACATGTAAGAAGCCCAGTGTGAGCAAAAGCGGACAGGAGGTCACATAAGCAAGGAAGGGTAGAGCTGGTGTACGTTCCTCCAGGTTATTTTGACTGATCTTCACCTTCTGCCTCAAGCTCCAGTGTTCTGCCTCCTTTTGGGTTGGGCCTCACTGCTCTGCTCCTTCTGAACAGCCCCAACTACCAAGAGCGCGTGGTTCCATAGGTATTCCATAGCACCCAAATATATGAGGCTTTTAGGGAATATTCCAGATCCAAACCATAACACTATCTTCCTTCTCTCTCTGCTTCATAGATGCCATGAGATGAGTAGTTTTCTTTCATCATGGCCACGTGTGTCTTGAAGCAAAACTTGGACTGTGCCCTCTGAGACTGTGAACCAAAGTGGACATTCCCTTCATTAAGTTGAAGATAATCAACTATTAATAAATACTTTGTTCAAGCAAGTGACTGCTACAGATTTGGTACCAGGAGTGGGGTTGTTACCATGCTTGTACCTGACCACGTGACTTAGAAGTTTTCAGAACTGGCTTACAGGTGGAGTTTCAAGAGGTTTCAAAAGGTTTGAAGATGTTGGCCTTAGAATGCTATTAGCAATACTTGATGGGCAAACTTCTTGATGGAATCTCAGAAAAATGCTGATAGGAATATAGAGAATAATGGAACAGGACTCGATGGAAAGCAGAGACCACATGTTTTTCACTCTGGCAAAAAAAAAAAAAAAACTTGTCTGTATTTTGCTCATGTCCTAAGGTTTTGTGTAAGGCTGAATTTAAAGATGATAGAGTAATTAATTTGATAGAGGAAATTTCAGGGCAGCTCAATGTTCAGATTGTGCTGGCTGGTTTTAGTCACAAGTCTTCTAGAAATCAGAAAAGGGAAAGATTGTTGAATCATTTGAGGAGCTTTCAGCTTTAACAGAAAGGAAACACCTGCAAAATTGAGGCCATGAAGAACATGGTTGCAAGAAAAAAATAGCATTAAAAAGAAGCCAATTACTTTACTTACATCAGGACAACAGAGAAGGTGACTTGAAAGCATCTCAACGATCAATTTTTAGGTTATTTGCTTTAAAAATTAATCATTTTGCTTAAAAGTTGTTGGTAGCCATTACTCAAATAAAATGCCCTCGATTTTTCAGTAATAATAAGTACCTACTTTATTGGCTTTGTGGCAATATAAAATTTAAAATATAACAAAATGTTGCTGCTATTATATCTCAGGATAAAGAGTAGAAGGTTATTGTTAGTTGGGTTTTCCACATCTTCTACACAGAGAATTTGTTTCACTTGTATTCAGAAAAAAATGAAATATTATTAGTAAAGTGAGCTCATTTACATTATGCACATTGTGCTCTGGGGTTGTTAAACTGTACCATTATTTTTTCAGAGAGGAAAAAATCCCAGAACTTTCTTTCAGATGGAAAAAATAAAGTTTATAGAAAATTATATAACCAAACTCTGGTTGGCACCCTACTGAAAGAATTCTCTTTGAGTGACTTTTATGACCCATAATATTAATCCAACACATTTCCATTTTCCCTGCTCTGGGTGGCACATTAAGTCTCTCTCACTAGTTTCCAGGGAGTTCTGTGCAAGGACGGGATTTTTAGGGAAAAAACTAAGACCTGCCTGAGCAGGCAACATGCATCTTCCTTGGTGGCTCTCTTCATTGTTTGCAAAGTACATAAATGATTTGTAGCCAAATAAGCATTTATTTATTACATTATTTATAATGTCTGTAGGTTGAAAATAATGAGGGTTTCATTTAGACAAAAGCGTGCAGAGGGTTTTCGTAACACAGAAGATTTGGAAAAATAAAAGTTTTGACATCTAACTTACAATGAGAGTACTGAGGTTAATAAAATTGGGTTGTATTTGGGTTTTTTGATAAATAAGTAGATTTCAGCTGCTTTCATTGTAAAAAAAAATTAACCACACCAAATGATAATAATGTACTTCTTTGTAAGAACCATTTTTCTGTCTGTATGTAAACCAGATAGTAAATCTCAAAGCGATATCATTTACTCCAAGACGAAAGCACTCATTACTCTGTTTCTCACCTTTAGTCACTTGTCCTACTTGAGACACAGAAAAGCCTCTTCTTTTGTTGTTGTTTCTTTAAGATTCTTTTAAAATGATTATTCATTAAAAATTATTATATGTGTTTGTTCACGACAGAATTTACAAAAACCAATTTCTTAACTGCATGGAGGACTTCCCACTTGATTCCTGTTGGCATTGACTCTGCTGCTTCATGAAATAATAGAAAACCTAATTTTTAACTGTCATATATTAATGAATGAAAGTCAAAAGTTACAGTCTTTGACTGGGGAAGGGATGTAGCTTAGAGTTTGGAGTGTTTGCCTAGCAAGTGCAAGACCATGGGTTCAAATTCGCAGCACCACAGAAGCCTGGCATGGTGGCACATGCTTGTAACTTCAGCACTTGGGAAGCTGAGGCAGGAGGATTGCTTTGAATTCAAGGCCACCTTGAGCTACATATTGAGTTCAGGATCAGCTTGGATTGTAGAGCAAAACCCTGTCTCAAAAAAAAGCTTTCTTCTTTTTTCAGTTTTTTTCCAACTATGTAAGGGAATGTTAAGCACTATTTATTTAAGTTTGTGATTTTTAGATTTTGTTTTCTAAAATAAGTAGTAATGTCAGAGTAATGCAAGACTGTACATAAAAATTTGATCAGAACTGTTGATATTAATGCAGCAAGGAAACAGAAATAAAACAAAAATTTCATTATTTAGTTCTTGATTAGAACCTGGACGCTGAGTTTCACTTTACTGTATGATTTAAAGACAACTAACTTTCATTTTATTTAAGTACATGGATATTAACATCCATTTAAACCGAGTGAAATGGTATCAGTCAAGAAAATATTAGTGGAAGTAGAGGACTGAAGACCCTGAGTTCTTTTACCCAGGACCGCATGATCTCAGCATGGGGACAAACACCTGTAATCCTAGCACTTGGGAGGCTGAGACTGGAGGATTGCTCGAATCTGAGGCTAGTGTATACATAGGTGGTTCAGGATCTTCTGAGACTACCGAGCGAGGCCTTGTAAAAAAAGTAGAAAAAAAGGGAAAATATTAGCAACCAGTAATGCCTATTATAATGTAGAAATACCACCTTATTTTAATAATTTTTATTTTTTATTAATAGACCTATTATCTAAACGTAAACATTTATGCATACAAATTGAATAAAATATAAAAGATATACCCAATATGGTAATATTTTATAATGAATGTATTAATAAAGGTTTTACTAGATAGAATACCTAGGAATCACTCCTTTGGTTTAACTGCAATGTCCAAGATTCTGATAGGGTAATTTTCTTTGTTTGCTTGTTCACTATCATTGGTTTGATACTGAGGATCTAACCCAAGGCCTTTGTATCAGGATATATTTCCGGCTTCTATTTTTCTTTGATTTTGAGTCAAGTTCTTGCTAAATTGCTCAGGCTGCCCTCAGAGGGCAATTCTCCTGCCTCAGCCTCCCAGAGTTCCAGGATTACAGGCCTGTGTGACCAGACCAAGCTATAATGCAGTTGATTTTTGAAATTCATACAATCATTGATTATAGAAACAATGTCCTCCTAATAATTAAAGAATAATATTCCAAAAGACTCACCCAAGCTCTGCAAGAGCCATCTAGATGGCTAATTTAGCTATAGTCCCTTTAAAATTAGAAATGCCTTGTTGAACATATGCAGATACAGATAGATACAGATTCAAAAATTGTTTTCTTGGGGGGGGGGTTGCCATTGGAATTTTAGTAAGAATTGTGTCTAATGTATATACTGTTTAATGCATTATATGCATTATGATATATACACATATATAGTACATTCATATGCAATTTATTCATGGAAATTGTTTCCTTACCTTAACTATTATAAAGAGTTCTTGAATGAACACAAAAGTGAGAGTATAACTTCATGAGATGATTACTTCAACTCCTTTGTGTATATATCCAGAAAAAATGTTGTTTGTGCATCATGGTAGATGTATATCTAGTTTGATCAGGATCCCCCATGCTGGTTCTCATAATGGCTGTTTTCGGTCTGCGTTCCAACAACAGTCTGCCAGGATTTCCTTTATTCCATACCCTTGCCACTGCCATCACTTTTTTCATAATAGCTATACTCGTGAGTGTGATGGGTAATTTCATAATGGTTTTAATTTTGCATTCTTCTGAAGATTAGTAATGTTGAGTACCTTTTTTATATACCTATTAGGTCCTTTTTATATCATATTTGGAGAATATCTGTTCATATCCTTTGCCAATTGCTTAATCAGATTGTTTTCCTCTTATTAAGCTATTAAAATTTTTATAAATATTTTACCAGAGATAAGACCTGCAATATTTTCCCCAGTTCATAGGTTTCTTTTTTATTGTTTATTTCATTTGCAGTACAAAGATTTTTAGTTTGATGTAGTCCCCTTATTTATTTGTGGTTTCATTGCCTGAAATTTTGGTCTGTTACCCAAAAGTTGTTGCCAAAGACAATGTTGAGATTTTTCTCTATGTTCTATTCTAGAATTTTTGTTGTTTAAGGTCTTACATTTAGAATTCTTTTGATTTTAGGTTATTTTTGTGTAGCTATAAGGTAAGGGTCTAACTTTACTCTTTTAGATGTGAAAATCTAATTTTCCCAGCACCATTTATTGAAGAGTATATTCCCATGGTGTACTCTGATTGAAACAGTTGACCACATATATTGATACATATTTATAGACAATCTATTATATTCCATTGGTCTATATGCCCACTTCCATACCTGTATATTTGCTTTAATTACAACAACTTTGCAATGTAATTTTATGTTAGTAAATATGCATCTCCAAATTTATTTTTCTTTTTCAGAATTGATTTAGTCAGGGTGTTTTATGATGCTACAAAAATTGTAATACTATTTTCATTATATGAATGAAGAATGCCATTGGGATTATAATAGGAATTGTGTCAAATCTGTATATTGCTTTGGGTAGTATGGACATTTTAATAGCACCAATTCTTCACTTCCATGAGCATGTGACATCGTTGCGTTTATTTGTGTCTTCTTCAGTTTCTTTCATAAATATTTTATAGTTTTCAATGTACAGATCTTTCACCTTAAATGCATTCCTGGGCTTTCTATGTGTAGAAATACTTCTTATTTCTGTTTACTGACTTTGTGTTCTGCAAGTTTCTGAGTTCACTTATGAGTTCTGGGGTTTTTGTGAAATCTTTAGGAGCTTTTACTTGTCATATGCAAGTAGGAATAATTTTTCTCCTCATTAATTGTAGGTGCTTTTTACCATTCTTTCTTTGTCGATTCCTCTTGCTCGGTACAATGTTCAGCACCTCCTCAGTAGTATTTCTCTTGCTCTGTACAATGTTGAATTCAAGCGGGGAGAGTGGATATCCTTATCTTAAACCAAAATTTAGTGGAAATGACATTGTTTCTCATTGATCATGATGTTAGTGCAGGGAATTCTGTGTGTTTGATATTTGTTTTTGTTTCTTAATATATGATTCTTATGTTAAGGTACTTTATCTAAACTATTAGGAGGAAAAATTCATCAAAAGAGAAAGTTTGACTTCATCAAATGTCTTTCGTGCATCAATTGAGTTGCTCACATTGTTTTTGTCACTTATTCTGTTAACATAAAGTTTTATGCTATTTTATGCATATGCTGATCCAGGCTTACTTGACTGAAATAGATATCATTTGATCATAATATGTTTCTTTTTGATATGGTGTTAATATTTTACTGAATATTCTTGCATCGATGCTCATCAAAGATATTGATATGAAAATTAAACAGTATACTCTAGAACAACCAATGGGTTAAAGAAGAAGTCCATGGAAAAAATCTTAAAATATCTTGAGACAACTGACAATGGAAAGATAATATACCAAAACTATGGGATGTAGTAAAGGCAATTCTAAGAAGTTTGAAGTAATAAATGCCTACTTTTAAAAAAATTCAGACAAATAATCTAATATTCTGCCTCAAGAAGTTAATAAAAGAACAAACTAAACCCAAAGTTAGCAGAAGGAAGAAACCAATAAAGATCAGAACAGAAATAAATCAAATAGAGAATAGAAAAAACATAGGAAAAAATCAATAAAACTTAGCTTTGGGTAAATTTATTTTTTCAAAAATCATACCCGTGGTTAGACTAAGAAAAGAAAGAAGACTCAAAAAATAAGGAATAAAACTGGAGATATTACAACAGATGCTTCACAAATAAAAAGAATCATAAGAGACTGTTATGAACAATTAGATGCAATGAACTTGACGACCAAGAGGAAATGGATAAATATTAGGAAAAATGCAACCTATTGAAATTGAATTAAGAAGAAATAGAGAACGTGGACAAACCAATAATAAAATAAAGAGGTAGAAGAAAAGAACTTTATGACAAAAAAGTCAAGGACCAGATGGCCTCATGACTGAAATCTACTAAACATTCAAAGAAGAATTACTGCTAATATGTCTTAAAGTCTTTCAAAAATAGAGCTAAAGGGAATATTTCCAAACACTTTTTATGAGGCTAGCATAACTTTGATACACAAGCCATTCAAAGACAAAAAAAATTACAGTTCATATATTTTAAAATTCAACATGAGAAGGTTACTACCTCGTGTGTATAAGAAATATGGAAGAAATGTATGTGGATCTCCATAAGCTACTTATTCTGTCAAGTAAAAGAACGTTTTCAAAGCAATATTTCCAAAAACATTTTTGCATTTGCTTTTAATTTCCATGGGTAATAAGATCTGTTATAAAATTACTTCCAAAAGATGTGAGAATTGGATTATTCAAATTTGTTCTGTAACTTTGGGGCTATCTCTGCTTTATATAGTGTAAAGAAAAATTGTATGATAGTGGGTTATCTTGTTTATTTGGTTCCCTTTGTTAATGACACTGCTAAAACCTGTCTATTGAGTTGCATTGACTCAAATATCTAAGGAATTTGTTGAATTTGTTGAATTTTTTCAACAACTTCTTATTTGCTGTTAATAAATATTAATTTGGAGTATACAAATAAATCAGACACAGAAAGTGAAATATTGCATGATTTCTCTCCTATAAAAAATCTAAAATAGACAGATGAGAGAAAGAAAAAAGAAAGAAAGAAAGGAAGAAAGAAAGAAAGAAAAAGAAAGGAAGAAAAAAGAAAAGGGAAGTGGTAGAAGGCAGTAAAGGAGGCTTCTTGGAGATGGGAAAGGGGATAAGGAGGGGTCAGGGAGAGTACAATGATGGAAAACAGTCAAGACGTTATATGAATATTCCAAATACCCAAACAAATACCACTTTCACACACCAATAAAATAAAAAAGGAAAATATGAGAGTACAATGATAACCAGAATATGAAAATCATATAGTAGAATATCTGTGTTTAGGATAAAACAATCATCACAGTCCAGCTGTCTTAGTTACTTTTTCATTGCTGTGACTCAATACCCAACATCCACAAACTTAAGGGAGGAAAGGTTTATTTTTGCTCACAGTTTCAGGAGGTCACAGTCCACTCAGAAGCCCCCAGCGGTAGTGGAAGTACATAGGAGAGGCAGAGGTGGAGGCAGCTCCTCACGACGTCACAAACAAGAAGCCAAGACCCATCAAATCCAGTCTCTCCCTAGAGGAAGAAGCTGTAGCAATCTTTCTTCTTCCTTCCTTTTATACAGTTCAAGCTCCCCGTTGGGCCTCCCACATCTGGGTGTGGGCTCTTCCCTCATTCGCTGACCCACAAATCACTCACACTCTAATCCAGGTTGATTCCTAAACCTTGATCCAGGCTTGGTTGCCAATTGCCTCAAGCGGACATAATCTCTCCATTGGTCACACCAGCCCTTTTGGAAACACTATACTAGATAGGTGTTTGGGGATCTTGGGACATGTCTGCTTATACACAGCTCTCTGACTTACTAGTATCATGACCATGGTATATTTTCTTTATCTCACTGAGTTTCTGTTTCTTGTATATAACATATATTTCATGATAGAGTTACTACTTATAGTTAAATGGCATAAAAGATACAGAACACTTGTCACTGTATATAGCATAAAGGCTCAAATCACTTTCTGCTGGCTTTTCGTTAAAAGAAGTTCACAAAACTAATTGATCAGAGAGATTAAAAATGGAGGGAAATGTCACAGCAGAGGTTGAATAGAGAAAGCTCTTAGAAAATCCTGAAAAAAATTACCAACAGTGACAGCATAATGAAATTATCCACTATATAACTACAAAAGCACAATAGAAACTGAGAAATTCATTATGCTCCAAGAAAAAGAAAATCGCAGCAATTAGAAAAGAAGATAAGGCTTGATTACAGACTCAAAGAATGCAATATCGAGTTTCAGAAACAAGCCCTCATTCCTTCCATGGCCCCCTTCCCTGGAGGAGAAGCTACGTTGGCATCCATCCCTCACAAGAACAACACGTTTTGAAAAGGTCTTTTTCCCAGCTGTGAGTGAAGACTTTGTTTCAGGGCCAGGTTGTGTCTCCAGATGTAGTTCTGGCTTTGGGGTGGTCGTGGGTGCAAAGATTCAAATTTTGTGAGGCTAAAATAAAACTATTCTTCTGCAAGTGTTTATTAATCAACTTAAGCTATCTTTTTAAGGCAATAAGTAATGGGCATATGATGATTAGAACTGCTTTTCGTAGGTAACTAAAGTCTGGCTCAATATATGTGGGATTTTTATTCACAAGGAAAGACCCACAATTGAATTCTTCATTCCTTAAGCAGCAAGGAAAATAATTCTCTTTTAAAAGGTATAGAACCCTGAGATCTAAGTACATTTCAAGAATTAGCTCATGTTTGAGGATGTATTCTTCTAGTATTTTAAATAGAATAAAATTGAATAAACCTAGATACCAAACGGTTGAATTTCATGGAACTTCCGATCTTATGAAACACAAACACATTTGGAGTCAGAAAAACTTCCCATATATTCAACATTTAGTCTGAATTTGTACATATAAAAATATTTGTAATGTCTAAAACATTCCCAGGTGTTTGCAACCATTAATAAGTGAAGGTGTTTGCAGAACATTGAGCCCTTGGGCAAGACATAAAATTTAGACCCATTTCCAACCCCCCCCCCCCCAAAAAAAAAAAAACTGGAGAACTTCTTTATAAGTAAATCACATGTTTTCAAAATAAAATAATAGTGTAATTACAGGAATTCTAGGATAAGGCAGAATTTGTAATCTTGAACCATACCATAAAAATTAGTTTTTAAACTTTATCACATTGCATTAAATCAAGTATTTTAGCATAGATTTCATAATTTTAGGTCCAAAAATGTGTTTTGTTTCAGTATGTCAGAATACTCATTCAGAAATACATCTGTCCCCTTCCAATCCAACCAAAATCCCACATTTAAGCACACCTACCCTTCAAGCTACAAAAAAAAAAATTGAATAAAGTGTTTTCTTCAAGACATTTATTTCTAAAATGATACTTTGAATGTTTATTTAACAATATTTAAAAGGTCATACATTTTGGTTTGATCAAACTAGACTTGTATTACACTTACCTTTCACATTTTTCCCCACTATTTTTATTAATATACAAATGTAATACATAGTATTTACAATGGATTTGGCTGTTTCATACACCTATGTATCATATTGACTTTACAATCCCTTCCCATTTTCTACCCTCCCACCCCCTTCCTATCCCTTCCCCCAATTCCGGCTATCACTTCATGAAGTGATAGCCTTTCACATTTTAAGGAACTGTTCTTGCCAGACTGCCCAATTTCTGAGATTGTGTGCAGCTTATTATCTTTGAGGGTTCATTTTCTATCTTGACTGAGGTGGCCTGCTTTGAATAACAAGCCTTAATACTTTTACATTACTCTTGAATTAAAAACTTCTGGGTATGAAACCCTAGCAAGTACCTTAAAAATCAGTTTCATCTCGTGTTACGTAAACTCTCATTTACATATTTTGTTCTGGTGTCTAGTTGCCACACATTTAGCTAATCGATAGTTGTTCGTTGAGGAATTAGACTTTTCTACCAGGTGGTCTTGATATGAGTCAAAGCCAGGAAATTGATGCTCAATTTCCAAAACACCGTATGCACACAAAATATTTAATCCTATTAATTATGGACTTCAATTCTCTAAACTGATAGTGTCTCTCATAATTTATTGTTTATATAGCTATGGTCTTGTACTTTCTCACATCACTCATAGAGTTGAAATTCTGATGAGTTAGTTTCATTGATGTGACCATTAATTACAGAATCATCTCAGCTGTGATCATTCTGATTGTGAGGTAATTTCATGATATAGACCGTTTGCACTATTTTGTAATTAGGTGCCATTCCTGCGCACCCTGGAATCCAATGAGCTCATCCTGCCATTCTATCGAAGGAAAATGTATTCAAGAATTGCAGCACCACAGCTGACTCAGGTATTACCGGAAAACAATATTTAGTGAAGAAAAATTTTAACTGTACTGTAAAAATAAGTTGCAGTCATTACTACTAAAATAAGTTTGTTATTTCTCAATTAGTCAAATTAGCAAGATGCAATTTCAAAGACATAACCTCCCAGCCCATCTTGAGAAATTCACATGAAAAACTCAAGCTGCGGAGGCCACATGATCTCCAGCACAGCCCAGTTCCTCTTGTTGACACACACTCATTCAACATGCAGATGGTAAACCAGCACAGTGGGCCACAGCAGAGCCCTGAAGCCGCAAAAACACACCTAAAATGTTGGGCTCAACTTTCAAAAGACGCTCTGGCGACACTGGCTGGTCATAGTGCTTGTAGTCAGGTATAGTGAGTGCTCTTGGTAAAAGATTTCAGCATGATTTAGACATCACTAAAGAAGAACTGTAGGCATTTATTAGTAATAAAGTTATCTATCTGTAAGAAAACATAGAGATACCATCTGCTAGCTGGTACTGCTGATCTAACAATGAAAATTTTATACCTAGTAATGAAAATTTTTCAGTTGAATTAAATAACATAATGTGTGTAGAACAATGAACAACATATAATTAATGTCATTATTAAAAATGTTTTATTTTTAAGCTGAACTCTGTGGCACAGGCCTGCAATCCCAGTGCTTGGGGAGGCTGAAGCAGGAGGATTGAGTTTGAGGACAGCCTAGGCTACATACATAACCAGTTCAAGTCCCACCTGGACTGCATAGTGAGACCTTGTCTCAAAATGGACCTGTCCTCTATCCAAAGATAAATAAAGCGTCTGTAGCCTTCCATATAGGTTTCAACAACTACTGTTATTTGAGGGGTATATTATTAAGGGTTGATGATCTCTTATTGGCTTTACTGAAACAACTTTAGCAAGTCTTCATGTGTATAATTCCTTTTTCTCAATTCTATTCCCTTATGCCTGGTGTCATTAGTGAATTTTTCTATGCCACAATTCATTTTATGTGACTTCCCTGAATAGAATTCTTCAATAGATTTTTTTGTCAATTTAGAATAAAATCCAAATTTTACTGGAAGGACATACAAAAGTTTTTAACATCTGGTCCCTGATGATATCTCTATTCTTTACTTTGGATTTATAAGTACTTGACATTTTCTGAAATAAAATTCCTAATGAGGTGGAAAAGTTACAAAATGGGGTTGGGCATTCAGAAGAACTGGATGATGAGATGATTCTCTGCTGATATATAGCAAGTGGCAGGTGTGCCTTCTTAATGATACATAAACTATTGTGAATGAAAGCATTTGGTGAGTTTTTGGGCCACATCGAATTGGCAATGAGGCATGTTCAAGGTCAATACCATGAGTATTAACTACAGGGCAGAGACCTAAAAGGGAGAACAGAGAATACAGGAACAGTGATTTGGGGAGAAAGCAAAGTTATATTTTAAAAGGCATAGTGATATATTTGCCAAAAAAAATATTGTTCTCTTAGGCTATGTTGCCTTCAAGCTTTCACTCTCAGAATATTTTTCTCTTAAAGTTATTGTGCAGATATATTGTGCAAATAATTATGGCTTAATTCACACAAAATACAATTATAATTGACATATTTGACATATTTGAATTCTATTTATATTCATTTCATTCATAATTCATTATTCCTATTTTATAATTAATTCATTGTAACAACAGTTTTTTGTGGTACTGCTCTATCCCCAGCTTATTTTTATTTTGAACTTTGAGACAAAGTCTCACTAAGTCACTAAATTTCCCATGCTGGGCTTGAATTTGCTGTCCTCCTGCCTCAGCCTCACAGAGTGCTTAGACTACAGGCCCGTGTCACAGGGGCCATCTTAAAAAACTTTAATAGTAACATATTAATCATATGATTTTCATTGTTCTACAAACATATTTATTTAATTCTAATATTCAAAAAATTTGTAAATGTTTAATTAGGATAGTAAAACATAAAGCCACTGACAATCTTACATTACAAAAAGAGAAGCAATCATACATTATAGGCTTCCTGATATGCCAAAATAAAAACCACCTAGAAAATATTCACGCAAAAAAATTCCAAATTCTCTAGACCTAAATATGAGTTTATATAAAAACATGTTTAAAAACACCAGGATTACACATTCAAAAGACCTACAGTATGAAGGATTTCCCAGGACAAATTACTTGATTCTTCAGTAGATAAGAAGGAAAAACAAAGCATAGACATGGGAGGAAGCTGGAGGAATAGCTCAGCAGTTAAAGTGCTTGCCTTCCAAGCTCAAGTCTCTGAGTTCAATTCCTCACCACTACATAAGCCAGGCGTGGGGACACACACCTGTAATCCCAGCATGCGGAAGTCTGAGGCAGGAGGCTTGCCATGTGTTCGAGGTCAGCCTGTTCTACATAGTGAGTTCAGGATCAGCCTGAATTCAGAGTGAAACTCTGTGCCCCACCCCGTCTCCCCAAAAAAAGAAGTGACGAGAGCCTCTCTGAAATAAAGAAGACTTAGTGACATCTTATCAACCAAAAACAGTGTATAGATTTTGTTTAGTTACAAATTAAATCAAAATTTACAAAACAATCAAAGAAATGTAAATGCTTGTTGGATAAATGCACCTATAAATTATTGATAGATTATTTTTATTATTTTAAGGAAGGATTTTTATTTAGAGACAAAGGATAGAAGGATAAAAGCTCCAGCAATAGAGAAGGGGCCCTAAGAGAGGTTCTCACTATTCAGAAGTTATTATTCTTAAAAATAATGTACACTAATGTTTTAAAACTCTTTGTCTTTTATAAATACATTCTGAAGTTTTTGCCAATGAAATTATACATTTGGAACTTAATATAGAATAACTCAGTAGAAGTCTGAAAGAAAGAAAGAAAATATACTAGAAAAAAACCAGCAAAAAGTTGGTAATGAGTACATTGAACATTTTACTAAGTTTAAATTTTTCTGCAATACAAAATAATATTTAAAGTGATAGGCATATAAAATAAATAATAGCTGAAAGAGTAAAAAGAAATGAATGATAATTATGACTAATATTTTAGAAGGTATTACAGACAATACATTGCATTCAATTATGTCTGAAATGAGAATTGATAATGCCTCCTACATCTCTGAATGTATAGTTAGAATTATGAAAGTTTGATTCATCAAGACAGGAGGCACATGTAAAGGAGTAAATTCAGAAATGGGTATGTCAGATTCAGTTTGGGATATATTGAGTTTAAAACACTAGCTGGCTGTGTAAGTAGAAATCTCTAACAGGCACCCTAAACTAAGAAAGTCCAAGGTCAAAACCTGGAGCATGAAAATTAAAATATGAGATAGTGCATGTAGAGGCATTTAGGGACAAAGGGCTCCTAAATGAAGAATTTATAAGAACACAAGATGACATCTGGCCATACCTCCCTCTCACTAAAATAACTTGCAACTGACACCTCCCTAGAACTATTTATGATGAAAAAAAATGTCAAATAGCAATGAAGGCAGAAGGGGTGGCAGGCCTTAGCAATCAGATTGTTTAGTGAAATTACTCCCTTATTCATCTACCACAATAATCCCTAGACAGAGAGTCTCATCAGCAAACTTTCTGGGACCCTTTCTAGTGAGTGACTTGCCTCCTTTGTCCATGATTTCATTTTTTTGACATTGTAAGACACCAATCCAGTACTATTGTAACATTTTGGGGGCTCGCCCGGAATTTCTCTGAAGGGGTGAGATTTACATTCTCCTATGCCTAAACTCAGAGAAAGTTCACCATATGGCTGTCTCAGAAAAAAATACCAGAACCCTGACAGCCAGTTAAAAATATTGCTTTTTGTCATGAACTCTTACCATTGATTCTGTCCTGCAGATTTTCATGCCCTTATTTTACTCCTAAAGGAACAGCTAGGCAGTTAGGCAAAAGGAAAATATTCTTGGCGAGGCAGGAACTGCCTTGGCAATTGGTGTTTAAGTCCTAAAATTGGGCTTTGGGTGTAGAAAAGGAAAATCCCAATTCCATGGGTCAGCAGTAGATGGAGCCATTGCCCTTGGGGTATGATATAGACTCTTATAGACAGGTATAAGAGATGATGTTCCGGAACACCAACATAGATTTGTTAGTAAACAGGGACACAGATAATCACTGGAACAACTAATCACCATTACTACCTGACCCCCCAGGTCCTAATGTTCCTTTACATGATTTTCCTCCAGAGCATTGTGCTTGCTTCACTAACTGAGCTCCATTTCCATATGTAAGGTCATTTCTACTAGATATGTTTCACTGGCAAGAATCTCAAAATTTCTGTCTCTAAATAAATTTAATAGGACTCAGCTTAAGGTTCATCTGGAATTTGTATCTGAGAGTAACTAGGACTCACAAACATCTTAGCTTAGCAGTATAGTTCACTATAGAGTTCCAGTTACTTACTCTATGACCTCGTGACCAAATAGGAGCTTTGACTCATGGATGCTACCCAACATCACAAGAGAATACAACCATCACATATCTTGGACCAGGGGAAGAATCAATGTTAAAAATTTGAAGTATATTTTTAATGAATATGTATCACATTTATACTACCATAACATCAAAAAATTATAAATTGAGCTATTAAGTCAAGTACTATTAAGGTTTGGATCTGAATGTCCCCCAAAACACTCATGTATGCAGATGCTGTGGACGACCCATAGATATCATGTGAAGATAAGTGTGGAGTCAGCTTGGATGGGATGAATAAATCGGAATGACTCAGAGTGGCAGATCACTGGAACATGACCTAGATGGATAGATGCTAGCTCTGTTCTATCTCTCACTCAATCAGCCTCTTGTCCTGCTATGCAGTGGACAGCTTTTCCTGGCTAGTCCTCTACCAAGCCCTTTCATCACTGCCAGCTGTCCATGAATGGAATGCGGCCTTCAGGAATCATGAGTGAAAATAAACCTCTCTTTTCTCAGACTGTGTATATTGAGTATTGTGTCCCAGAAATGAATAAGTAACTAGGGCAGAAATTGGTACCAGAGAACCAAGGTCATCACTTAACAATGTGGTTTAGAAACCTTAGGAACTTGTTTGTGGGAGGAATTTGGAAAGGTTTAAAGATGCTGGCTAGAGAAGCCTTCAAACTTTATGAGCCAAGCTTGATGGGAGATTCTGCACAGGGTATTCTGATATTCAAAATATCAGAAAGCTGACAGAAGTACAGAATGAAAAGGCCAAGTTCAAGACTTTTCAGATGGGAAAGAGGCCAATATTGGCAATTGATCTCGAAACTGTGCATGCTATGCTCTGGCAAAAAGTATGTCAGCATTTTGTCACTGTCCTGAGACTTTGCCTGAAACTGAGATTAAGGATGGGGGACAACTTAATCTGGCAGAGAAAATTCTGAAGGAGCCTAATGTTCAACCTGTCACATAAGTTCTGTTTACTGCTTTGAGCCAGCTCTACCCCAAAAAGCAGGAAAAACTGGCAGAAGAAAAAGATGCAAAATGTTTACAGTTCTGACAGACAGAAAGCAAATGCAAAGTTGAGGGATAAGAAAGTGTAACTACTGAAGACATTAAAAAGAAGTCAAGTGCTTGGAAACAGGATTACAGGATCTATACCTTGAGCGCATCTCAGGAAGCCACAAGATCCCACCTTCTACCCATTCGACTGTACAAAGGCAAAAGACCTTGTTCTGAGAAGAGTACCCCAGTGTATCCTGTACAGCCAAAGAGGAAAATGTTTACCAGAATATAGGCACCCACAGTTCAGCCATCCAAGCACTTGGATACTGCTAGAACCATGCTCTAAGTAGCCCAGACTACTTCTCCAAACAGCGGCAGACCTTGGTGTCATCCACATGGCATTGGTGTTTTAGGCATACAAAATGTAAGAGTTGTGGGGTCATGAAGGCTTCCACCAAGACTTCAGAAAAAGGCCTTAGAGCCTGGGTAGGAGACTGTCTCAGGACAGCCTCCTGAGAGGTCAGTGCGTGAAGTTGTGAAGGTGGCGTCTAAAGTAATGCAGACCAGAGAAATTTGGAGATGCCGAGAATTCAAATAATCTTCACAGTTAGACCACAGGCTACGAGCTGAGCCATGGCAAGAAAAAAGCCCAAAAGACTGCAGCCAGAGCTAATACCACAAGAGCTGAGCTACTCAAGCCCTTTGGCATTTACATTTCACACAGTGTGTCTCCACTACTGACACAGAGCCATGGGATTTGATGTTTGCCTGCTGGGTTTCATTCTTATTTTGGTCCAATTGCTTTCTATCCTCCTCTTATTCCTCCCTTTTGGAATGGGAATGTTTGACCTGTGTCATTGTTATGTTGGAAGTATTTAACTTTTCTTTGATTTTTCACAGAGCTTACAGTTGAGAGTCTGTCTTGAATCTCAAAAGAGACTTTGAACTTGAGCTCTTTAGCAGCAAAAGAACTGTTAAGACTTTGGCAACTCTTAAGATGAACTAAAGGCACTTTACATGAGAAGGTTGACATAAGTTCTTTGAGGTCAGGGGCAGAATGTTGATTTGCATCTGGAATAGGTTCCTATAGTCTTATAAATTTGGATATTGTGGATTATCTATGAAATTCACGTGCCGATAAAAGGTGGAACCTAGCCCAAAGGGGCAGGTCATTGAAGCATGACTCAGAAGGGCTGGATCATTGGAACATGACCTGGAAGGGTATATACTCCTTCTGCCCTTCCTTTCACTTACTCAGCTTCCTGTTTCACCATGCCATTAATAACTTTTCTCTGATAAAGTACCCACCAAGCCCTATCGCTAGCCACAGTGAATAGACTGGGACTTTCTGAAACTGTGAGCTGAAATAAATCTTTCCTTTTTTAATTTGTGGATGTCAGGTACTATATCACAGCAAAGAAAAAGTGCATAAGACAAGTATTATTTATACTGGGTTAAAAAAATAACACCTGGCAATCTAAAATGTTATGCCTCCTAAGTTTGTCTCTCAAAAATTAAGACAAAATAAAGACGTTTTTAGATATAAAATGATGCAAATAAAATTATTATCCACAAATCATTGCTATAAAAAAGGCAACATGTCAACATGTGTCCATTTGGCAGGAAAATAAATCATCAGATAGAAATCTAGATCTACACTACAGACAGAAGAGTAGATATATGCTAAGAATATTGGTAAACTTAAAAAAATATTTATTCTTCATTCTTAATAGTTGAAAGATAAATTGATCTAAAAATGACACTATACAACAACATTTATAATCTATGCATAAAGGCTGAGAGGAAGAAGTGAAAATAAAGTTGGTGTCTGAATCCACAGCCTCAGAATCTGTGGGTCCTCCACTTGTAGGTCTTGAATCTGTAGGCTGCCAACCTAAAGGTTTTTCCTCTTGCAATTTAATTGCATGCCATGGCCAGCACAACAAAATGCTGAACAGTCTGCATCAGAGGTGCCATTACTGCCCACTCAGGCAGACTTGTGGAACCAGCGTATGGATGGAACAATTTTATTTCTAACAGCAATATTTTTATAGTCAAGGAAAAAAGAATACTTACTTAGAAAGGAATGTTTGGGGTATTTTACAGAAGTGATTGACATATAGTAAATATTTCTAAATCAAGTTACATCACAACTTCTATGATTTTACAAGAATTTATAGTTCCTTAATGGTGCCCTCAACCCATTCACCTGGTTCAAGAAGATTATCCAAAATATTGTTTATGACCTCAGCTGTTCTTGCTGGTGGCCTTTCCATCCAGGTACAATGATCAGCCATGAGCTAACACAATCATCAATGTTGGGGGCCTTTGCATCTAAGCAGTTTTTCCATCCAAGAACTAGAACGATTGTCACCATTCTGTTGGATGACACAGGTCATAAATAACTCCCTATTCTGATTTGTAACCTTATTTCTGATTAGGGTTGAGGGCTTCATGCAAAAAGTAACTATAAACCATCTGCATTCTTACCTTTCTGTTTTTGAAGTGTGGTGACCACATAAGGATATTTTTCTTGAGTCAGCAACCATTTCGTGAGTTGGGGTATGCAGAGGCAGCCTGTAAGAAGAGTCAAAAGAATTACTCCAACCAATAGAACTATAGTCAAAAATTTCGTGGCCAGGTCATGCATCAGATTAAATGGATTTAAATGCTGAAGCAGCTCATGTACAGCATCAGGAAATTGTTGTCCTGATACCGCTGAAAGGTGGGAACTCTCCAGGGTCAACATTCAATGTACTACTTTGTTGGGACCAAATTCCATATAAATGTCATTTAACTTCTTCCCAGTGGTATCAAATTTTATTATAAGGTGATGTTGAAATGCAAATATAATATGATTATAAAAGGCAACAAACAGCAAGCCAATATTTAATGGTTTGCACCTATTGTCTTAATCACTAATATCCTTAAGAGTATCCAATTATTCCATATAATCAATATCTATTTTTTCTTGGATGTGTTCAATTTTTGAAGCTTTTTTACTAATACGTTAGTTAATTGAGATGTTTGCAGTCCTTCTTTTAGTGCAATCACTTTTATTGTTGCTGCTGTGATGATGCCAATTAAAATTAAAATGCCAGCAATCAATAAGCCCACAGATCTCACAGATCTTCTTAAAACTGGCAGTAATTGAGTGAGAATGGCATGAATATTTTTTTGAGGACTACTCTTCCTCCAACTTAATAGGTAACCAGGCAAAAGGATGTCTTCAGCTTGGGCAGTGAGCCTCTTTAGGTCTTCCCATGCCAGTCCACATGATGTCCTTGTTTTCCAAAGAGGACCTCTGGGAGAGAAAACAGAAGCACACTCTCTCCCCCATGTTAGTGATTTAATGTATCCTGGCCCCTGGGATCCTTGTAGCAGGCAGTGATACTTTGAGTGGTATTGAAAGGATGCGCTGTTACAGTTATGTCTTGTGAATGGTGAATTTTTAAAAATTAAGGTAAGTGACATCATTTAGGTGTATAATGTCTTACATAACTGTTCTTGTAGAGGAAGGACGTCCTCTATAGTCCCCCTATTCTGTTTTACAGTTTATGATTTTAGAAGGCCATTTACCTTTTATTATTATTGTTTGATCTGTGAAGTTATGAGATACCAGTGATATGTTTAATAAATTATGTATAAAATTTTTGAAATTGTTTTAAAACTAATAATAGTTACAACAGGTTTTGTAATTATTGAGTATTGAGAGATGATGTTAACCGTTAGCTACCTGTTATTGAAATATCTTATAAGTAAGTCACAAAACTAAGAACGCAAGCAGAACAACCATACATACAGATTTCTATACCTTTCCTTCTTTACATGCTTTTTGTACATAATTTGAAGCTTTTCTACCATATTACAAAAATCCACTTTCTTATCCAAAATGTTTCCTTTATCACTTTTTTAAATAAAAATATCCTCACACTCGTATTTTTTCTATACTTCTCTTTTATAATATTAGTTAGCTATTTTCCATTGTGGTTCTCTTTTAAAAAAATTTAACATGAGCCTGTAGTACTGAAAAGCAGTTAATACAGATATTTACTTAAGATTCATAATTACAGCTTAATTACATTTTTAGAATTGTGTTTACCTAACAGAATCGTAAACCTTTTAATGTAGTAAACACGCATTAATGTCTAATTTGTTAATTAATTAATTATGTTAATTAATATTTATTATTTGGTTAAATATTTAAAACCCGATAAAACACAAAAATGTATTTTCTCATAAGTAAAATTACTTTTTGAATATTACTTTTATCTGAATGGTAAGTAAATTATAGAAAGGATCTCACAACAAGCCAACATTTAAACGAATTAATTTTATATAAAATTTTGATTTTTTATAATTAAAGCCTATCAATAAAAAGCAGAAGCAATTAAACTAATTACATTTACCATTTTAATAGTAAATACTTTTTAAAAAACAAATTTAACCCTTTGCATTTTAATTTTTGAGAATATATTTAATAACTTTAGTTTTGAACCTTTAGAATTTATAAAGGTGTTGAACTTAATAACCGATAACTCCCTGGTTATCACATAATATATATAAATATTATAAATATTAATTCATTAGTGATATTTAAATATATTTTTACCTTTTATTTTATTAACCATCTGGTTTTTATAAAAGGAAAGCAAGAATACACTTACTTAGAAAGAAATGCTTGGGGTATTTCACAGAAGTGATTGACATACAGTAAATATTTCTGAATCAACTTACATCACACCTTCTATGACTTTACAAGAATTTACAGTTTCTTTTCAGTGCCCTTGACCCATTCACTTAACTCAAGAAGATCATCTAAAACTACGCTTATGACCTCACAGCTCTTGCTGGGGATCTTTCCATCCAGGCACAGTGATCTGCCGGGGCCGGCACAATCGTCAATGCTGGTGGCCTTTCCATCCAAGCAGTAGAAAGACTGGCATTATTCTGTCAGATTACACAGGTCGTAAATAACTCCCTATTTTGATTTGAATGAGCCTTATTTCTGATTAGGGCTGGTGGCTTTATGCAAAAAGGAACTATAAACTCTCTGCGTTCCCGCAACTGCATATCAAACATACTTAAAATTGCATTGTGCATGTTTAGACTTTTTTCTTGCCATTATTCCCTAAACAACACAGGATAGAAATGCCATTTATATTATTATAACCATTATACACAATATAGAGGCAACCTAAAGTATGTGGGAGGATAGACATAGGTTCTATGTAAATAGTGTAGCATTTTATTTAAGAAACTTGAGTATGTGCAGGGTTTGATATCTGTAGAGGGTCCTAGAACCAATCTTTCACAGACATCAAAGGGGAAATGAATATTTTTAAGTTTATACTGGAATGGCATATTATTAGTTGAAGACACAATGTGATAATTTAAACCCAAATGTCACCACTAAAACCAGAAAAAGTTATAATTAAACAGAGTAATAAAAAGTTCAGTAATCTAAAAGTAGAGAAAAGAGTAGAAAGAGCAAAGAATGGATAGGAAAAATAGTGAGGAGACAAATTTTAAATCTGCTGTCTCAATTATTACATTAAATACAAAAAGCCCAAACCAAACTAAAAGGCCTAGGTTATCAGATGGCACAAATAAGCCAAGTCCGGCTATAGACTGCCTACAAGATACTTCAAACATACAGGCAAAAATAGGTTAAAAGTAAAGAGATGGGAAAAGAAATACTATGTTAATGCTTATCAAATGAAAGCAAGACTGGTTATATTAACAGAGAAGATTTTAGAATAAATTGCTCCTGGAGATAAAAAGGCATTTTGTAATGGGTAATTCACGAGCAAAACATAACAGTCTTCAAGGTTTATACCCCAAAAAGCAAAGTTTTTATTGAGTTTGTAACCCCAGCACTCTGGAAGACTGAGGCAATTCAAGCCCAGCCTGGGCAGCTCAGTGACTTAGTAAGACTTGTCCAAACAAAACAAAACAAAACAAAAAATTAAAAAGAAGCTAGGGATGTAACACAGTGCAAAGGCCCTGAGTTCAGTATGGCAGAATAAAACAAAGCTTCAAAATATACAAAATGAATTGTTAGACCTTCAAGAAGCAAAAAACTTGAAAATGCACAAAACAAAACAGTGATATGTCTGCAAAAAGCAAAAATCTATAATGCCATATTAGAAGATATCATTGTATCTCTTGCAATAACTGATAAAACAAGTAGACCAAAAATCAGTAAGGAAACAGACTTGAACAACACTCCTTAACAAATTAATTAACATTTACACTTTGCAGGACAACATCAGAAGACACATGCTTTTCTAGTGTAAACAGAATGTTTACTAAAATAGACCATTTCCTGCCCGTCAAAGTATCTCAAAAATTTAAAAATTCAGGAAGCTAAGAAACACTTGTCTCAATAACCTGTAGGTCAAGGAACTCAAAGGGGGAATCAGAAAATAAATTGAACTGAGTAAAAATTAAGACATAGTTTAAGATCCATGTATGGAATGTAACCAAAGCAGTACTAAGGAGAAAATGTGAGATTAAAATAATAATAGCAATAATAAAATATTAATAGAGGGTAAAAGGAAGAGAGAGGGGACAGACCCCTTCCTCTTAGCTTGCTGGACCTGCCTGCATCACCCAGCAATGACCCCTTATCTTGTGTAATGGATTAACTGCTTCTCCCCTACTGCTACTATCTCTTGATTTAGCCATGTTTGGAAGGAGGGCCTTTGTAGATGATTGCGCTGAGAAGAGATCATTAGACTACACTCTAATATGTCTATTTTCCTGGTCATAAGAGTAAATTTAGAGAGTACACGGGGAAGATACAGAAAAACACGACCTAAAACTGAGGAAAAGCATGGCTGAGGCTACCAGAAGCTACAAGAAGTACTCAGACAAGTTCTCCTTCATGTATTTCGGAAAGAGCCAACTGTAAGCCTCTTCAATTTCAAATGCCTACTTCTGGGCCGTGAGAGCAGATTTCTGATGTTTACAACCCCCTGCTTTGCAGTATTTGCGAGGGACACTTCAGGAGAGCAGCACCAAGTGGACAGGAATTGGCCCTGCAGTTCCACAGAGCTCTCTGATAAGCTTCTTGGCTGCATCAACCCTGCATCCCTGGTTCCCCAGACCCTAGGAATGGGAGCAGCATTGTGACACTGCCATTGTCACCCAGGTCCTTATGCTTAGTTCCCTCGGTAGAAATAGCTAGCAGTTTATTTCTGATAAGACCCCCTGGCTGAAAAAAAATCATCTCATTCAGAGTAAGAAATTAAACCCACAATACACTTTTCAAAACCATGCCGCCTGGGCCCACCTACTTCTCTGTCCCCATTCTTGTCATTTCCCTGGTCACTGATTCTGCCACAGCCATGCAGGCCTCTTTGTTAACCCTTGAACATAACACACATGCTTCCTTGTTAGCCTTTGACTTTCTGTTCTGTATTACAGATATCTGTGTGCACACGGTTTGCTGCTTCCTGAACTTGCAAGTATCTGCTCAGTAGCCACCTGACAATGTCTATAAAAATTATTTCTATCAACTCCTATATATTCTTTCCCTATAATTCCTTTTCTGTGCAGCCATGTAGCAGGTATCTACTTATCTATCTCCATTAAAAGAAGTTCCACAAGGGAAGGTTTTTTCACTATCCTGTCCCTAGTCCCCAGAGCAGGATCTGACCCACAGCAGATGCCAACTTTTGAAAGACAGACTAAGTAAAGATAAACTCCTCCCAGCAGCTTGCCTAGTGTGTCGGTGCACTTGAACAATGACCAACATTTAAGTGCATTTGCTCTTTGACTTTGTTGGTGGAAGCCCAAGGTCCCTGATTCTGGAATCATGTTTTAGTAGCAAAGTCTCCTGAGATCCCTTAGAAATGGTCTGCTTTAAACTATGTATCCTAATCTGTTTAGCAATTAAAAGATTTTGTTATGTGAATGTTTCTTCCACTTTCACCCTTTAAAAAGTGTCAAGCCATAGAAAATCAGCCAGTCAGCGGTATTTATTGAGAATCTGGAAACTGTACCATGAGACTGAACTCAACCAAGCCAACGTGACCAAAGAGGGAAATGTAGTTCCTGCCCTGATGGCACTTACAACCTCATGGGCATTCAGCGCATATTCATGAAGAAGTCTGTTCTCAACAATGACAAATGAAAATGAATACAGAACTAAATCAGGAACCACGACCAAAGGGACTTTCAAGTGAAAATAATTCTTATAAGAAACTGAGTTGTTGAACTAAGGTGTAAAGAAAAAGAGAAAGATGCAGCAGAAGGAGGGAGGAAAGAAGAAAGGGAATTTGTAAAAGCAAAAGACAAGTGCACAGATGCAAGCTCCCTGTCGCCTGGAGTTCAGAACTGTGGACTTGGCCACTGGCCTCTCTCTTGTTGCCTGCTTTGTTTTGTACTTTCCCTTAAACGTGTCAGATTCTACTCTGAACTCAAATGCCTCTGTAAGTGGTGCGGTAGAGTCACTTCATAAATTCTTTCCAGCTCATTCCGAGGGCCTCATTTGAAGCATCTATTCCCATCCCCATTTTCAGAAGCTTTCCCTCTTCCCTTTATCTGAAATAGATGAATAGTATTTTCCTCTTGGCATTTCTCTCAGAGTCCTTATCATAATTTACAACTGTAAATTTATTTGGGACCTTATCATTTGTCTGCTTTTCTAAATTATTAACTAGTTACAGGCAGGGTGTTTGTGTCATTTTCATGACTGCATTCCTATTGCTTAGTACAGTGACAGTGACAAGGACTTAATATCTGTCTGTTCAAATGGAACTAAATAGGAAGTATTTCTGTGAAGGCCAGAAATCTATATATAAAATTGATTCCAGAACCCAAAATAGTTTTATTTTAGATATTAACCAAATTTAACTTGACCTAACTTCTATTTTTAAAAAGTTACATTGCATGCATGTGATTCCAGCACTCAGGAGGCTGAGGCAGGTGGATTGTCTTGAGTTCAAGGCCAGCCTGGGCTACACAGTGAGTTCAGAGAACTATCTTGGGCTACAGAGAGAGAGACCCTGCCTCAAAATAAAATAAAATAAAATAATTGCACTAAGTTCTGACATATAAAAATGTATAGACATCTAATTTATATACATATATACACATACATACTTCACATAAATGTTAATATTTTGAGCCTTAGCCTTCAAAATTCATTGCAGTTTACGCAAAACATTTCATTTGTTGTAACAAATTTAGTCTGTTCATGAGAATCATTCATTCACACAAAACCAGGAAGATAATCGTGGACAGGATTGGGGAATGGAGCTGGGACAGTCAGAAGAGGGTGGGAATGTCAGAACGGGAACCAGCCCATACAAGGGATCTTGTTGCAAATTAGAAAAATGAACCACAGTGGGTAACCATAATGATGTCATGATATGCACATCTTGGTGAGTGACTCCTGGGCAGGATTTCAGCTTCCACTCTAGATGCCAGACACCCACAGGTAGCAGTTCTGCAAGGGGTGGGGGAGGGTTGAGTAGAAGACAGTGACCCAACCACCCTTGTGCCGCTTCATTCCTTGGAGGGAAAAAAAGAAGGGAGGGGGACTGATTTACTGATTTGATTCATATGAGCCGCTCCTTCCTAGCGCTGCCTGTGGTGGTTTAGCGGAAGAGGACACTCTCGCTGAGGGAGGCCTGGTTTCACATCCTAGCACGTGGACAGCTGTGCTCTCCTCCTGCAGCCTCCAAGTGGGCTTTCAAGATTGAAGCTGCAGGAAGAATGCAGTGTTGATTCTTGAGTCCAAGAAATTATTCTATGGGTGAGATTTACAAATTCCCCTTTGGAAAAAAAATCAGAAATCAGTTCCCTTGTATAATACTGCTTAGCGATGATTTCAAAATTATAACAGTGGAATTAAGGATAAGCTCAGCTATCTCATAAGTGGTCTAGTTATTTGGCTTTCATGATTAACAGTAGACAGGACCAATTCTAGCTTCCACGTGTCCAGAAAGAACAAATCTCAGCACTCTGTGAGCCTAAGTAAGGATGAAGCCAGTGTACGCAACTTGGCAACTCAGTAAGATCATAGCAAGACAGGTTGTCTCAAAATTTAAAAATAAATGAATAAAAACATAAAAGGACTAGGTTCAGTGTAAAGGCCCCAGGTTCAATCCCAAGCACTGAGAAAGAATGAAAGAAAGGAAGAAAGAAAGAAAGAAAGAAAGAAATAAAGAAACTAAGAAAGAGAAAGCCAGCCAACATGTATCATTTCAGTAATCTTTTATAAATGCTCTATATCTAGAACCTTAGTGTCTTAAAACCAACATTAACTCACCTTCAGTGTGCTTCCTGAAGGGCATGCTATAAGGCAGGCTTGTCCCTAAATTACTAACATGAATTCAACACTGAGCACAGGAAATAAGATTTTTAGAGGGATCTTTATCCTGGAGGGGAAAGTTCTTAATGATTAGTATTTGAGAATAAAGCTGCCAATGGCGGAAAATGCCTTGGATTGCATCTTTGGGGCTTTACTTGAATGGGCCTTGCCTGAAACTGTCAAGTGATTAAACCTCGAAGGGAAAAATCTCAAGATTTATTAAATGAGTGTTTAAAGTTTTTATAGTGATTATTTTATATTAAAAGAACTCAAGCAGAAAAAATGTCATGTAAAAGAGTGAAACATTTCCAGTTGCATGCATACAGAAGGAAAGGGCAGCCCTTGGAAGAACAGTAAGGTTGGTCCCCGGGGAGCCCTGTCTTCCCCTAAGTACTGAGCCAAACACCTCCATAGGCTCTTCTCAATTCCTCTAATCTGTTCAGTTCTTCTGGCTAAAATCTCAGCACCACTGCTAAGTCCCAGTGGTGCTGAAGGGGACAGAAGGCTTTCGAAGGCACCAAGAGAACTTTAAAAAGTTTAACCAGCCTATCCACCTGAACCAACTTTTACAAGAGCTTGGGGAATCTGTGTCCCAAGTAGAGCAAACCCAAATATGGTGAGCATTCCCACATTGCCAAAACAGGAAAACTGCCTTATCTCTGCGCATCAAAACCCGTCCACCAGGAAATCAACTCTCCAGTTAAATACCCCAAACGGGAAAAGCACACTGTGAGCACAACCCCGCGGAGGCCCGGCCTGGTTCCAACTTGCAGGGACCCAATCGACACCAAGCCACAGCTCTCCCTAAGGCAGACATCCTTGTAGACTCAGTTTGCACGGACTTGGTCTAGCTGAAGGAAAGGTTAATTTACTCTTAGACTTGGAGGGTGTAGAGCAAAGCGTTTCTGGACGCCCTGCACACCTGCAACTAATTCTTCCCCCAGAAGTAACACCTCTGTGTTTACACCCCGGGGACTGAGTGTGTGTGATTTAGAGGGAAAGCTGATTCTGCAGCCAGCTTCTTTCCACCCACCCAGGGCAGGGGAGCGTGAGTTCCAGTCCAGGCCGTCTGGGAGGCAGGGCTCAGCTCCGGGCACAGGTGAGGCCCCAAACGGGGTCCCGGGGTCAACCTGCCCCAACGCCGGGGCAAACCCTACCTAAGGGAGGCAGAGCCGCTCAACCTGCTCCGGGACACTCCGCCCACCCTACGCCACGTCCACGAGTCTCGGCCACTCGGAAGCTGTACGTCCTTCAGCGAAGGTGGGTGGCCCCTTTCAGAAGTTTCTAGACCATCCCGCGGCTTCTAGGATGCTCGTCCACCCCGACTCTAAGCCTGACCCTGAGGATCACTGGGGACCCGGGGGCGTCCGAGAGGCTGGCCCAGAGAGAAAGCCCGGAGACGCAGGCTAGGGGCAGACTCTGGGGGCGCCCTGGCGGTCGCGCCCGGTCCCGCCCTCGCCGCCGCGCCTACTCACGGTGTCCGGAGCGCGCCGCGGCAGGGCCGGAGGGCGGCGCGGGAGGGTGGCCGCCGGCGCCCCGCTGCGCCCCCACCCCGGCGCCCGCGCCGGCTCCCGCCCCCGCCCGGCCGTCCCCGCCCCTGGCCGCCACCCCGAGCGGGGGCGCCCGAGCAGCGGTGACGTCAAGGGGCGCGCGGTGGCAGCACCTCCCCGCGCGCTAGTTAAAAAGAAGAAGAAAAGAGGGAGCGAAACATGAGAGGCTGTGCGAGAAGCTGCAGCCGCCGGCAGAGGCGACCGCAGCATCCTGCGGGGCCCCGCGCTGCCCGAGCCTCGCCGCCGCCGCCGCCGCTCCCGCCGCCGGCCCACCTGCACAGCTCCGGCGCCCGCGCGACCGTCTCCTCTGCCTCCGCGTCCTCCCCGCACGCCCCCGGCACCGCGGACAGCCCCTACCCCGAGTGACACGGGCACCGCCGCAGACCGTGTCATCGGCGCGACCTCGTCTCGCTCCCGGGGCTCCCCCGAGGCGCCGGACCCCTCGCCGCGCCTTTTATCCCTTGCAAAGTTGCGTCGCTGTCGGTATTTTCGGCCCCCGCCACCTCCCCGTGCGTCCCGGGAGTCCCCCCGCCCCGCAGCCGCCTCCCGGAGCTGCGCCCTGGTGTCCCCGCTGGGCAGCGGCCCCCGCCCTGCCGCGCGCGGCGGACGATGCTGAAGATGCTGTCCTTCAAGCTGCTGCTGCTGGCCGTGGCTCTGGGCTTCTTTGAGGGGGATGCCAAGCTGGGGGAAAGAATGGAAGGGAGCGGGGCGCGGAGGAGAAGGTGCCTGAATGGGAGCCCCCCAAAGCGCCTGAAGAGGAGGGACCGGCGCGTGATGTCGCAGCTGGAGCTGCTGAGCGGCGGAGAGGCGCTGTGCGGGGGCTTCTACCCCCGGCTGTCTTGCTGCCTGCGGAGTGACAACCCGGGACTCGGGCGCCTGGAGAACAAGGTAGGATGCGAACGGGGCGTGCTGGCTGCGCGGGGGTCGCCGCGGCCCCGGGAGCGGCAGCGAGGGCCGAACTCCCGCGGGGAGTTGGGACAACTTTCGTGGAGCGCTAACTTGATTTCGTGTGTATTCCTCCGGGGTGCGCACGGAGATCTCCCGCCCCCGAGTCTGCCGTCGGGATGCTGTGCACACTTGCGGGTGTCAGGAAAGAGATGCTTCTGTGGTACCCGCATCGCGGGCCGGCTGAGTAGCTCAAAAGAATCGCGATTAACGGAGTGCTTGGGATCCGATCGAGAATTGGCTGCGGTGAAACTGTAACTTAAGGTGGCGGTGGTTTCCGGTTTATTTTTCTGGGGTAAAAAGATTCGTGCAATTTTCTCCACGTGCTCTGGAGAGGATTGAATGGTAAAGGTCGTTGAAACCCGGTTGGTTTATGATCCCCCCGAAGCGGGGATGGGGGGTGAGGGCTGTGTCTTGAATTAGAACAGTTAAACCAGCGTGGTACCCATGGTTAAGAACTAGAACAACTGGCCAAAGATGTTGCTGGCAGGTACTTATTATCTAAAACCGAGAGGATTCGCTTTAATTTTGCAACTCTACAAATTCAGGCTTTCAGCAGGAGTGAATTGTCTCGGCAGATTTTTCCCTGGGAAATTATTTTAAGGGTGACAGTACTGACGTGTCCCTTGTGTTGATAAATTTAGCCGAATAAGAAAGAATGTTGGTCCAGTGCAAAGACGTGCTTATTCTTGAGTTTGCAACTTTTGTGTTTGCTCTGAAATGCAGTGATGTGTAGCCCAGAGAAAGACTGCTGTATAACATCATTAACAATCACTGCACACGAAATAAACAATCAGGTGTCTTTGCTCCCCTCCTTTCTCATTTCAGGTTTAATTAAGAATTCCTCTGTTACAACACTGCAGTTGTCAAAGTCTGAGAGTCTCTTGGAAAAACTTGTGCCTCAGCCTTGCTGGCCCAGGCAAAAAAAAAAAAAAAAAAATACGCTGGCTGAATCTAATTTTTATGCTCAGTTCACGGTAGATTTCACTCTATTCTCATGTAAACAGCTCCTACGAATCAACATATGTGTCTGGGTGGTATCTCTCACTTTGTTTTGTAACAAAAAGCCATATTGCATCATTTAATTTGCTCAAGTCATGCAAATAGGAAAAAATCAATAGGACAAAAAGGGGTCGACTTATCCTCCTTCCCACTAAACTGCTGCCCACACACAGAGTCCTGTTGCTTATGGCAAAAGAATAACAACAACACCATTGTGTTTGTTAGTTGGTTCACTAATGGGTGAAACTAGAGAACATCATTCTCTCTCAGTCCCCAGCTCTGTCCAAATGTCCCTGCCTGTTGAGGGAGCATTTGTTCAGCTCCCAGATGAGTGAGAGCTGTCTTGCTGCAGGTTTTCAGCTGCAACTCGCTCTTTATTCTTACCATATGCAGCAGTAGTCTGAGATTCAGGGAACAGATATTCCAGCATTTTATTCAAAACAATGTCATTAAGCGCCAGTGTTGTAATTGAATTAAGTTGCAGAACAGCTACACTCACTCAGATCGTCTTAATAGTTTTACCAAGAGCCCTAAAGAACCAGCAAATCCAGAGAAAGGCTTAGAAATATTTGTCATCAACTGTCCCTGTGTGCAATGTATGTTTGAAGTATATAGATGATCTGGAGACCTCTGCTATACTGACCTCTTTCAGGAGCATGTGGAATGAAAACTTTATTCTTAACTGACTATAGTGTGCGAAAGGAGAGGAGAGGCGGGGCTTACAACCCTTTAGAGGGAGTACAACCCTTAAGAGAAGCTATGATTTAAAAAAAAATTTTTTAAAGAAATCATTCTTCAGGAGGCAATCGGCCACGTTAGCTACACTCATTCCTTTCTGATTTATGTGCTTCCAATCCCCAACAAACCCCTACTCATTTGGAAAATGTATCTGAATTAAGTGGGTATGCTACACTTAGCTGGTTCCATGGCAAGTGACTTATAAAGCAACAATACTCAAATTGTTCAAAACAGTGATTCGATATAGCTATGCATATGTGTTCTTGACCTGTGTTAGTTCTCAAGTTTTAATAGTTTTTAAAACATGTTATTTTATAATAAACTTCAATGTTTCTTTTTTCTCATAAGCCTTCCTGGATTATAATATATGTTAGGGTCTTATTTCAAAACGTTCATACAGGAGAGATGATGACTATTTGAAAAGGCTCTTTTTTGCTTATAAAAGAATCATCCCTAAGAAAGATTTGCGCAGTTTTTGAAGGAGCTATGGTAGCAGCTTTTTCTTCATGGGAGTAATATCTTAGACAGTAACAAGCCAGGCAGGAATATTGAGCACTATCAGCTATGCAAATAAATCCAGTATCTGGACTAACTTATTTTCTTGAATAAATTAGCACTGAGTGTCACCCTTGTATGCTTTTTATTTTAATTCTTTTTACATTTTTAATAATATTGCATGTTTTCGTGAGATGCCAACCACCATTTCAAATAAATACTCCAAAATATAAGAAGCTGTATTATCTTAGCAGTAATTCTTCAGCTACTAAATGTAGCATGCTAACAATTTAGATCTAATTCCCATCAGCCAAATTGAATCCACACCAACAGACATACCCCTGTTTCTAAAATCTGTTGCCACTGTGGCATAGAAGTTCTCTCTACCTTGGGTGGTTTCACAGCCAAAGCTGTCAAGGAATGGGTGAAAAGTAATTGTTTTCAAGTGTGCCCTTTTACAATCATTTGTTTGCTCTGGCTCTTTCAGGGACAAAGGCTATTGTTGAACACATCCAACTAAACAAATAACTCATCCTGGGGTCCCTTTAACAGCTGCCTTAGTACAATGATCTATTTACATATTAGCCTAAAATTGAAACTGAACTCTTTAATGACATAATCCGGCACTATAGTCCAGAGACACAAGTGTTCTACCCAACAGCTGAACAACCTTGTAGGCATATGATTTTTAGAAATAACTTGGTGTGTACCAAGTGATCTTAAGGCAACATCTTAATATACTGTCATGTATTTTCTCCTTTTGTCCTTTCATCCAACCCGCGTGGGTGCCTTTTTACCCTCTTTGTTTAGTTACTTGATAAATAAAGAGAAATACAGAAGGTCTCTGTCACCCATTTTACTGTTTGTTGATAAGCTATAGTTGTAGGACATGCTTAACTCTGTATTCGGGTATTTATCTGACCTTTCTTCTATGGATTTCACTTTCATGTGGCCAAAGATTAAAGGATGACCTGCCAGATGTTACAAATTAGTCAGCAACAGCCACAATCATTACTAGGCATGCTATAATAATGGTTCAAAGTTTCACATGATTTCCAAAGTATACTTAGTTTAGACCACTATCACTTGATGGTTTTCTATATAGCTTTAAAAAATTGAAACAGGAAATTAACTTAAATTTCTTATTAAGATCAATAGCCTTTTCAGACATAAAGGTAAGGACCTGTATGACTTCATACACATAGGCAAAAAAAAAAAAAAGGAATAGAAAAAAATCACCCTGTGTTCACATCAGCACTCATCTGTCTGAACCAGTGTTGTAGCTTTGGCTGAGTCGGTTTAATTGACTTCAGTAAGACTACTGGTTCATTGAAACTGAAGCCAGAATGATGGCTCTATCTGTCTTCAAATAGGTATTTACATTGCAGACCTCACACAGAGAGAAATGTTCCCATCCTGCTGGGCTGGGACAGCATGAAACTTTAAAAAGAATAATATTAAACTTGATTTCAGATAATTTATTGAATCCTGTTTCTCAAACTTTTGATGTGAGATCTTGTGGCCAAAACACATTCCAAAAAGTGTAAAAGAAAAAATTCTTGAGGCAATGAAATCAAGCTCTTCCTGGATAACAGCTGGGAGAATATATGGAGATCACTTCATCTCAGCCATAAAAAAATGAAAGCGTGCATATTTTCCATAAAACCAAAAGTAATTACCAGCCATTTTTCAGCTAGCAAAAGGGTAGGCTCAGCATCCTGCAGTGGTTTCATGTTTAGTGGACTACTACAGAGTAAACAAAACCAAGTTGAGCACTATGACTATCAGATAGACCTGGCCAAGTGTGTCGTAGTATAGACAATAAAAGATATTTAAAGCATTCTTGGAATGCAAATTCTAAGTGTCTGGTCTATGTTTCCTTTTAGAAAATTTTAACCCATTTAATCATTTGTTATTTAAGTAAATTGATAGAAATAACAATAAACATAATCTTGCCTAATAATTTTTCTATTATATTATAGGTACCGCAAGTGATGTATATTTTTCCTGAAGTAACATAACTTCCATTGGATTTTTAAATATTGCATGTCCACATTACTAAATTTTAGGATGCTTGTGTTCAGTTTTATCAGTTATTTTGTTCCCCTAGATTCAGTTTTGTATGGTAACCTATAATATCATAATCTTGAGAAATAGAGGCCATATGAGTTACTAAAATTGGAAGCTCAACTTGTGAATGAAATGTTTGCTTGAAAGAATGATCTAGAGTTTAAATTATTCACTTTGTACCTTGTTCAAAAGAATTATGTAAAAATATAGTCAGATGAATTGGAAAAAGTATAAAATTCATTCATATCATGAAGTTTTAACACAAAAATTAATGTTTGATTTAGAAATCACAACATTTTATGTCCTAAAAGTTGGACATTGTCTTCCATGTTTATTAAAGGAGTTCCTGAAGTCAGTTTGTTTTGTAAAGTTAGTACTAAACATCAAGACCTATTCTATCAATGAATCAATAAGCCCCAAGTTGATCTTACTGAAATAAAAGACATATATCATAATTGTTTAAAAAAGTTTTCTCTTTTAGGTTAAAATTCACTATCATACAAAAGCACTTTCATTAAACACTTATGTTTATTCATGCACATAACATACCTGAGGAACTAGTTAGAAAGTTTTTCCTGGCTAAGATATAATGAATAATAAAATTGGTCTTAAACCTGTTTGATTCAGCTTTGAGTAATTTTATAGAACCTGCAAGGCAGTTTAGAAAACTTTCTTTATGCACTGTGTATATTGAAATTTGACAAGGACTTTTAAACTGTTGTTCAAATACATGTTTGAGGCTATCATACTAGGAATTTCAGGAATGAAATAAATTTTCACTGAAGACACAAATAAGCCATATCTTAAAATCTATACTTTGCATGCAGTTGGATAGACTGTAAGATTTTTTTATTAAATTTCATTCAGTATACATTTTGAGACTGAATAAAATGATAAAGTGTGGAACAATCTAAATATAATCATCTTTTAATTTTTCTCACCTTGAAAACAGGTTCTTAGCTTTTGATTTGCAATAAGAAGAAGCACTTCTATGCATCTCTAACTTGTTTTCTACCCCAGCCTGATACTGCTTGAATTCTTCTAAAGACAGTGTATTGTGACACAGTAATTCTTTTCAGAAAACTTCTTCAGTGAGTTAGACCTTTTGCTGCTTAAAGAACTACAAAAACAGTAATAATAATAATAACCAAGTCTAAATTCACATAGCTAAAAAGATATTTGTTTTGGATTTGTGGCTTTCAGATATTTTCTGTTACCAATAACACCGAATGTGAGAAGTTACTGGAGGAAATCAAGTGTGCCTTTTGCTCTCCACATTCTCAGAGCCTGTTCCACTCACCTGAGAGAGAAGTTCTGGAAAGAGAGCTACTCCTTCCCCTCCTCTGCAAAGACTATTGCAAAGAGTTCTTTTATACCTGCCGTGGCCATATTCCAGGTAACCGGGAAAAGGAAGGAAAGAAAACGCTTAAGTTAAATAAATCGATTTAGATAGAGTCTATGTAGATAAATCTATTCTTAAATGCTTGGTTTTGAGAGTTGTTAAATACCTCTCCCCTTTGAAAATATATATTTAACTTCACAAATTAGCCTTTCCTAAGTCCTAAGTTTTACTACTCTGAAAAGGAGTTATATTTTCAGTCTACAAAGCAGTAGATTGTTTTTGTTGAAATGTTTTACGTTTCTAGCTAAGCTGTGTCAGATGGTAATCTTAATATATATTTGGGTCATTTTTTCTTTTTTTTTTTTATTTTCTGGTGCTGAGGATAAAAACCAGGGCCTTGCAGATGCTAAGCACATGCGCCATACCGCCAGCCCCAGTACAAATTCCTTGTTGGAGTTGTTTCACTTGCCAGCATCCGTTCCAAGGCACCCTGTTTTATACATCTGATATGAGACTGAAAACTATCCCCTGGTGCTTACCATATTTTCTTAAATAAAATGTGACTAAGAGTAACATCTTACAAAACATTTTTACATAAAATGACTGATGTGCTCCTCATAAACCTTGGAGGTAGGAAGAGTATGAATTCCTTTCCATTGACCATATGAGAGAAATTGAGTCTTGTGAGAGTCACATGCCTGTTTTCAGAATTGTTCAATGAGAAGTCAGCAGGGTAGAGAGAGAAGTTCTTAGGCACATAGTATTACAAAGACACCTGGTTGCAATAGTATTCCAGATTCTGCACATTGATTAAATTTATCATTAAAAGTCTGTGAACTTGGGTTGCTGCTCAATTTTGTTGGCAGAGTCAAGATAGTGGAAGAAGAGAATTTAAAAATCGAGAGTTTACTTAGCTCATCAAAGTCATACTCGATGCTACGGAAGTGGGAAAAGGACACACTGGAAGAACTGTACGATGCATTTAGAGAATTTCTTCATTATAAATATTTTACTTCACTCTTGACCCACATATGGTTGGGTTTTGTATATTTTCGCCTTGTACCCCAAAGAAACATTTGACCAGGCTCCCTTGAAGTGCAGTGTAACATGTACCTAAACTCATTTAATGTGAAAATATTATTACTGTCTTTTAGAACTACAGCCATGTTTTTTACCACTTTTCTTAAGCCAGCTGTTTCTTTCTTTTTATCACATTCCCTGAAGTAAAAAGGAACAGGTCACAGTTGCCTAGATGCCCTAGAAAGGTGATAACAGATTAGCGACTGTAAAGATTACTGCAGACTTCAGGTCCTGGGGGTCTGCCTTTCCAACCCTAAGTTGAAAGTGAAATCAATACTCAGCATTTTCACTTACCTTTATCTACTTTAGCTAACTATAACATGCTAGATTTTCAGACTCATCCATGGGGGTCTTTCTATATTGAAAGTTATTTTAGCATCCAAGAACTGCGTGCACCTCACTCCCCAGGTCAACATATGTGGTGATGAATGACAAATTTATTTTTCTACAAAGTTTGTGTATATGTAAAACTGGTGAAGTGCATCAAGATGTCAAGTGCTTTTGGTGGCCACCCAGGCGGCTCTGAGAGATGACCAGATGACAGCTCCACTCTGAGGTGGCTAGTGCAGCAAGGGGGCTTTCCAGGGACTCCGGAAGACTTTGGCAACAAGAAGGGGGCTGTCCCTGCCTAAGCCACATGCTAATAATCATTTTGAATACTTGTTCCCAAACTGAGCTGTAATAATACACTCTTTGCATCTCTTAATGTTAATCAATTTGCTTGCCAAACGGACCCTTGGCGCATAAATTACCATTTCCTAAAATGTGATGAAGAAGTTGGGATTCCTTTCTTAAGCCCGTGAGACAACGCAAAAGTGTCCTTGGGTTTCCCAAATGCGCATTTGTAGAAGTGGCTATAAAAGCAAATTTGCAATAGTTTCACCCTCTTAAGTGAATTTAATGATATGGTTTGCTTTTCTCTGAAGTTCAAAATTGTGGAAAACAGCTACTTTGGGGTTCTTTTTATTAAAAAAAAAATTAGACAGTGTAGGGCAACTGTCTGATAATAGCCCCATTTTTCTACAAATTAAAAATTTTAGGAGGCAGGTACCCCAAGGGATGTGTTATCTTATAAGAAGAAAATGCTGGAAAAGATTGGGAGAGAAAGTAACTTAAGAAATGTGTTTATTTTTCTTTTATTGTCTGTACATGAAGAAATAAATATATAAATGATCTAACCTTTGCTTCACCTTCATGGCTTTAAGAAAACAGAAGCCATTTTAGAATATTCATAGAACCTCAAAGATAACTTATTTCAGGACATTTTAATTCAGAGATAGTCACAGCCTATTTGTCTTCCTTAAAAATGGAGAAAGAAATTTAAAAAGCAATAAAAGCAATTGTACTCTAGTTTTACTAGACATAATAACTCTCTTGTGAACTTTCTGAGAGAAGTAAATTCTTAGCATTTCTAAATACCCCAAATTTACATTTTAGAAACCACAAGGAATCTTTGCTCAACTCTGTCTTTTCTATGTGAATGAACAGAACAAATATTTTACTATTTCATAAATTCACTCTGAGGAAGGCATGTCAATAAGCATTTGGCTTCTTTATACCTGTTGTCATAATGACTTTTATCGCTGTTAGATAGTCACCTCCTCCTGGAAGGTTACTGTAGTGTGAAAGGTCTGCACACAATTAGTTCAATTGGTTTAATCCTGTTGCTAATGAGGCCAAGGTCAAGGGTTTGAGTCTATTGAGTTTTTCAGTCCACAGCTGCCTCTACCCCCGTCAGACACCTTACATATGTGTCTTGTTAGTCCCAAGGCGAGCAAACCAGGGGGGATGGATGGGTACATCAAAATCCACTACTTCTATTAGAAAATGCTCTTGAGCGTGAGCCTTCCCACCAGGGAATTGGGAGCTCTTTTTTTGTTTTGTTTCTTTATCATGATGAATGCATACGTAATTCAGAAAAAATCTTTATATTACGTACTGAGAGGTAAAAAAAAGAAGCTAGAACTCAGAGTAATCCTTGGGAGTATTTGTTTTACATGTCAGTATTTTATAGGTTGCTCTGTGTGATAGCAGGACTGAATTCACAACCTGAAAGGATGATTGCTGGCCCAAGATCCTTGATAAATTAACAGGTTTTTAAAAAGGACAGCTGCTAGAAGACTCAAGTCCTGTCCTTTGTTAGCTGAGTTGACCACATTGTGAAGATGAGCGAAACATGCAGCTTCAGAAAAACGCTCTGCAGTGTATTTCACCAAACAAAAGAACGTCGTTAGACACAATGCATCTTCCCTTGCTGCCCTGGGACCAAGTTTTTTTGGGGGGGAGGAGGGGTGGCTCTTTACAACAAAATTTGTCTTACTCATTCTTGTCCACAGCAAAATTATATCATTTAAGAGAAATTATTAATAAAAATGTATCAGATAATTCATGTATTGTAACTCTAAGAAAAATTACCATTTTACATAAAATTCTCCTCAGCTGGCTTTTTCCTTATTATTTATTTTGTTTAGTTTTTTAAGAAGATAGAAAAAATTCACTGTTAATATCCTGCTTTTTAAAAAATTTACCAAGAGAGCATACTGCCTCTGGAGCCACAGAGTTTTAAGAACAGGCACTTGTTAAGATACTCCATTTGAAATGATTTTTCATGTTCTCATCCATAGCCCTAGCTAATACATCTTAATAAAAATGGAGCCAGCATCATGGTTCACTTATTTCCCTTTAGATGGTTATTGGCTTGTAGGCTGCAATGGCGGAATATACCAAAAAAATGGAAGCACATTTGAATTTTCTTCTCAATTGCATTTTGACATCTTTCCGTAACCTTGTAGGAAAACATCAAATTAGAATAACATTTTCATCCAGGCTGGTGGCACAGGTTTATAATCCCAGGACTGTGGGAAGCTGAGACAGGAGGATCTCTAGTCGGAGCCCAGCTCCTGGCAACTCAGAGACTTAGCAAGACCATGTCCCCAAATCAAAACTGTTTAAAAAAGAAAATAGGTTCAGTGTAAAGGCCCTAGGTTCAATCCCCCCAATTTTAAAAAAAAATTTTCACCAGCACATTCAGTTATAAATATACCACAGCATGACTATCGTCCTGCATTCTTAAAATTGGCATGAAAATCTCACTGCCTGACGGTTAGTACTGCAAAGGTGGAGTTTGTGTGTGTGTGTGCTTCTGTCCAAGATAAGATCCAGCTCCAAACTGTGTGAAAAGTGGAGTTTAGGAATCCAGTCTTCCTTCTCTTGTGTTTGCTCAAAATAGATTTGTTAAACACAACTAGTTCACATCTGAGTGCTTATCCATAGAACGATGAGAGGAAAAATAGTTATCTTTTGCAGACAATGAGTTGATGAAGATAAGTAAGTGGTGCTGTGGTCTTCATTCCTTCTCCCACTTTCCAATATTGAAATTTTCCCAAGGAACGATAACCTTCCCTGGCCTGCTCCTCCCTGGCCATCAGCTACCACACATCCTGCTCTCTTACCTCCACCCTAGAGTGCCCATGATCCCAAACACAGCTGTTCTTACTTGCCTGGCCCTCAAAGGCGGGGTCTTTTCCAATAATTTAGCTGGAAATTGATCCAAAAGAGTTTCTCTTAGAAATTAAAGATGATTCATTTCCTTCAAAAGTTAGGTCAAAATGTACACCAAGTTCTAACTAGTTGAGACCCTCTCATCCTAAAATTAGTTTTAGGTTTCAGGAAACCTACGTTAAGCTCACAGAACATGAATGCTTAGCACTGTTGATAAGTCTTCTATGGCTGACCTCAAAATTTTCTTGTAAATACTTATTGAACCTGAATTTGTTATACAGTTATAAACTTCATCCAGCTTACATAGTACCTTTTATCACAAAACTAATAGGGAGTATAATAATAATCTAATTTGGTAGATTAAAATTAAAAATTTAAATAACAGCATAAAGCAAGAAGTAACAATTTAAGACTTATAGTAATAACATCCTATTTTGAGAGTAGAAGTCATCAGAATATGGACGTGATTAATTAACCTGCACAAAAAAATCAAGTGCCTTACTAACTCAAATTGTAAAAGTAACTTCAAACCTTCATTTTGGTTATAAAGTCTTTCTATTATATTCAAATGTAGCAGTATCTATTTGACAAGAAAAAAATTCAATGTGTAAGAAAAGAAAAGTCACCTTCCTCTTACATCCCATTTAAAAAAGTCGATTTTTGTAGTTTTGCTTGGGCTGGGTAGTATATAAACTTTTCTACTTGTATTACAAAACCATCATTATCACCTGTAAGTGACGTATAATAAAAGGCACTACATATTTGAAATGAGCAGCTCTATTATTAGCATCAGCTCATTGCTTGACTACTGCACAGGGAGTCAGTCATTTAGTATGGAAACATCCATTGGGTTTATTATTTAATAACATGCGAGTAAAAATACGATAAGATTCGTGAATGATCCAAAGCAACACGCAATAGCCTGTCACCTCTCCTGGTTCTAATTTGTTCTTTTCAGGAGTTTAGACTGTAGAAAAAAATGTTGGTTAATAATGAGATATGCCCACATGTATAATATATGTTCACAGAAGAAGCTTTAAAAAAAACTCAGTGTAATAAAAAGCTAAATGCTGAGTTTGTATCACACATATTCCAAACAATCTTTTAGAATAATTAGCACAGAATTGTTTCACTTTTACTATAATTCTTAAATTTAGATTAAAGTAAAATAGGAATCCCAATTCTCTCACACACATATCCTTTCCCTTTATTTTAGTCTAGTTTTTTTCCTAGAATATTAATAGAGTTTCTAATGGTCATCTTTGCACATATTATGTTTTTCAAATGAAGTGGTTTCTAATCACTCTCTTTCTTTTTTTCTTAAAAAAGGTTTTCTTCAAACAACTGCTGAGGAGTTTTGCTTTTACTATGCAAGAAAAGATGGTGGGTTGTGCTTTCCAGATTTTCCAAGAAAACAAACCAGAGGACCAACATCTAACTCCTTGGATCAGATGGAAGAATATGACAAAGTGGAAGAGATTAGCAGGTCCATATAGATAGATGCTCTTCACTCTTAAAAAAACCAATCGTGACAAAGCTTGTGATTTTCACGGTGACTCAGCTGTCTGTCCTTATGATACTCAGGAGCTGTGTCCTCCAGATGTCTTGTTATTTTGCTTTTTGGTAGTTTGCTCCTCTTTTGTCATAGCTTAAATGCTTTTACAACTTAGACTACTCATCCTAGGTTATGAGCTTGGTTTCTCTGTGACTCATGTGAATTTTACGGGTTGAGTTTTAAAGTTGGATTTTATGATCCTTGTTAGCTCATGGTGCTGTGAAATACTCAGCACAATTATTACCGGCAAATCAGATTTTGTAAATAGATCTTAGAACTTTCGGAGTGCTTTCTTCTAAAGCCTCGTTACTGTGAGTAAACGCTCATTTTAATTACAGTTACTGAAAGATGAGACGATGCGCTTACGCAAAGTTAAAACGCATACGTGTTGGATTCTCACTCTTACTTTCTGAGAGAAGACTGCATTTCACTATGAGGAATTCAAAAGAATCTCTTAAAAGATATATACCATAATACTTGGGTTAGTCATGATTCATAAAACTATTGATTTAGGGAAAATATGTTTTGAAAAGGATGCTCAAGGCATCCCTCTGCTCCTTCATCTCAAGAAAAACTTACGAGTTTTCTTTAATTTGTTTAGAAAACACAAACACAACTGCTTCTGTGTCCAGGAGGTTGTGAGTGGGCTGCGGCAGCCGGTGGGTGCCGTGCACAGTGGGGACAGCTCCCACCGGCTCTTCATCCTGGAAAAGGAAGGCTACGTGAAGATCCTCACCCCGGAAGGAGCCATCTCCAAGGAGCCCTATTTGGACATTCACAAACTTGTTCAGAGTGGAATAAAGGTTAGCTTTCTTCGATTTTATTTCTCTTCGCTCTGCCTTTTGACTTTTTGTGTTATCTTCCTCACTGAAGGTATTGATTTATAATAAAAGAATTAATTAAGGAGAAAAGAAGGCAGCAAAAGTGAACAGTAACTGTGGCAACCGAGTGAGGCAATGGCATTGGATTTTTATGTTATTTGCCAGCTATTGAACAGTGTGATCAGTGATATTTTGGCATGCTTTCCCTATGTAATTTTCATATTTGAACTCTTTGTTAGTTTTATATGGTATTTGTTTAAATATTCTTCAATGGGCACAATGTTTGGTGTTGTATATGTATTTGCTAGTGCTAGGAGGTGCAATGTGTTTTAATTATTTTGGTAATTGCTAATTATTCTTTCACCATATCTGTTCTGGAGCATGTGTCCTGAAAGTTCGTTTTAATGGTTCTAATAGGATGACTTCCTTGTGTATAATGTTTTATAGGTAAGTTTCTCTATAATTATTTATAGAATGGATAAGCATGCCGATTGCTTTTTCCCTTCTATAATTGGGGTTTTTCAGCTTCAATAATCTATATATATGCAAATCAAAGTGTTGTCAAGTTTGTTTCACATGAGTAACAGTGCAAATTATCAGGGGGGCTGTAGATGAAATTGTGACATTTAGGAATTGTAAACAGTTCATACCTATTTTAGAATGAAACAAACAGTAGTACTGATTGACCAGAACAGGTAATATTTTTTATTTTTCAACTGGAAAAAAAAAACCCCAAGAAAAACTGACATCTTCTACTAATGTGGAAATGACTTCCTTTCTGTTTTGCTGTAAGATCATCCGAAAAGAAAATAAGCAAGTCAGCAAAAGTAGTTATATTCCTGATATCTGTTCAGGTGATACCATGTAAGTCGAAGACATCCATTTTAAGTGTATGGGTTGGTGACTTCAAGACATGCTGCATAAGAGAAGTAAACTTTTTATGGAAAAAGACTCTGGTACCAAGACACAGCTCATTTGCAGCAATTTTTTTTTTTTGACTTAGGGGCCTCAGCTTTCTTTTCATTGGAATTCACAGCAGATAATCAAATGAAACATTGGTATATTGTACATCAGTGTACAACAAATACCTTCTGAAATGAGTCCTGATAACTCACTTCCGGTGGTGCCTAGCAAAGCAAAAGATGTAGCAACAAGAGAGATATTCCCTAGATGTGCACTGTTTCTTCCAACGAAAATTAAACAGAAAAAAGGGGAAGTGCATTTTAAATCATCCTCTGTGATCTCTCTGATTAAAGAAAACCACTATTAACATTTTGATATACTTTCTCCTGACTTTCATATTAAAATTGAATGAATTGTTTCTTATTACCCAGCTAACATAGTCCATGCTAACAAATAAGAAAACAGACAAGGAACCTTTTTAAAAGCTTTTTTTCTAAGCAGATTTCAAGTAAAATTCAAATTATATCTTATATGTGTATAATTGTGTGTGTGAACACAGTATTTCCTGTTAGCCTTCTTTTTTCTCTTAATAGAAAGTCCGAAGTCTAAAAACTTTTCCTAGATTTAAAAATTTTTCTCAAATATTGATTTTTAAAAAACTTTTGGATACTTCTTTTATTACTAGCCATATAAGATGATTTCAGTATTTTCTTTGTACCACTGTTGATATTATCATCCTTGTATATATTGATTAACATGATTGATGGATGAGGATGATGTCCTTAGTATTTAATAGAGTATTACAGAGATTAAGGATTTACATCATGATGCATATTGATAGCTTGCATTAAAATACATTTTCAAATATTTGAGGTTACAATATATAGTATTAGAATATTTGCATTAAAAGGCTGTTGTTAAAAAGATATTTATAATAAAAATGTAAATGTAGAAAGATCTCTGAATACTGGGAAATAATCATACTGATACTCTCATTTCTGTTTGAATTTCACTGCCCGAACAATGGCTGCCTGCCTTTTAAACTATCTTACTTTGGAGTGCATGTATTTCAGTTTACACTCACATATTCACATTTTTGAATGAAAGATTCATTGGGCTATTCTGTTCTGACAAGAGGATATTTCATCACGCAGTAAAACTGTACAAGCCAGGTTCTAACTGTGCCATTGGTTTGTAATGTGCTTGTACTGCAGGCCTCTAAGAATTCTGTAGAACTTGGCCAAACTTGCAAGAAACCTTGTAGAATTTGGCACCTCCTTGTCCAGAGGAGCTCTGGGGCTTCTGGAGCTTAAAACAAACTTCAAATTTCATTATTCTAGCAAATCAATATGACATGTTATAAAGTACAATATTTTAAATTCTCTTAGTCTCTGGCAGTGGGGGTGTCAGTGAGATACAAGCCTGCCACATGCACATTTGCATGTCTGCAGTGGGTAATAAGACAGCATCCCCAAGTAGTAGGTAATGTTGCGTGTAACCTTTGTCCCATTCTGTGTGAAACTCCTGGGTTGGAAGTGTTAGAAGAGGCCAGTGTGATAGGGCAGCTGTGAACACATTCATGAGTTGATATGGATTTTGGTGACACACACCCTCAAAGACTTAACAAGTGAAATATATTTTCACAGCTATTTCACAGGGACTTTCAGGATTCTTAGTTATAGGAATAATGGGTTCATGGAAGTATTTTATGTTTGTCAGCAATTCTTTTGCATAAATGATGCAAATAGTAATTTTTAAAACTATTGTAAATAGTACTTATTCTCTAATCTTTTGGTTTTAAAGTCCCAAAGAGGGCATAAAGTGGCTAAGGAGATGCAAGTGTTGATTGCAATACCAAGAGTACAGGATTAATAATACATACTAATCCAACCTCTGTTAGTTTGAAATGAAAAATGATACAATGAACCTCCATGGCGATCCCTCCCTCCCATACAGTGACATTCATGAATGACTGGTAGGAGAAAAGTAAATCAGACAGCGATGGGAGCTCTATTTCATTGATGTTAAATTTCTACCAATTCTGATTCTTAAAACTGCTTAAAAGAAATACTTCTCAAGAGCCAATCAGTAAGAACTGTGGGCAAACTCTTCCCTGCATGGGTCCTAACTGAAGCTAAACACACTGATTTTCACAAAGAAAGATTCTGCTGCCTAAATTATAGGAGATTGTAATGTTGTAAGGGCTTTGTAGACTACTGTGTACAATTCACGTGGCAAAAGTTATCTGCAAACATGAAAAGAGTTAGCCAAAGAATTTATTTCATTTTGCTATAGAAAATAACTTATGGAGTTGAGATGAAAGAGTAGGTCAGAAATGTGTTTTAAAAATATACAATGTGTTGATAGATTTTTTATGGTAGGGCACTGTACCAAGGTAACCAACCACTCAGACCAAAAAATGGCCCAAATGTCACACTGGTGAGCAAACATTAAAGTCGTGTGTGTGTGTGTGTGTGTGTGTGTGTGTGTGTGTGTGTGTGTTATCCTTGTTTAATCCCAAAGGGAAAAATACAAAAATTGTATTATCTCTAGAAGAAAAAATTTTAATATACTTGATTCAAAAAATTCTTAAATTGAGCTTATATTTGAATTTCGGCCAAGTACTAGAACCATTTGACCTTGTTTAAAGTTCTCAGAAATGGTAGACCAGTGGTTCTCAAGAATAACTGCTTATTAGAATAACTCGAGAGCTTTAAAACAATGCCAGTGCCCAAATTAAATCAGAATATTTGGGGTTGGAACCCAGGCATAAGACTTCCCCAGCTAATTTTATTACAGTCAGTTTGAATACCACTGGTTAAAATTGAGCCGCACCTTGGAAGCAGTTACACAAGGAATGAGACACATTTCCTCTGCCCTGCCAACACCCACATCCTATTCCTGATGTGACCATTGAGAGCATATGGCAGGATACCAGTTGTCATTTGCCATGAACTTTCTTATCGACTTGGCCTATGTATAGTACTTGTTCAGTTTGAGGAGACTTGTTAACTAGGGCAGCCTCACAACACTTAACATGAAGTTCTGAAAATGGCATTTTAATAAGTAATTGTAATTGGGAAATTGCTTTACCCATTAGTCTTTTCCTTGTTTTGCTTTATTCGTTTATTTTTACTCTTTGAAATCTAGTACTTTAGCTAGTTGACAACATTGTTTTTGCTTCCATTCCTAAAATACATAGTTTACTCTCCTATCTGTAAATGCTTGTTAAAAATAATGAGGTTGCCGAAAGGTGTCCTAGTATATGCAATCTTTCCAGAGTGCCTTTGGCTACCTAGGACCCAAAATTTACCTTAAGCTTTGCATGTGTACAGAAGGAAGGACAAGCCTACACCCGTCACCTAGAGTGTGGCCCCTGCAGGAAGCTAGCCAGCATCATTTTCTGCCACTTACTTAGGAGCGGTCAGAGGAGAGAGAGTCACATGCTCAGCAGTCCTCAGCTTGCAGCATGCAGCAGACACAACTGAAAGACTTAGCTGTCATTAGAGCAAGTGTCCCTCGACTCCTGTCCCTCTCTATCTACTTAGATCTCACTTCAAAAGATGCTTTTTGAAACAGACCTTTTACTGGGGGAGGAGAGCACATAGAGTTGAAAGCTACTGATTGTCTGGGTGCCTGAGCCCATTGAGGTGGGCCTCTTGAGAGGCAGCTGTCCCAGTGGTCCGCAAGCCCGGGAGCATGTGCAGCCGGACACAGAGCCCAGCAGGGCAAGCCCTGCCTGATTCACATGCTTGTAAATCACACTCATCATTATGAACATTGAGAGTTTAGTGAGATCCACATGCACCGAGTCATCAAGCGGAGTGGGTGTTCCCCTTCACCTAACGTTTCAGAGATTTAATTTTCCCAGGTTCCTGTCCTTGACGTGCAATCTTGGGGCAGCTCACAGAATGTTAGTGCGTTTTTGTCTGAGTAAATGAGTCAAAGCAGAAGTGAGAAGAAATTTCGCTACAGTAGTAATAGAAACACAGCCTGTATGTATTTATATGGAGATGACCCGACCATGTAGGAAGAAATGCTTTCCTGGAGAAGCTGTGAGAACTCGGCATGCTTTTAAGAAAGCACATATTCAGGGGAGAGAAAGCAGCAAATAACACTTGTGAAACATTGCAATAGAGGAGTTACCATTCTGGAAGGTTTTGCTTACTATTTCAAAACTTCTTGGCATACCAAATTGCTGCTTTGAAATGATTAAAACTCTTTGATAAGAGAGTTGTTATAGGTAGAAAAAAAGCATAAAATAAATTCACTCAAAAAGTAAAAATTGTCTGTCCTCAAAACAAAATTGTAAATAACTTTTTGAATATATAGTTTTGGATTTTGTTTCCAAACCACTAAATTAAAATGTAAATCGGTAAGAAAAAATTTTGACCACAGTGATTTTTTAATATCAATGTAATAATGACATGGCTTTGAGTTCACCTGTCTTTATTGTATGGAGGAGTATAGATACTTCACATCTGCTTTTAATGTTTAAAGAAATTTAATATAATTTTTGAATCTACTATGAATGTCTATAGAAAAAATCATTTTTATGAAGCAAAAATCCACATAGCATAGGCTATAGATTCCTAACCCCCAAACCTTACATCTGAAATGTTTCAAATCCAAAATGTTTTGAGCACATACATGATACCACAAGTAGAAAATTCTATACCATGAAACAGTTTCATCTAAAAAATTACTAAAAATATCGCATGAAGTCACCTTCAAGCTGTGTACGAAACAGAAATGAATTTCATGTTCAGATGTGTCACATTCTCAAGATATCTAATCACTGTATGGAAATAGCCATATTATTTTATTTTTATTTGAGAAAGTTAAAACATTTTTGATCATTTTGAATAAGAAATACTTGGCTATATTGTGAAATAATCTTGGTAGAACTTTCTGCTTGGTCAAGTCTTCTGTTCTTATTCCATTATTTCGCAATTGGATGTTCTACTGATCATGCCCAGTTTAAGACAGTTTTATCTGTTAAAGTTTTACATATAACATTTTATCTGTCCTTATTTTCCATTAAAACCTGGAGAGGCATCCTCAATGTTCCTCCAGTTGAGCAGAAATACCACTTTCTTTCACATGTCAGGTCTTATAAGTCTTAGGTAAAGCAAGGAAAGTTCTTAAGTTAATGCTTATTTAACCAATAATAATATTTAACCAAGACATGAAGGGCAAAGGAAAGAGAGGCTATAAAATAGGCAGAAATAGTATGGTAATCAACAAAACAAGACAAATCACATAAAACAAGACAAATACCAAGAAATCTAGGCCATAGAACAAAGTTCTGCCATCTTTGAAAGTCATCCCGGCTAACATATATCCACTGCTTCCTAGAGGCCATCTTTGAACAGAAAGAGACTAGAGAAGACTCATCTGTTAGGTCTCTTGTCATGGCTTTCCAGTGGCCATATTATCATGAAGAGAAAATAACAGGCATCACAGAACTGTCAAGAAGGTGAGAGGGTGGCACACCACTCCCATTTAAAAAGAGAAAAAAAATGCAGATAAATTATGAGAAATGCACGTACTCTAGAGCAAAAGTTATGTAACCTGTAAGCACTATCTAGGACAGGAACAAACCCTCTTCCTAGGAGAAACAAGTTTTTGAATAAGGAAGTCCAAGGGATGAAAAAGGGAACATTCAAGATTATTTATGTACTTAAACACTCTCATGTGGCCTAATCTATGAACCAATCTCTCTCTCAATCTTTCCTGCTTAACTTTGAAAGAAAGAAAAAAGAAAGAAAGAAAGACTGACTGACTGAATGAATGAATTTTCAGTAGCTTCTCTTTACTGATGCTACAGTCTGTAAGTGTGTGGCAAGACACTTAAGCTCCACCCTCACGGCAAATGTCAACTATACAAAATGGTCCCATACTGCAGTCTACCAGAGAGTCCCGTTCCTGGCCGGGATCCTCTGCTCTGCTTTCTTATTATCATAGCCACCAGCACTAGCTTTGTGAAGTCATTTCACAGATTATTTCTGTAATCCTTAGAGTAACCCAGTGGGGTAAGTATTAACATGCTATTTCACAGATGAAGAGACTACAGTTCAGTGTAACTGCTCAGATAATACAGGCAGCAAATTAAGTCAGATTCCAAATGCAGATTGGATTTCTGCTGTGTCCTCAGCTAAGGTGTTTTGCTGCTATACACCCTTGCTGAGCATCGCAGCTCAAAAGGAAAGCCTGCAGGGCACGTTCAAGAACCAGAGTGGAGCAAGGTGGGACATGTCTGTGATCCCACTTACTCAGGAGGCTGAGGTAAGGGATCAAAAGTTGTAGCCCAGCTAAGCATCTTAGTGAGACACTGTTTCAAAATTGAAAATAAAAAGGGCTGGAGACATAGCTCAGTGGTAGGGCGCTTGCCTCACATGTATCAGCCACTGGGTTCAATTCCCAGTACTGCGAGCAGAGAAGGGAAGAGACAGATTGCGAGAGTTGCTCCGTGAGAAAACTGAAGGCTGAGCATTTAAATTCAAGCACAGAGAGGTGGGTTCTGGCCACAGTACCATATACTGATAGTTTGGCCCTGGACAAGGTAATTCACTTCTTCAGGCTTAGTTTCTTCATCTGTTGAATGGAGGATAAAAAGGGGCACCTAGCACCTTGCTTGCACAATGTCCTGAAAGTGTGAGCTGCTTTGCAGACCTCAGGTGTTAACATCTATCACACATGAAACTGAAGGGAAGGGAAGGAAAAATGCCCAGCAGCACAGCAAGACCCTCAAGCTCTAGTGAGCACTGTTACTCTTCCCCAGTATCTAAACAGTCCCCCTTAAAACAACCTTAAGTGATAACTTATGTGATACCTGCTGGCATTTGTGCCAAAATTAGTATGGCAGTCCCATGGAAACCAAGTGAAAGTGATGGATGTAGAGTTTTGTTTATCTCAAAAAGATAAACCTATAATATATAATATATGTGATATATATATATATATATATATATATATATATATATATATATAAATTTAAATGTGTCTTTAGAAAAAACAACACCTTCAGTTTATGTTATCTCCTGACACGAGGTCCATGGTATTGCTACCTACCTTGGGAAGCAAACACCGGGTCTTCAGTCCCGTGCCTTGTGATGACTCAGCACCAAGCAGCAGCTGTCCCACGCGTTCTACAGCAGACTTTCATCAAAAATGTGCTGGCTCACATGGTAGTTTTTTTCAACCTGGATATCATATAGTGAAGCTGGTCTTTGTGTGTTTATTTTGGAACATGGTTTGTGTCAATCTGCCGTAGCGTTAATGAATTGTAGGATTTGCCAAGGAAATATACTGGGAGTGAAAACCAAGAAGGTGCATGGTTTTGCCCATGAGCAACCATTGCTCAAAGCACGGAGTTGGAATGTTAGAAGTTGGAAAGGGGCAAGTGGGTCAGGTTGCTGTAAAATTAATATGTAATGTTGTGGTAAAGAGAATGCATAGCTCAACAAAGTATTTTTGCAAGCAAATCAGTTATGAAATTAGAGAAGAAAAAACTGGAAAAGTTCTAAAGTTAATCTGCAAGGCAAATGTCAGCAAACTTATCAGGGAGATAGGCTGAAGATCCAGTGGAGCAGCAGCCTCCCCCACCCACCCCCGTCTCCCCTTTCAGACCTCAGGCCTTCCTCCCAAGATCCTCTTCCTGTCACACTTCCTGAATAGTGTGTAGGAAGTCTCCCACATCTGTAAGCAAATTTGCTATTTGGTTTGTGTCTATCTTCCTATGGCCAACTTTGTAAGTTTGCTATAAGGTAGCATATGGTTTTAACAGAATTCCTATATAATATAGATGCATAAATATACTTACAGAGTGTTCAGAGTTCATACACAATTAACATGTATGGAAAGATGTTATCAATTACCTTAATACACCTTAATGCATTTATTTATTGGTAGTATTCACCAGTTGATATTTGCTTACTTTAGAGCCTATGAAGAGCTGGAGGGGTTGCTCAAGAGTTCAAATACTTGCTTAGGGGGCACAAAGTCATGAGTTTGATTTCCCAGCACAACATAGGCGGCATGGCACACGCCTGTAATCCCAGCACTTGGGCAGCTGAGGCAGGAGGATTGCCTTGTGTTCAAGGTCAGCTTGGGCTATGTAGTGAGCTCAGGACCAGCCTGGATACAAGGTGAGACTCTGTCTCAATAATACATATATAATAAGTAAATAAATAAATAAGCCTTGTTAAATCTGTGATTATGTTAAACTATCATAATATTAAAGTGGTCAGAACTAGGAATGTGCCCAAATTTTGCAAACTCGATCATTTGTTTGAAATTAAGGCAATCTTTGCATTTTTCAGCCAAAATGTCTTTGAAAAATGTGATGTTGTTTATCAAGACCATTCTATAATTTGCTATGGTGTGAAAAGCTTAAGAATTTTTCCAAAATTATGTAATTTCCTAGCCTCACGTGACTCTGCCTGTGATGCCATGTGACTGTGCATATGGTCACACTGGCGCTTGGGAATTACCATTGAAAGAGGAGTAGAGTGTAAATCCTTTTATTTAACAAATTTCCATTTTGCTCTGTCTGGGCATGCCACATACAGCTTAATTTGGTAAATTCGTCTATTTACTCATTTTAAATATTGTATACCCCTCATCTTCAGATCTCAGTAAATCCATCTTAAAAATTACTTACCAAAGATGAAATAGTTGCTATTGATAGTTAGGGCAAAGGCCAAGGACACATGAATAAATTTGATCTAGACTAATTTCATTATTGCTAGGAGTTGAAATTACTTAATTGTATTATAGAACTGAATGTAGTAATTTGCAACTGACAGAAAAACAAAACAGTATGAAAGGGGATCTTGAAGTTTTATATATGGACACAAAATTCACTTGAAAAGAGCATTCTTTTCAAGTATTCAAATATCAGATATTCTGTTCTTTTTTTACAGAAAAGCTAAATCTGATTTGCTTTGAAAAATCCTAAGCAGCTACTCTAAACCTGCCTCCTAGCCTAGATTACCTTTAACCCAAATGGTTCATGAACTCAGTTTCTCACCTGGCCTCATGCTCTTTGTAGATTCTAGATGGGGAACATGTCTGTTCCACACTGCCCCTCAGCCAGCAACTTGAAGTGTTCAGAAGAATTTCTTGAAAAGAAAAAGATCGTGTAAACTGTAAATGAAAAATGTTTGAAGTCCAGGAAAATATTGAGAAAGTGCTTTTCTTAAGAGGATAAAGATGAACACATTTAATTCTCATTAAATAGACTGCCTGTGAGAAATCCGGCATGTATGTGGATGGATGTGAACACCTGTGTAGGAAAAATGAGCCAAAACTTGAGCCACCTTCCCCTCTCCCCCACTCCCAGGTCACCAAACATCTGTCATATTATCAATGACTGCTTGAATCTTGTCACAAGCCTGTGACCTGAGGTTGAAAAAGCCATGTTGCCCGTTCTTTGTGGTTTCACCTTGTGTCACCATTAAGGCCTCTGTTTACATCTCTAGGGATTTGGAAGATCAGTTGACCCCACGACATAAATGAAGTATTTACTTACACTTGAGGCTTCTTTGTACACCACCTTGGGGCCAACTTTGGCTTCTGTGACTTGCTGCAGTGTGGCTAGTTCCACCAAACCACTTTACCATAGTGCAGGCATAGTTTAATTGCAGCCAACAGATATTTTCTCTTTATCCAAGGAGATTTGTTATTGTCTTTTAAAGATTTTTTTTTTGGCTTTGATGAAATGTCAGTATATATGGGCAAAATAAAAAACAAACAAAAATCAAAGTTTTCTAAACAGACCAGATGAGCTTCTTCCATGAAGAAATACTAATTATTAGAGTTTTCCTAAGTAAAACTTTTGGTGGGAGCCTCAGTGGTGTGTGTCACTGAGCCCTAATGGGTCTCGTTGCTGTGATTTGCCATCTGGGTGAGTCTTGCAAAAGAACCCATCTTGGTGGATAGTGCCCAATAATAGCACTGAACCACTGCCAAGACAGGGGTGCTCCTTTTCCACAATGCGGCTGGGTGATGTGGGGATGTGGACACAAGGTGAGACTCTGTCTCAATAATACATATATAATAAGTAAATAAATAAATAAGCCTTGTTAAATCTGTAATTATGTTAAACTATCATAATATTAAAGTGGTCAGAACTAGGAATGTGCCCAAATTTTGCAAACTTGATCATTTGTTTGAAATTAAGGCAATCTTTGCATTTTGCAAATTTCTTTGCAATCTTGGCAATCGGCGTCCCCTTTTGGGATCCCTGCACTCTCATCTCCGAAGGCAGAGGACTAGACTGAGAAGTATCCTAGATGCTTCCTGCCCCAAAACTTTCTGAAGTAGAAAGTCTTGCAAATTTCCTACTATTTTCAAAAGAACTTTGATTGAAAAAATTAGTCCTTGTGCCTTGGGCTCTGGATGACTTCCTGCTTGCCCAGGCTCAGAGTCTGTGGGACTTATTTTATTTCTCTCTGATTTTGTTTTATTGACTGACTGACTGATTTTTGTCACCCAGTCAATATCCCTCCATTCAGAGAGCCCACTGGGTGTCCACTGACACTGGCACTTTAGGTACACTCACCTTTCCGTGTGGTCATCATTGGTAAACTTGTCAAAGCTGCAGTAACTGCCCATACTGAGATTTCATACTAAGACCTCAGGTTTCACTCAGCAACAAGGTAGTGTTTTAAATATGCCCGGATAATGGCATAATGATTTTCCAAACTGAGATTTGCAGATGAAGATATTATTGACCATTATGGTGTTTGCTGACCTGGAGGAGGGGAAATTTCAGAACTGAGTGGAGGAGAAGAAGGAGAGTGACAGGGAGAAGTCTGCAGGACCAAGCAATCCTGGAGGGTCTTTATAAGTTTGAAAGTCTTGGCTTTTACTTACAATGAAATGGGGGCTCGTGGAGAATTTTTTTTTATCTTGAGACAGGGTCCTGCTCTGTAGCCTAGGCTGGCCCTGAACTCACCATGGAACCCAGGCTGGCCTTGGACTCATGATAATCCTCCTGCCTCAGCCTCCAGAGTGCTGGGATCATAGGGATGCACCACCATACCTGGTTTATGCAGTGCTGGGGAATCGAACTCAGGTACTTGGTACTTGACTTAGCACTTGTTAGGCAAGAGCTTTAACTGCTGAGCCATTCCTCCAGCCCTCATGGAGAGTTTTGAACAGAAGAGTGACATGATCTGACTTAAACTTTTTTAATAAGATGAGTAAGGGCCATTCTAGATGTTAACCCAAGGATCAAGAGTTGGAGCATAGGTACCAGGTTGAATAGAGTCTTCTACCTCCAGCTCAGTTGAAAGGTGCCTTACATGCATGAGCCAGCCATTTTTCCATTCCAGCCTCTTTTTTTTTTTTTTTTTTTTGCTGTAAACTATGTAAACTTCTTGTCGGTTTCAACTTAGAGTGAATCAATAGTAGGAAGAATATTTAGGAATGTTCCCTGTTTGGCATAAGCATTTTCACATATGGTGTTTCTTGAATTTATATCTTCTTTTTAATACTTTTAAAGTACAAATTTTGAAACTCAGTACATTAGCAACAGAGGCTATTTAATGGGCCCTGGCGAAAGGTTGTAAATTATAGGAAAATGTCAATTGTGGTAAAGAAGAGGGCTCGGGCTAGGCCTGTTGTAAATGCTAATTCAAGAAAATGGTAACCACAACCAAAGGTTCTTTGGATGATATATACACGTGTTCCTCCTAGGGAAATGCGTATTTAAAGGGGGAAGAAGATCAGGTGATTATTTTTAAAAAGGTAATTATACTTGGAGTTATCATATCAAAATGGTCAAAATCAGGTATCCTAAAGCCAGAAAAGATTAAAATGATAATGAGATATAAAACGTAAACCTCAAATAAGGAGGATATGAAAATGTAATTGCAAGGCATTTTTAACTTTTTAGGTTATAAAATAATGACCTTACTCATGAAAAGTATCCATAATTCACTAAAAAGTAGAATTCTCCCAAGCATCCTGCTGTCAGCATGTGAACAAATAACCTCATGTAACAAATCAATCTTTCGGGCAGTTCATTAACCTAATGAAGAGCTGTCTCCTCTTCTACCTGTATGGGAATCTACAGAAGTTAACTTGGTGGTGGATAGAGTAAATTAGATGTGAAAAACTGAAATGGGAAACAGCGTGCTGCCTGATCATTCTACTTGCACATGTAAGATTTCTGTTCTCTGTTTCCTTGAGAGAAATCCCATGGTGCCAATTAACCTAACTTATTCCAAAACAATTCTCTGTTTGGAAAGAATAATTTTCATTGTGGGTGTTCCTTGAAACCGTATGCCTCATCCCCTGTTATTACTGAGATGTGTGCCGGGCAATTGAAAGCACTAGCTTCGTTTCCTTGTACTGTATAGATTAGGGCTGTATCCCACACACAGTGTCAAATAATCTGTTTCGATTTTATCCAACACACACATATTTGAACTTTTGCAATTTTTTAAATGTGCAAAAGCCATCTCTATCTAATAGTAAACCAAATATTTTATGTCAAAATTATAGTTTTTAAAAAACCCTCAAAGCAGGAGAGTTGTTTTAATCAGGAAATAGCTTTTCTTGCAACAACAACAAAAAATGTTTAAGTCTACTTTCTTGGCTAGCTTTAAATGCCATCCTCCTTTTTCCTTTGAAATAACGTGAATGCGTTTTTTCCCAGTGTGAGAAAAAAGAAAAGAAAAGAAAAGAAAAAACTCGACACAAAAGACTGAAAAGGATATAACTAACTCAGTAACTGCATTCTCTTTTTTATTAGTCTGCGTTGACTATTTGGGTTTCTGGAGGATTTTTTTAAAACCTAATAAATCAATTAACCAATATTCATTCTAAGATTTAATTTGGTGAATAGAATATATTTGCTTTTCATCAGAGCACACATCTTTTTAAGTCTGAAACCACCACACACAAAGAATTTAATTCTGACAGACATTTGTTCTTAGCATAAATACTTTAGAGCCAATAGTTGGCCCCACTTAATCATGCTTCTTAAAAGTGAATTCCAGAAAAACGGGAGGCCTCAACTGACCCCTGGTAAGGTGAGTTGTCAGTAAATTACTTTTATGATGTGCCCTAGGGAAACAGGTCTGCTAGGATCTTGGTAGGGAGCTGTCCCCTCTTGCCCATGGGGGGATGACCTTTCACTTTATCTAACCTTTGCATTGCTAATTCTAAATTTCTGGGAGGCAGTTAGTGGGATTGTTGGATAGCTTATAAAAGGAGACCTTTCCCCTCCTCCTCTACCCAAAAGACAGCGTTGCCCACACATTTCTGGCTTAATTTGCAGATGAAGCATGCCAGTGTGCCTTTTATTTCTACCATTAATTTTCAATACCAAACATTAAATGAATTGAAATAGAAAGGAATTCAATATAAATCATAGTTAAATTATGGCTGCCTTGGGTGACATTTAGAAAACACTGTAGAAAATTTAATCCCTCTAATTTTGCTAATTTGAATTTATTGTGGCACTTGAAATTTTATAAGAACCACCACAGATGAATGAAGATATCATGTCAGAATTCATTTATTCTTTTCATAAAATATGTATGTACTGAAGACAAATTTGGTGGGTTTTTGTGTCTCCATTGGAAGAAAGATCTTGTGGTGCTTTTTAGGACTGATGAATGTAGGAACTTAAATTCAGTGTTTCTGGAATTAGCAAACTTGGGTATTTAGATTTAGTTTTAGACATTAAAAATTAGATGAAAATATTTTCTACATAATACCAAATACAAAGGATTATTAACCTGCCATTAATAATTAGGACAGAACTTATATAGACCTAGATGTCTCTGTTTCAGCTCCACGAATACCTCGATGGTTCTCTTTTCCCATTAGTTTTGGCCAACATTGAATGGACCAGTATTTCAAATTCCTTCATTAAGAGTGTCTCAGAGTATTACTATAGTATTATCTGTAAGTGTATTGTGTGATTAAAAATATGTATGTGTATGTATAAAAATGCAGAATGACTGAGTGAAATATTACTGAAGATAAACTTTCCTGGGAAATGACACACCTAATTTTTAACCACATGATGTTAAGAGGTATAAATGCACAGACGAGATGCAGCCTGTTTCTATAATCTCTTTCGTTTATATTTCAGATAGTAATATAAGCAAAGCCAGGTAGTCTAAGCTGCCACTTGATATCAACCTTTTTGAGAAGATCAACAACAAGCAGTCCTAGAAGCAATTAATGTAACCAGTAATTTTTCAGTGGGAAAAGAAAGAGGTCAGCACATTCTTTCCTGTAAAACAAAGGTTCTGGCTCAAGAATGTATGTAAACAAAATGGAAATTTAAACTATAGTTTAAATGCCACCCGGGAGAACCCCAATGGTGAAACAATTGTCAACAGAATGGAAGAAATTTTTGTAGGATGAGGAAAATGCAAAATTGATGCCACTGATGTGGGAGTGTACCATCATGTGTTTCCAAGTCATTCTGCTCAAAATGCCCCCTCCCCTCCTTTGCTTGTTTTTGGATCTGGGAGAGGATGGTAATACTAAAGTAGAAGGTAGACATGACTCTGAAAACTCTATGAAGATTTTACTTGAAAAGTGGCAACCAGGGTCAAAATCTTGAAACAAATTTAGGAGCAGCAATTAGAATAAATTAGATGACAATTCAAGGCACTAATTTGGATAAAGAAGATTTGGATAAATCTTCTTAGGCCATTTGCTTATTTTCACCTTGCCCAGGGATTCACTTGTCATGAGAGACAGGTGTTTTGTTTGTATGTTTGTTTTGTTAAGAAAGAAAAGCAAAGAAAGAAAGAGAAAGAAAGAAAGAAAGAAAGAAAGAAAGAAAGAGAAAAGAAAGGAAAGATTGCAAATGATAAAAATGATATTGATGGATTTAACCATCCCAGCATACATTCCCATTCTCTGGAGATGCTACATAGTTACTATTAATCCTGGGCTAAAAGATATATGCGTTGCATGTCACATGTGCTGTGCACTGTAAGATCCCATCTCTAAAGCCGATCTTGGAACCAAATCCGAAATGCAGCAACTTAAGAACTGAATTGAAAATCAAAGGCCCAAGAGGAAATCCTAGGAGAATCAAAAACTGGGCCAATTAAGCAAAAAAACAGCCCCCGATTTGCTTTCCCTCATTCTCAGCAGGTTTTTACTCTGTTCACAAATCGTTGCAGTGCCAGGATTATGCCCTTGAGGGAATGACACTTGCATTTCCGTAAAAGCCTCCCAAGCCTCAGGACAGTGCCCCTAATCTGGGCACTCCCACTCTAGGCCACACCTGTGTGCCAGAACAGGCTACCATGCATGATTGGTTGGGCCTTTACCATGTATTCTTTCTTGAACAGAGCAGACAGCATTGAGCCAGTGTGGAAGGGGTAACTCTCCGTGGCGCTGGGCAAGCCAGACAGCAGAGGATTACCATCACTGGGCAGAGAGTGGCTTGGAATCACAGACATGCCTTCCTTTCTCCCCAGGCGTCTCATTACTAAGGGTTCCTCTAAGATACATTTTAAAGGCTTTTGAGGATGGTAAAGCAATCTAACTAAAGCTTTCAGTAGTGTTCCTGCGTAAGTAGTGTGTTCACACAGTACTTGTTTTAGTATTTGTTTTTATTTGATTTATTTTTAAGACCTGTAGACCCAGAGACACAGATTTGATGTACCAATAAAATATTCTCCAGGAAACATTGCTAAATCTCTAGTAACAATGGAGGGAAAAAATAAAACAAAATATTGACTTAGCTTTTCAGTTGCATCTCCCAAAAGTGGGTACCTTAGGCCTTATGAAAAATACAAGCACAAAAACCCATAATTTTCTCTTTCTTTTGATTTTTGTAAAATCTTTACCTCGATCCATTTATTATATTTATAAGTGAGACACTGTGGAGTTTGCATCCAAACCTACAAGAGTAACAAAAGTATCTAGGGAACTACCTCCAAAATGCTTTAACAAAGAATGTGAAACATCTAATGATGAACTTTGTACAATTGTGAAATGAAATTTTGGAATATTTTGTACCCTATAGCTTTAAATTTCACATTTTCCATCCAATGATATAGAGCTTCGTTATGTACAATATAATTGACTTTGGTAAACAACTATTACATGTTTTAATTTGTGTTTAGTCATAATGGCATGATTAATGCGCTGTGGAGTACTTAAGAAGTAACAGGGTCATTACATTTCTTTACATTTCAAAATATGTAAGATGTTTGAGAATATTCCCAAGAGTCCATTAGTGTGCTCTTGCTACATATTTAATATGCATATTAAAATCTGTTCTTAATTATTCACTTAAGTGAAAACACGAGAAAGTTTGAAAAGCACCCTGACTCTACTCAAGAATGTGGTTTCATTTTATCTCTGGCAATTAGGAAAAATATCTTTAAATTAATCATTGGTATGCTCACTGACAGCCTTTGTCACATTTAAACATGTTCTTGAAATTAATGTTAACTATTCAAAGTAGGGATTCAAAAATAAAAATTTAATTTCTTTTTAATAAAAACCAAAACTAGTTTATGTATTACATGGATACATTTCAAGTAAGAATGGCATTACCTAGGTGACAGATTTTCTCTTTAGTCCTGTCTGCCTAAAAGGATGCTTGTGTGCTTACAATGCCTCTTTAAGAATACTTGTTTGTTTTATTTATTTACATATTATACTGTTGTCTATGATGCTTATTATTTCTAAAAGCAGTATTTGTTTCTGTAGAAAGTGGAGGTAATTTAATCCTTCGGATAAGTCTCACCACTCTGACCCTTTGTCACACTGTGAGTTCTGTGTCATGATCATGTCCAACGAAGTGAAGAAGTTTTTATTGGAAGCTGGCTTTTTACTCATAGAAGCCTCAGGTGGGACTCATACAGAAGACTAGACCAAAAGATTATTTTAAGCTACTGTCTGTTTCATCAAATAGCTGACAAAACTGTGGAATTCAGCTCATGGGAATAATCTATTCTCAAAAGATCTGTTTAGGAACTTACTGGGTGTCTTTTTGTAAGACATAGATCTACGAAGATAGTAGGGCTCAACTGCCCTCTGTAGTCACAGCTATGGGCTGCCAGTCATTGATTTGTTGCTGGATTCATTCATTGAGCAAGTATTTATTGCATATATTCTGATTGAGCCAGAGAAACTGGAAAATATCTAGAAATTCCACCATTATATTTATGAATTATGATAAAGTAGCTGTCAACGTTTCCATAGAGATTTCTATAGAGTCTTAGAAAGAGAACAGGAGAAGAAATGAGGACTTCCGGGCTTGTGTCCCAAGGTTACTTTCTGAGCAAATTCAAACGTCTTCTCCATTTATTGTTTACTTAGAAAGTCTGAGGCCATCTCATATTCTCAGTACTGACTTGCACGACACCAACATGTATATCAGAACTCTATCTCTAGCTGAGAACTTCTCATTAACTGAATATTTTGATTAACTGATAATTAAGAGATTTTAAGTGATGCATGATGATAATTACCAACCACTTGTAGGTACTATTTATTCTGAGATGTAGAATATGAAAGACTGTGATAATCTGGTGACTATTCCAAATATATGATGTTTGCCATCACTCAGGAATTCTGTGAAATCCTGAGACTAGTTAGGTTTCAGAATTCGTTCATAGGTCTGCAGAAAAAAATCTGATTTTTTTTTTACCCAAGTGGAGTAAATCAAGGCTGTATAAATTGCTTCAGAAGTGTGCAGGTATAATCAGATTAGCGAATGCTTTCACACTGAACTTACAAGAAAACCTTCTGCTTTTCAGGGAAGAGTGAGGAAAAGTCAAAATTCTATTTATAAATGGAAGGGTGTATGCAACACATATTGTAAGTGGCCCAAGCTGCCTCTAAGATGCCCTCTTCTGTTATAATCGTGTGTTCTTGCATGTTATTCGTCAGGCATAAGATTTCAGTATCACCTGTTGGGGACAGAATCAGAAAGGGGAAATTGACTGAAATGATCTTGAGCATCAAAGAAAACAGCTATGTGCTTTCCTTAGAAAACCTGAAACTTTTGAAAGTGAAAAGGACACCTTGGGAGGCATTTGACCTGGGTCCTTCATTCTATAACTGAAGAAACTAAGGCCAACCAAAATAATTCCTTTGAGGATAGTAGCCAGATTCAGCCATCATGACATTGAATTTTTGTAAAAAATAATCTTCCGTATTGAACAAGCTTAGTGTTTTACTGTTATGATCATAGTTCTAAGTAATAGTGAACAGAGTATGGAGGAAAAATAAAAATCTTCCAGTGCTCATTGGCAGGAAACACATCTCAAGAACATAACAGAGAATATATAGAGCAAAAAAAAAAAAAAGGATGTATATTATGTTAAATCTAATAGTTATACAAATTTTGTTTGATTTGTTGTTGCAGTGCTGAGGATTGGACCTAGGTTCTTCTCACTGACTGATCTACATCTTTAATTTCTTTTTTTTTGTTGTTTATTTTTCTTTTGAATCAGGATCTCACTAAGGTTCTAAGTTGCCCATGAAGGACCCAGTCAAATTCATGATCCTCCTGCTTTAGTCTCCTAGAGTGACTAAAAATGTTCTTTGATGCCCAGTGCATGTTGGAACACTTATACAAATTTAAAAGTGTGCAAAGAAACACTGAATGTGGAATCTAACTATAAATACATGTATAAGAATGACGTATACCAAATGACTAATGTTTTCTCTGGGAAATACTGAAAAAGGAACAATATCAAGAAACAGTTCATTGAGGAGATTTAACCACATATATTAAATTTGTTTGCAGTATGTGGTATAGCATACTTGTTAAAGCAAGAACTATCAAAAAGTACGGGGATATAAAAAGCAGTGGAGAGACTTCATTTTCTGAGAAGTGGGAACTGACAACAGGGTGAGAATCAGCAGATTTACAAGGTATATTTTAAAAAAACTGTATAACATACTGTGCAAGCTGGAGACGAGGATACGGGGCTTACCCCAGGGCGGCAGTACCTGTTGGTGGTTCAGTGCTCGAGCCAAAGGAAATACATGGGTTCCATATGAAAACAAAGCCAAAGTCTACATGGAATCACATTTTGCCACCCTAGTCATCCTTGACTGATTTAGTTCTTTGAAAATATCAGAGAGGAGCGAGAGATTTGAATTAAATAGGATTTTCTTAATAAACATATTGGGAGAGAAAACATTAGCATTACTGCTGTTAATAATTAGTTATTTTCAGGGAAATACAGCATGTGTGAAACAAATTACGATGAGAATTTTTTTAAATGACAAGAAGACATTGAGGGAAACTTAAAATTCTACTTAGAAAAGGATATACGCAATGCACATTATAAACAGACTGATTTTTATTAAAATGAAAATATTCTTGAGAAAGCTCTTAACCTTTTCCGGTGTTTTTGGTTTAATGAGAGGAACTTTCAGTTTTTTTCTCAAAAACAGAACTTGGTGAGGAGAAAACTTGGGAATTCTAGGATTCGGAGAGGAAGGTAATTGTAGCGTGCAGTGGGAGGAGAAAGGCAAAAACAGAGAGGCTGTGCACGGTGCAAGAAAAAAAGAGCTTCTGAGCCAGCTCCGATGGTGGGAAACGTACCTGTGATATTTGCACCCAGGGAGACTGAGGCAGGAGAGTGTGAATTCAAGCCCAGCTTGAGCGACTTAAGGAGATGATCTCAAAGAGAGAGGGGGAGAGAGAGAGAGAGAGAGAGAGAGAGAGAGAGAGAGAGAGAGATGGGGATGTAGCTCAGTGTGAAGGTCCTTTGTTTAGACCCCAAAGTTATATACATGCACGTACCCAAGCATGCACGCACATGCGTGCACACGCGCGCGCACACACACACACACACACACACACACACACACACAGGCACATGCAAGCATGCACAAATGCTTTTGGGTTTATAATCTGGCCCACATTTAAAAAGTAACTTCTAGAATTAATCTCCTTTGTGAGGTTCTAGCATTTTATGTTCTTGTCCCAATATTTAATTCCAGAAGTGGTGTTACTTTTATTAAATACCACAGATTTGTATTCAGTCTAATATTTCATGTATTCCTTTTAAAATAATGAAACTTGGGTCAGATTGAAAAAAGATAATCTTTTAAAAAAATTTAGCCCACTCTTAAGATCAATGATCATAGCTAGACCATTTATTTCTATCTTCATTTTTAAATAAGAAATAATAAGGATGATGTATAGGAGTTGGGCCCTGCTTTAAAAACTTGGGGCTAATTACAACTTTTTTTAGGAATAATAAGGAATTCACAAAATATTATGATGTTTACAATGGAAGGTTCTTAGAAATTAAACATATAGCGAAATGTTAAATCTAAGGCTTGTAATAAGTTTCACCAACGGCTTCCACATATGTGAATATCATACAGCTTGTGGGCCAAGGTAAAGTATACTTAGGCATACTGTGTGGTAATGACTTAGATTAGGGGTTAACACCTACCTATTAAGTCTGACCCACTGATTATTTTTATAAATAAAGCTTTATTGAAACATAGTTAGATCTGTTTATGTATTACTATGGCACCTTTTTTTTGCTGCCACAATAAAGTTGAGTAGTTGCGTAGAGATTACATCAACCACAGAGCCTTAAATATTTACTATCTGGCCCTTTCAGGAAAAAATGAGATGTTCAATTAGTGGTTCTCAATACATTCCTCTTGAAAGGTAATGTTGCCTTAAGTCTTTCAGGACATTAAACATTATTTATACAAGGCTATTTTAATAAAATTAGAGCTATTAGAAAAGTTAACTATTTCTCTAAATACACATTTTAGTATTATATGAGATAATACCAATTGTGTGCTTTTCTTTTTTGTTGGTGCAGCTTAGGAATATAACAAAATGTGACTCACTGTGGTGTTTTGGTACATGTGTTTAACATATTTTGATTATTTTCATACCCTTTCTTTTGTGTGCCCCTTCTCTAAAAGTCTCCATTCTAATTTCCAACATCTCTTTATTTATTTATAGATTGCTCATAGGCGAGAAAACACGTGGTGCTTTAACTTTCTGAGACAAGCTTGTTTTGCTTAACATGATAGTCTCTAGATACAAATATTTTCCTGCAATGACAAGATTCATTCTTCTTTATGGCCAAATAATATTTCACAGTGTATAGATACCACATTTTCTTTATTTGTGCTTCAGTTGATGGATGTTGAGGTGCATTCCACAGCTTAGCTTTTGGGATTGCATGACTAGAAACAAATATTCACGTATGATTGTACTGTGTGGTCTTTAATTATTTTGGAAACAACCAAGGAATAAAAGAAGCTGGGTCAAATGGTGTATCTGTTTTTAGTTTTTTTTTTTTTTTTTGAGAAATTTCCATAGTGGTTATACTAGTTTTCATGTGCACTGACACCAGTATTCTTGATAGTAGCAGGCATTTTGACTGTGGTGAGATGGAATCTCAATGTAGTCTTGATTTACATTTCCCTAATGGCTGAAGATGTTAAACATCTTTATATAATTATTGGTTATTTGTACTTAATGTTTTGAGACATGCCTGTTCACTTTAGGAGCCCACTTGCTGCTGGGTTATCTATCAATGGGGGAGTAATTTTTTGAGTTCTTTATATATTCTAGTTACTGATCCTCTGTCAGAAGGGTAACTAGTAAAGATACTCTCCCATTCTGCAGATTATCTTTTCATTGTATTGCTTCCTTTACTGTGTGAAATCTTTTCAATTTGATATAGAATCATGTCATTGTTGATAGTATGTCTTATGTTATTGGAGTTCCATTCAGGAAGTCTTTGCTGCTGCCTCTGGCTCCAAGTGTTTCCCTCGTGTTTTTTCCAGCAGTTTCTCATTTTCTGCTCTCTATATAGGTCTTTGGTCTATTTTGATTTGATTGTGGTACAGGATTAGACAAAGGGATGCAGTTCTATCTGCTGCCTGTGGATGTCCAGCTTTTCCAGAACCATTTGTTACAGAGTCCTTTCTGCAGCATGTTTTCGCTCCTTTGTTAGAAATCAGATGGCTGTAGGTGCATGGGTTTCTTTCTGTGTCTTTCACTCTACTCCACTGGTCTACATGTCTGCTTTGTTTTTATCACCATGCCTTTGATGTGTAACTTCAGATTGGATATTGCATGGTTCTTTTTGCTCAGGATTGATTTGGTTATTCTGAAACTTCTGTGTTTCCATCCGAATTTTAGAATTGTTTTCTAGTTCTAGTTTTATGACAAATGCCATTTGTATTTTGATAGGAATAACATTAAATCTGTAGATCACATTGGGAAATAATGGCCTTTGAAAAGAATCTTAATTTCTTTGTGGGTTAGATTCCCCATGGTTTTGCAAATTTTAGGACATTCACGAAAATTGCTTTTTAAGAATTCCACACATGAGTGCCTGGAGGAATGGCTCAGCGACTAGCAAGTGCTAAGTCAAGCACTACGTACCTGAATTTGATTCCCCAACACCACATAAGCAAGGCATGGTGGAGCACGCCTGTAATCCCCTCTCTCAGGAGGCTGAGGCAGGAGGATTGCCATGAGTTCAAGATTAGCCTGGGCTCCATAGTGAGTTCAGGAGCAGTCTGGGCTACCAAGCAAGACCTTGTCTCAATAAAAAAAAAATCCAAATATGAGACATAGATGCTTCAGATTGTAATTTGTTATTCTTAGCTCCATACAACTTGAATGGGATTTCTATATTTTAAAAAGGTTCTGTTTAATTTATCATTAAGTAGAGACATTTTTGAAAATATAGGAGAATCTCTGAATCGATTAACCACAGCATAAACCAGAAGTGGATCCAGGCAAGACAGAGCATAAGGACAATCTAATTTTTTATGGATATGAAACTTACAAACTGTCCTTCACTGTACCACATTTGATCATGAAATCCCTTCCCATCATAAAATAGACTTTGCAGTGGTATCCGGGAGATAATCAAAATAAAAGTGGTTTAAAAGTGTTGACTGTCAGGTAACTCGGACTGAGTTACGTGAGTTTACTCATGCCCTGCAGCAACTGCACGTGGCCCAGCCTCCTCCCTTTGCTGTCCTTCCTCTGTAGTTCCTTCTGCTCTTTTCTGCCATCAAGAAAAGCAGGTGAACATCCCTGTACACAATTGCTAATAGAGGAAGGCAGGAAACGAGTGAGGATGGCTTACTTAGGGCTGTATCAGGACCAGGAAGCAGTATCTTGTACCAGCTATCTTGTTTCGCTGCTCTTTTTTTTAAGTCACTGCTCATTTTATAACTATCATGGGCATGTATCAATCTTACAATAAGCTTTACTTATACAGTAAAACTTGAGCACATTTTTAAATCATGCAGTTCACTATATTAAGCCAGGACTTTCCAGTCTACCCAGAATTTCCAGTAAAGTTCTGTTTGACCTTTGTATAAAGACCACCTTTACTAGGTGACTTATTTTCGCTGCCCTCTTGGGTGGTCGAATGAGGCAGACTTCCCTGTTTAACAACATACAACTCTCTTCTTTGCCAACTGAACATTACACGGGGATGTGGCTTGGAGGAGTAGTTTCTCAATACTATAAACAACTGCTTTCTTGGAACAGCTTGTTGCTGAAGCAAAGACGTTACTCTTGGATTTGCTTTGAGTATCGTATGAATCGGTTAAGGAAGTAAGTGTGGCTGACCTGCCAAATTACGGTGGCCATAATACAATTAAGGTCAGTATCCACCCTGGAGGCCGTAAGAAGTACTATTATGACACTAAACTTAAAGAAAAATTTTTAAAATTTGGTGAAAAACAATTTTGAGATACATGTTACAAAGTTTTTTTTAAATCACTAGAAATGCATAGAGGTTGATGAAACATAAAAATTGGTTGACATACAGTCGTTTGTTCTGTGTGACTCTTAGCACTATTAAATAAGTATCTCAAGAAAAAACAGTGTCTGGGGTCAGAGATACTACTGCAGTTAAGGTGAGGGAGGAGTGGAAGTTAAACCTGTGTAACAAATACTGAAAACTGATTCACGCAATGGCAACCTCAATGTGTTTTGAATGTACAAACATTTACCTTTCAGTACTCAGCTAAGGAATTTGAAATTTGACGTCTCTCTTTTTTTCCCTCCCATTTTCTAGTCTTATGAATTTCATTGTTGTAGTTCTCTTCTTATGTAGACTGGTGGGCGAGGCCACATTTAAGAATCTCAACACAGAAATAGTAAAATATAGGGGGAAAAGCTTATGGCAAATCACTGCAATAAAGGGCTCTGCTGACCCCAGAGGAGAGGCATCAAGATATGGTCACTGCAGCCCGTTCTAGGGGTGGGAAAATGAGCTAAAGTGGTGATTTGAGTGGTGAAGTGAGGCAGATGTAGAAGATGAAGTATGTTAAATATCATATTGTTTCCCTGATTTGGGAAACCCAGAACACAAGCATTCTATAGAAGCAAATAGGTGTGATAGTGGGAGTCACAGGGGGATGTGGAGAGTGTGGGAGGACCAAAAATGGGGAGAGGGGAATCGTAATATTGACGTGATATGTATGTGCACAAAATACTCAAGTTCCTTATAAACATTATGTATGTCATATGTATATTAATAAAAATGGTGGGGAAAAGAAGAAATACTGAAACTAAAGGGAAAATAGAAAGTCTTCCTTGGAGAAATTATTAAGCAGCATTGCTCTCTGTTCATATTAAGTTGTGCTTTTTTCCAATAACAACTTGGACAACTGAGTTGTAAACCTAATATAGACTATTAAAAAGCCATTGGTGATGGTATGACTTTGAGTGGGAAGAAAGGGAAAGAGGAATAAGAACATGGAGCCGTTTCCTGGCCAGCATGAGGCCACGGCATCCTCTACAAAGCAGCAGGTGCAATGGGTGGCTTCCTGATAGGTTCCTATTCTGGGCTTCATGGTCACAGGGACAAAACATTTTGAGGACGTGTATCAAAGCATAAGCACCTAAAAGAAAGATTCTTAGTCTAGATTGCACTCCAAATCCTTGTTGTTCAAAGTATGGCTCTTTATCTTGTGGGTTCCGTGACAGACTGGCTAAAAATAACTCACCAAGTCTCCAGGGCAAGGGCTATTATTTATTTATTTTTTATTTTGGTAATATGTCAACTTTGTCAGCCTAGGTAATGGTTATATTCAGCCAATCTGCTTTTCATCAGTTATAACTTCATAATGAAATAGGCAGTTCTGCTTATCAGTGTCTGTCCAGGCATCAGCCATTTGTGCAGTAACTCCTAAGACCTCCAATGGTGTTCCTCTGTGCAAGTGTTCTTCCCCAGAACTACACTACCATAAACTTTGCTTTCGTAGGAGAGTGTTTTGGGGTAAAAGTGAAGGAGTGTTGCACAATATACATCTGGATATGGATGGGGCTGGCCCAGCAAATCAAAGAGCTAAATATAGTGTTTACTCAGCATATCTCTGCATACTTTTGCTGTAAAGTATGCATTAATATATTAACTCTAGGCTAGTATGGAGCTTAATGCCTTTTCCTCCTCAGGTGCTACCAACCTCATGGAGAGTCTCTCAATTTCCTACATGTAGGAACAGATAAAATTTATTAAATATGCTTGAAGTTCAGTGAGCCTTACATGGGAAAGGGAAAACCAGAAGCTTATAACTTTTTGTTTCTATGTGGAGTAATCCTTGATTAAGCTAGAGTTTCTGTGTCTTCTTTCCTCACACAATCAGTCAGGTCATTTGCCTACACAAATCCATAAAAGTTATTTGGTCTGAATGTTTTAGATGTTAAAAGTACTTAATAACTTTTTGTTATCTTTTTTATTATTGGGCTATAAATTATCTCAATACTATTAAAGCTAAATGTGAAGGCTTGCACCCTATTTGCATAGTTCTTTTAGCTTGGTAAGGATGAGGATTTAGCTTTTTGAAGTCTCATTTCTTTTCACGATTAATCTTTGTAATGATCCTATAATCTAGCAATAATAATTCATTTTTAATAGGTAAGGATACTCAACTTCAGAAAATGTCAGTGATCTTCCTAGTGATTTATATTAGCTGGTAAGACCATGATTAAAATGGATGTCTGTCTGACTCCAATAAGCAGGCATAATCCATCTAGCCATTGTCCAAAATCCAACCTGTGAACACATTGGAAGAGCTTCGGTCTGCATCAATTTCTAGTGTCCTGTCTGAGTTTTGCCTTGCAAACTAATAAGAAACTAAGTAAGATCATGGCCCTCCTCTAGTTCCTGCGTGTGAATCAATCTTGAACGGGCTTGATGCTAGGGCAGAAAAAGAAGCTATGTTTGATTAAGCCCTGAGTAGCGATATTGATGAAAATGACGTTACAAAAACCTTGCTACAAAAAGCTGGCTTGGTGCTGGCTGACAGGATGTCTGTCTGCAGAATTAATAGAACTTTTTTTTGAAGTCCTAGGAAGCCAACAGGTGAAACATATAATTCATGCTATTCTTGGGGAAAAGAATCACCTGTGCCGAGATAAGTTATTTTTTCCGATCCCGGATGAATGGAATGTTTGATTTTTTTTTTCTGCTAAAAATCAATTGGGAGTCTAAATACTAGAACTAATGTGTGAAAGTTATACCTTCTAATGAATATATTTGAAGGAATCTGAGGCTCTTTTGTTCCCTGTCAATTTTGTGCTTCAAAAGATACATCAGTGGAAGCTTGGTAAGTGTCAAAGGATCTACAAAATAGTATGTGTTGGTTGGTTAACTGGCAGTGTCAGACGAGGGTAAATGAGGAAAAGCTTCATCTGAGAAGTTATATGCAAGAATGGAAGGATTCAAAATTTATTCTTGGGCACGCAAAACTTAATTCTCCCGTGTCTACTATTCTGCCTAAGTTATAATTATCTATAAATTGAATCTCAATGAAGACCGTGGGTGTTGTACAGATCTCATGAGCGCACCAAAAACAATAGTTGTAAATGTTGGGGGAGCACTTGTCTCCAGCAAGTTTGGTGTGTTAAAACTGTCACCAAGTTCCCATGGCCTATCAGCAGAAGGATACTATTTGGAGCTTGTTTTAGGTACTGTACCCATTTCAGGGACGGGGAATATCACCCTGAGAGTTTGAGTCACAAAAATTAGAAAATCTTTTCGTAAGTTGTCAGATGAGTTTGTGCAGTTGTCTCCATAGTGCTGAGACTACACCCACGCGTGTGATTGACAAAGAGTTTGACTTCCGAGGACTTTGATTGATGTGTATTATTTGACACCAGAAGTGTTCTTTGTAACAAACAGGAAGCTGCACTAAATATCATCTGAAGCTTGAGCAACGGAAAGGCACATAGATGACATCGTACATTATAAATATTTTTTGTACTTGCTAGTTTATTTCTAAGGAAATTATGAGAATGACATCATAATGATGGTTGACTTTTATTAGTGTTTTTGCTCTGAAGCTCTAGACAAGTAGTTATGAAGAAAAACAAATTGTCTAGTGTTATCCTTTAATACTTTGCTTGATATTTTCTAGTGACATTGATTCTGGAAAGTAATTCCAGGACGACTGTACTATATTAGTTCTTTTATACATTTATTGTGGAAAAAAATACCATGGTGGTAAGCCACAAAATGTCTTAAAACCCAGAATGGGAAATAATTATCTTTAATTTGTTTCTGGACTATTGCTTAGATTCTTCCACAACTCAAAAAACAGTTTTTAACTAATATTTTGTAGATCTCTAATAGGTGCTGTTGGAGAAAGGCACTTCACTACCATTTATTATGTATTTTAACAATGTGCCTCATTGTTTTGCTAATGACAAGTGCTAGTTGATAATTCTACTGTGTGTTGAAACTTTAACTCTAGTACTTCTATATGAATCCTTTAAAGTGACTTATTTATATAATAAAATTATGTTTTAAAGGAGAAGAGCATGGATTAGAAATATATGTAACACATGAAACTATGAATTTTATAGTCTTATTTGTGCCTGAGCTAAGTTTTAGGTACAAACAGAGAATAACGCAATTTGGTTTCCACTCAAAATTCCTTCTTTATGGGGCAGACAGTCTGCAATTCACTCAAATGATAGGAGTGCTGTGGTGTCCTCAATAATACGTGTTAAGCACTGGAAAGAAAGGGGAAAGGCAGACAGTTGCACCAGAGAAAGAAGAGATGGAGTGTCTTCTAAGCAGGGAATAGCCAGGAGCATCAAAGTTGAGTCTAGCTGGAAAGACAAGAATTTAAGAAGTACAAAGGTCATGGATGGAAAAAGAGGCTGGGAATCACACAGCAATGTGTTCTGAGTTTTCTGTGAAACAATTTGAGCTTAGTTCACAGGTGATAAGAGCCCAAACATTTTATTTTAAGAAGGTAAATTATCACATTCTTTGCAAATTTGTGTAAATGAAAGATTGATGACTTATCAGAACTGGCCAGTAGAAAGAAACTGTCATAGTCAAAGAAAAGCAAGCTACTCTTTTTCTTGTGTGTGATGTTTTTTTTTAAAACTTCACTTACATTTATATGAGGAGATTGCCTCTTTCAAATACTTTTCTCTGTATTTTAGCCAGCTAACATGAGTGGACACTATAGGTACCCCAGTATTCCTGAGATAAGGCCACTTTGCTGCTTCTAAACTGCTCTGGAATGAAGTATGTTTTATTCAAAATAATAATTTCCTGGCATGACCCTCTTACATGTATCTGTTGTAGTTTATCTTTTATCACAATGATGGAAAGAGTGTCAGTTTTTTGATGAAAACAATAAAACTTATATTCTGGGGGAGAGAATATTGAGCCCAGGATGATAGTTTTGCCTGTAATTAGCTTCTTGAGTTGCTGTTTCTGTAATTTTGCTTTTTGAATCATTTTTAAAATACCTCTGTAGCTTTTTTTGCTAGTGTGCTTGTGTTTTTATACTCACACTGTGTTTATATATGAACACACACACAAACATCGTTATTTGTATAATTTAAAATATATGCAAATTTATACTTCAACTATGAGGAAAAAGGTGCCTTTTTCAATCAGTTCCTTTGTTGAATTCAGCCATCCACTAAAATGATCAGCTTTACTGAAAATGCCATATAGGAGATGACTAAGAGCCATCAGCAAAGTCCCTTCCATGGCCCTCATCCTAGTCACTTTCTCACATAGGCCACCAAATGAAAGAAAAAGCAAGAGTTTCATCCCATCCCAGTTTTCCAGATGGAACCATTTAACTGGAAGAGGGAGAGTATTTCACCCCCCATCAACTTGGAAAAAGCCAAAGTGCTCTGAAGGAATGATTTGTGACCCTGCACGTGTCGGGGTGGCATCTTGGTTTTGAGTGGTGGCTCCAGTATAATAACCCAGTGATGACTTCCTGGCTACTCAGCCCTGGCTCTGATCAATCATAAACTTGGTCCTTCTGTGCAGCATAACCCTCCTGTTGTAGGCGGCCTTGCACATAAGCAGCAAGCCCGTCCCCGTGAGGAAGGAAGGAGCTGACGGTGACCAGTGCTGCTGGGCCTGCTGAGTGCTGATCACTTTACCTGTCACTTCCTGTATTTTTCATTATAAGAAGAGCATCTTGTGAAGTAAAAGTTATAATATTGCTTTTGCAACAGAAAAATCCTGAAAGTTGGGGATGTTAGATTATTTTCCCAAAGTTCCAAAGGATTCAAACCCCATAATCACATGATTGAACCCACATTCTTTTCGCTATATTTACACATGCCTTCAGATACCTAAAATTCTCCGCAATGAGAGAACGGCAGTGGGAGAGTGTACAGAGTCATGCACCCTCCCTCACATTCCTCTCCTCCAACTAAATCACGTTAGTACCCAGAAAGTGCCTCCCGGGAGATGCGGTTCTTTCTCTGGCGCTGTCTCTCCGTGCAAATCGTTCTCGTCCCTAAATGCCTTCTGCAGTGAGGCCTTCCCTGACCCCCGTGCCATATTGAATTCCCTGATATTCTCTCCCATAACACTATCCTCTTCTGTTACAGTCCTCTCCAGAATCAAATTATGCATTTATTTGTAGCCTTACATATTTGCAATTTTTACCGAACATGATAGCCTAGTCCACGGCACACGGTGACAATGACTCACTTGTATGGACACCAACCTTGTGCCTGAGTTCATTCCAGAGTCTTTTCCCAAAGGAAGTTCCTCTATTTGAAAGTTATAAAGTAAGTTCAGAGACACTAGGAAACTTACCCAAAGTCAAAAGGCTCACAAATGGGGTGCCCAAGTTTGCAAGCCTTGGTGGTCTAAACCCGTGAGCCCATGCTCTTCAGTGGCGTGCAGAGGATGAGTAGGCGTTCAAAGCACGGTGACATGGAAGCAGGTGGCTTCCTGGGTTTCCCTCGTGACTGAAGAGCTGGAGCATGAATGCAATGGCGTCACAAGTGCTGAAGAACGTGGAAAAGTGGAGCTGTTGTAAACCCTTCACCCACCCTAGCATTTATTCCAAGGGACTTGTCTCTGCATGCTAGAAGGGGAACATTAAGTTGCTACCAGTTTTGTCTGAATTGCCAAAAACATAACTAGGAAACACTGGCCTGTGTTTCAGTGTTTGGCACTTCCCCTGGTTAACTAATAATGCCATCTCATGCAAAGAAAATATCAGAAGTTCCTCCGAATTCAGCCTTTTGTTCCAAGATCATATTACTCCTACATGTTGAAAGAAATTTTGTTACTATTATATTAAAAGTTGTAGAGAATAGAGCATCTTTGTATTGAAGACAGCCCTATTGCAAAACTTGCATGGAAAAGGTGAACAGCTGGGCACTGTCCTTGTCCCAATACATCCTCATTGACTCAGGGAAGGTTATGTGCACTCCAGGCTCACTTTTCCTTTTTGAACTTAAGAAATCCAAGCTCTCATTTACTCTCTCTGTATCAATCCTATTCTGATATTTTAACCACTTTTCTATCTTTCATCCAGGCTTTACCTGAGCCTTTTAGCTGTCTTAAAGTATATATTTCTCACATTTATCTCATCTTAATGGAATAACATGAATTTTTTTGATTACAGAGAATAACCACAAAATTTTATATTTTAAGTAACTATAGAATTTAATACTTAGGTGCAGTGTATTTTTATTTAGAATTAATTTGAATAAAATGTGACATACGCACCAGAGATGGTTTAGCGATCTAAGGCATATCAAGTGTTTTAAAATATCAATGTGTAACTACTATTATTTTGTAATAAGAATGATTTCTTAATGTAAAAATGAATGATTATATATTTTAGTCCTTTAGTGTTATGTTAGAATTTTATATTTGATCATTTTATAAAATGTTGCTTAATGGAAATATCAAAGATTCAAAAAATTTGATTTTGCTACTTCAGTAACTTTCAGATTTAATTGACATATAAATCATGTCAATACCAATCCTATTCAGAAAATAATTCTAAAAGCACCAGACTTTTTATGTGACCTTGAAGTTCTAGCAATCTATTGCATAACTTTTCAAGAGAAGTCACATGAAGGAAACCTCATATTTCTTTAAATTTATTAGTGCTTCTTGGTGGTCTAAACTGCTAGGGTTTTTTTTTTTTTCAAGGTTTCTTTTCAAAGCAATAATCTTACTTAATTGCTTAATGTTTGGTCTCCTATAAGTCAATTTGAGTCCCTATTTAGAGTCACAATAGGAAATACATAATGGCCAAGAGTAGTGGAACATGACTGGGAAACTTAAGACTACCAGTGTTAGATTTCTGTATAATGATGTGAAGATAATGCTTTTAGCTGCATGACCACTGTATTAGCCACACATCATAAAAAATAAACTTTATAAAAGAGGTCGAATTCATTAAAAACAGTTTTGTATCCTTTGCAATAATTAAGCATTATTTTTAATATTATGTTTTCCCCCTTATTGTAAGGATCCTGACTCTCCCATTTTCAGACAAGAAAATAATGATTTTTTTAAACTGTAAAAGTATAAATCACATGCCACTATAAAGGAAATTTACTTTATATTTCTGGGTTTTATGTTTAAAACTAACCAGTCAGGCTTTCTGGCTCAGAAAAGGTAAATAAATCCTACTAACCCATTTTATTTTGCCAATTTCCAATACAAGTCTAATATTCTAAATAATTTCATCTAATTAACTTTTATTCTTATGGAAGTTAATGTGTAGTCCTTATGTTTATAAAAATCATTATTAATAAAGTACAAAAAAGCCTTTATCTTTATAATAAATTCACTCAAGAAAGGTTATTTCCTAGTTGTAAAGAAAGCAGATGGACACATTTCTTCTTATCCATAAAATAAAATAAATTATAAGGGGGTGTAAAGAAGTTACTGTGTTTGCTAAAATTGTCTTTCAGTCTCAAAGAAATTATTTACCTTTCTAATAAGATTTTCCCAGTATTTATAAATTTAGTAACATTTTAATTTCTTTCACTTTCAGAGTGGCCTAAGAAGAATCCTAGATAGAGCAAGAGAGGGGAAAATTGAATCTTCTCAATCATAGTCTTTACTTTATTCTGTAGCATCTAGCTCTGGAGAGACATATATTTTTAAATGATGTGCATAGTCTCACATGCTCACAGGGAATCTTATATTGTTCCTTAGTTTATACTTACCAAAGTTCTATCTAAATTTTTTGGTTTATATAAATGTGTTATGTTAGTAACACTCCATGATAATGCACATATTTCTGTCATATATCTTGGTAAGGTTTTTTTTTTATGTGAGACTTGTTTTTAATATAGAGGAAATATTATGACTTGCCACGCACATTACTAAAGAATGCACAAATACTAGTTTGTTTCTCCTACCTTTTGCTTTTGTTTATGAAATAAATTGCATTAGGTTTAACTTTAGGATATATGAACACTTTTTAACTGGAAAATTTAAAAAGTAGTCTTACAATGGCCTAGTATGTTTCACATGCCACTAGAATAAAAACAACTCATATGGCTCTAAGCCTTGCATATCATTAATGAACTACTGATAACGTATACCATGTGAATTCTCTGGGAAGATAGACACCGATCTTTATCAAAGGTATGTGGTGAGTCTAGTGCTAAAAATAATTGGAAATATGCCTTTTCATGCCTGTAATTTTCTGAAGTCCAAAAGTTCTTTGGATGCAAGAGAATACTTCCTGTACATAGTGTGAATGCATTTCTCATCAGATTAAAATGTAGACTGCACATTCTTTACTTGAAAAATCACATTCTCTTCCTCAAAATCTTACTATTTTTATGGGACACTTGACTATAAAGATGATTCTTAACCTCTCTGTCCACTCTAACAACTTGGTCTTCAGTACAAATAAAACTTAAAGAGTTTATTAGGTGATTTGACATTCATAATCATCTCTGACTATTTAAGAAATCTTAGAAGATGGAGCCAAAATTCTTATTTCCCAAGGAGTGGCCATTTACATCCCTCAACAACCCAACAGATTCCATAAAGGGATCTTTGAGGGCTCTGTGCTATTGTTCGGCTGATATACTAATTTGTACATATGTTACATCTTAAAATCAGTAAGAAATTGCTTTTCCTTCATGCAATGAATTATTTATCTATTTATTTTAAGCTCTTCATTCATAAAAAGCATTTTGAAACATTGAAAGAATGAAATTTGAAGAGAGAAAGAAGAACACAGGAATAGTTGAAGAAGATAATAATAAATCCAGAAGAGCATAGAGATGGTCCCCTTGGGTGACCACAATCCTTCAGGAACCAATTGCACATGTCTCTCCACGATACCATAGTCAGTGACGCTAGGTGTCAGATTCACCTCGGCCCTGGTGAGATCAAGCCATTACACACATGTGCACAAATCGAGACTTGGTTTTCAGTTCATTAACCAGAGTACTGGATTCAACCAAAATTCTGTGTGTCTTAAAATAACAGATAAATGCTTCTTTATATCTCATGTATAAGTGAATCATTTAATTTAAAATAATATTTGTGAGTTGTAAGCTCTCTTTTATTCCCCTATAGAACCTATAGAAGCTCCTTTCTTGTGAACAGTGGGCAGAGAGGCTGGATCGTGATCTAGGCTTCATGAACGCACCGCCTCACGTAGGGCATGTTTGGCGAAGCAGCGCACCACCTACTTCACATCATTTGTCCTCGGTACTTGGCCACTCTTACTTGTGAGTTGCTGGCAGGTTCCATAATCCTCTATCTCCATTTCCTTATGCAAAAAATAGGATAATAATAAAACAGTATTAAACTCTAGAGTTGACACAAGTTTCTAACTAGCATCTGCAAATTACTTAGTCTGGTCTCACTATGTCTGCTGTGAACAGCCATGATATACAAGGAAGTATCACGTTTAGTTCTACTTTCTTTTTATAAAATGTCTTCTGTCCTTCCAGATTGGCTTGGATTCCTGCCAATCACTACGTAGCCTAGGCTGGCACATAGTAAGGGCTCGTTGTGTGCACACAGGCATTTTTGGCAAAGCTACACTGTAGGTTAGGTACCCTGTGAGATGCCTTCAGAAGTTGACAGTCTAATGCAGAATAGTTCAAGTTTCTAATTTACACACCCAACATATTGTTTTGTATAAAGTTGTAGTTATCCGATATCTTATCTTTTTGCAGTTCAACTTAAAAATGAACACTTTGCTTTTGTTTATTAATGATGGAGATCAAACTGACGGCCTTGCATATATACAAAATGTATGCTTTACCACTGAGCTACACTTACAGCCCAGAAACGCTTGTCAAATTCAAAACTCAATAAGAATTAAACCTGTAGGTTATATCATCAATGTAAGAACTTAGTGCTGTTATTAATTTTTTCAAATTGCCATTTCAAGCAGGACCTTATATTATAAGCCTGTAATCCCAGCACTTTAGGAGGTTGAGGCAGGAGAATTGTAAATTTGGGCAACTTGGTGACTTAGTGATACTTACTGACACTCTGTCTCAAATTTTAAAATAGAAGGTAGGGGCTTAGGCTTGGGATATAGTTCAGTGTGAAGGCCCGGACTTGGAGATCCAGTACAATAAACAAAAATATTTTTTAAATTATTGTTTTATTTTTCTTTCCCATGAATATTCTTGTAGTTTTTCTTAAACCTTTGTTAATTTGTTTTGATTTATCCTGAAAACACAGAATAAGATCTTTGCTTTCTTTAACCACTGCCAATATTTCTGTAAATATTTCTTCTTCAAAAACTATTCAGCGCTAAGACTTTGTTTTTGAGTTTATGTGTTTTTATAGTCTTATTATTTTGTTACAATAGCTGTTTCACACTGTTTAATTTTATTGAAGCATTTTGTCTATAGCAAAAGATGTTTTAGAAAACTAAACTTTGGAATAACACAGAGACTATTAGCGTAAAGTGTGTCTTAAGACACATAGCCCCTAGTGACCAGGCCATTCCCTGACCTTATATTGGATTCACACAATGTGTGTATGTGGTTTTTTTTTTTTTTTTTTTTTTTTGAGACAGGCTCTTACTTTGTGTTCCAGGTTGGTCCTGAACTGACTATGTAGCCCAGGCTAACCTTGAATACAGAGCAATCGTCCTGCCTCAATTCATAAGATGTAAAAAAAAAGAAAAAATAGTATGTGGATAATAGTATGTGAAAATGAAAATTGTAGAAAATAACCGCTTCTGATGTTTTCAGTCTGAGTGGGTCATTACCTAGACGTAGTGTGGTGATTTATTTTGCTTCTATCTGTAGAGGGTGTTGAAGAGAGTTCCCAAGGAATGGTTTTGCCATTTTCAGGTATCTGGTGTCCACGTGGAATATCTTTTATTCTGTCTTTGTGCTTTTCTGATATGTCATTTGCTGCCTTTACAAGCTCGGATGTATGACCTTAGATACAGATATGACACAGGCATTGCTACAGGGCATAGACTACCCTGTGTGATGCTTCTCACATGATCTGACTCACTGGTGACTTCTAGCAGCTCTGCAGCTGCATTTGAAGCAAACAGAATTCCTTGTTAGGTGACTGACAGAAGTGGTCTTTTGTCCTCCAAGCAGGTAACAATTTTATAACTAGAATTTGGAGAACTGAAATATTAGGTATATATGAGTGAGCAAGTAGAAGGGGCAAGTGATGCCTCAGGAATTAGAGTAAGTTAAAGATTTACCCAAAAGAAAAGCTGATCTTGAACGATAGAAGAAATTGCGTAAAACGAAAGTGAGAATGAAAAGTGACAGTTCCGAGTTCATTGTGGCTCCTTCGTTCTCAGAGAACACTGAAGGTAGTAAGAAAAGCCAACGTTATAATGATGCAAGGTATGTTGTGTGTTTCCCAAATTTAAATTAAAAATAAATAAATTCTAGAGTAACATTTGTATGAGACAAAGACTGGCAAATTATCCCAGTGTTCTTTACTTTATAATATTTGGTAGATTCAACAATGGTCCCCTTCTCTGTGGAAAGCTGGGCTAAGAAACCTCTCAGGGTTTTTGTGAAGTATTTTCTGACACCAAATAAAAGGATTTTGATTTTTATTTTGTCACACCAGCCACTTTTTCCTACACCAGCGGGGTGTCCAGGAATTCAATTTTGGTGTGATGCTAGCTAGCCAGTCTTAGCCCAGATCGCACAGGTAAAGGACTCTGTCCGGCAGGACTAGCCACATCTCAGAAGTCAGCCACAAATGGGTCTGCGATCCCGGCTGGCTCTATGGTTGGGTTCCTTTTCTCCAGGCTTGATAATTCATTAACATGACTCATAGGACACAGGAAAGGTACTTTGTTTTTACTCTCGCCAGCTTATTATAAAAGATTCAACTCAGGAATGGCGAAACACAAGTGATGCATAGGGCAAGATGCTGGGGTTAGAGGGCTCTGTGGATTTCCCATCCCCTCCCTGGGTGTGCCACCTTCTCTCAGTTCATTGCTTGGTAGTTTTGAATGAGGCTCCTGGCCTGTGGTGATGAGAGCCAAACTTCAGCTTCCTCTTCCAGGGCAGCTCTTGCTCTGCAACTATGTTGCTGGTCCCTCCTGCTCCCAGCCACCGTCCTGAAGCCAGGAGTCCTTCAGCATCAGCTCAAGTACAGCTGAAAGGTGCCTCTTATAAATAAATCAGGAAATTTTAAGAGTTTAGGAATTTGGTGCCAGCACATGGGGACACAGATAAAAAATATTATACCAAAGAACCAAATTACGCATTCCTTCCTATAAGTTAACCCAGGGTTCCTGGGGATCGAGATTGAATTAGACTCTCGGTGAAAGAGGTGCTAAGTGGAAAAAGTGAAGAAAAGCAGTGCACCCCTTTCCAGGAGTTGTGCAGAAATCAGTATCCTATGGTGTGCTTTAAAATTCAAGACCAAAGGAAACCCATTCGGTTTCATGATCTTAAGATGAAAAATTGTCTACCAGAAAGTAGAAATGATTTTGCAGTATTTAACATTACTTTCTACATCTTAAATATCCATGTGATTAGCTGGAGCTTTACTCTTAATAGTGTATGCAAATACCACTTGCTCATGTGTTTTTTCTCCAGTGGTCTCCTCTTCCTTCTACTCTTCCACATCCTCAATTCCAAAAGATGCTCTCAGTTGATTCTGAAGAACGTTGAAAGTTCTTTAAATGCCAACAGCTTTTTTAGGCATCTGTGCCTCCTGGTGAGCTGGTAGATGAACCAGACCAGCCTCTTTCAGGTGTTCACAGGAGGCCCCGGTTAAGAAGGCACAGGTTATAAATATTTAAGATTCTTTTTAAAAATTAGCTGAGCATGGTGGTGCATTTCTGTAAACCTAGCTGTCTATGAGGCTGAGGCAGGAAGAGAACAAGTGTGAGGCCAGCTTGGGCAACTTAATGACTTAGCAAGACTCTATCTCAAAATTAAAAAAAAAAAATGGCTGGGGATATAACCCAGTGCAAAGGACTTAGATTAAATTCCCAGTATAAAGGTAAAATAAAATTTAAAAAGATTAAACCATTTCTGTGGTAGGCAGAATAATGTCCCTTTCCAAAAGATACATTCACCTCTAGAGCCTGCAAATGTTACCTTAGATGGAAAAATGGAGTAAAGTCGCATGGAATTAAGATTTTAGGCAGTGAATAAGGTGGTGATCAGGATTTTCTGGATGGAATTTACATAGCCACAGTTTTTTGAGACCAGAAGAGGGAGACTAAAGAGGTCAGAATGAGGCAATAGGAGGAAGACAGCACCACCATTGCTGGCGTTGATGAAGAAAAGAAGACACAAATTAAGGAAAGGGGTGGTAAGTGGGAAAAGTGAGGGACCATCCCCCGAATCCTCTAGAAATGACTCAGCTTTTGCCAAGGTTTATTTTAGCCTCTGAGAGTCATGTTGGACCCTAACCTACAGACCAAGATAGCAGATCTGTGTTTCCACCCACAGCACCTGTGGTACAAATTTTTACAGCAAAATAGAGAATGAATACCTTGCGGTATTGCATTTGCACTAACAATTCTCAGACAACCTATTTTCTCATTTCTGACTAGCAGAATGTTCTAGGCTCAGAGAAATGAATGTTTTGCTAGACAAGGGGGCCATGTTAGTCACCAGATTCTCTTTCCTTTCAGGATGTATACCCAGTAAAACGTAGACAAGAGAATAATGTCAGAGATGTACAAGCCTGCCTTAGAGCAAAAGCATGTGTCTTAGAGACACAGCAATATCACTACTACTCTCTTCTTATGTTAATTGTCAGAAATTCCCTCACTATAGAGAAGACTAATAGTTTTACCAAAGGCTTTCACTCAGCCACTTTTGTCCTGTACATAAGGTACCTTAGAAGATGGTCTTACTCTTGGAAGAAACTTGCCTAATTCTTAATGTAATTTAGCTTCTACATAACCACATTTTTTCTTTATTAAGATTGAGAAAATTTATATATAATGCACAAATTAATTTCTATGTCAGGAGTTACCCAGGATATTTATCAGCTTTCTCTAACCTGGCTTTTCTGCCTTGTGTATGGTGTAATATTGTAACATTGCTGAACTCTCCAAAAATCAGCATCACAAAGAATGGCGGAAACAAAACATCTGAAAACCCAATGTTTTGCTATCTGCTTCTGTGTAGAATCTACTTGAGACCAGGGACACACTGATTTATTGTCTTGTCCCTAGGACCCAGCATGCCTAACACCTGTTAACATCTAACACCTAATCAATATTGGTTGGATATGTATTGAACACATTTTTGACAAGGCTATAAGAAGTGATTTCTTCGTCCTTACTTTGCATATTTGTTTCATGTTTCATGCTTTCTCGGTACTATGCTATGAACGACAAGGCCACAGCCGAAAAGGTTAAGTTATAACTGATTAGGATCCATTTTTTAAAAATAGATTGAAATTCTCATGTGGTGGATGCATTAAAGTCCCTCCCTAGAAGATGTCTTTGACCTAATGCCTAGAGCCTATTAATACATTACCTGAAGTGGCAGAGGAAAATCAAGGTTAGAATGGTATAAGGCTGAACTGGAATCCAGTCACTTACCAAAAGTCCACTAAGAAAAATTGCAAAACAGAATAATAGTGCTTCCACTTACCAGCTCAGGACAGCCAAGTCCCAAAACGTACAAGTCAGCATGCCCTGCAGAAGATTAATGCAAAGTTAAAAGACATAAAAAATTAGAATAGATTAACCAGATTAAGAGTATGAAATGAATATTTTTGTCTTTATATTAATATCACAAAACATACTAATACCCCACAATTTTCCTCAAAAGGGAAGAAACATTGTTATCTATTAAAATTCTTGTGATTACCTTTCTTTTTCTAATAGATACTTCAAATTAGTCAAGAAAAGAGTAATAGTCTCAGTCTTTCGCTTAAAACTTTGATCTGTTCACTCTAGAACACTTTATCTCCAAACTACAGAAGTAGAGCTGATTTTGTCCTTATATCAAGGTTAGCAATATTCTTTGTTTTGGGGATGTTGCCTCTTTTCTGTGGACTCAGCAAAATTGCTCTTGAAAGTTCAGTAGTAGGGGCTAAGTATGTAGTCCAGTAATGGCAGCCCTTCCCTAGGAAGTGTGAGTCCCCATGTTCAACCGCCCAGCTCCACCTAATAGCTGGGCATAGTGCTGCATGTCTGTAATCTCGGCACTTGGGAGGCTAAGACAGAAGGATTTCCTGTGCTCTAGGCCAGCTTGGGCTACGTAGTGAATTCCAGAGCTGTGTGAGTTCAGTAGTAACTACAAGGGTAACTGGTTAACTACTTACTTTAAATGCCTGTGAAGGGTTTTACGGTTTACACTGAAACATGGTTCAATTTCCGGATTCCAAAGTGAGCATCTTGAGACGTTATTTTCAAACCATTTGCCCAGCTGATTTTGAGTAGCCATTTGTACTTGGCGCCTCGCTGTCTGGGGTTGATGCAGTGTTGGGAGATCTGCTAATGGAAGGAGATGCTGCAGCCTGTGAGGTGCGGCTGAGGCCTAATCCTGGAGCTTTAAAAAAGATGAGGAAAAGCCGTTACCCGAATAGGTGAAAACTGTCGTATAAATTGTTGTTTGTAAAAATACGTGCTGCCTTATTGACTTCCAGCTTTGCTCTACCCATTCTGTCTGTGCATTCCCAGGAACACAGGATGTACATCGAGTATTCAGTGTTAGTAGTTGAGTTTGAAGTGTGAGTATGCGGGAATCCCTGCCCTTCGCATGGGTGAGGGCAGCCATCTTGGATATTGGTCACTAGTCCTCAAAAGTGCACTGTTAAAAGTCAATGGGAGCCTGAAGCAGGAGGACTGCTGTGAGTTTGAGGCCACTGTGGGCCCCACAGTGAGTTCAGGACCAGCCTGGACTACAGAGTGAGACCAGCCTGAAAGATGAGGCTTCCTGAACCACGAGTCTTCCACTTGCCGTTAATAATGTGTTTTTATTCCCCTTTTAGCCAGCTTGGCTCTGTTCATCACTAGAAGTTCTTTCTCCTCTGACGCTTTCCAGAATCTGTTCATTATTTTGACATTTCTGGGTGGAGTGCATGATTTTGATTTCATAAACTCTGAGCCGTAGTGCCACCCATCATGAGGGGAAGTGATGGAAGGGACTCAGAAGAGTTAATGATGTTGGCACGGAGCTTGGTTGATTCTTTCTGCTGAGCCTCTGGAGCCAAGTTATCAGATTGTGGAAACACAGTGAAGAAAAAGGAGCCTTTGGAATTGGGGATTACGACAAAAGAGCCAGGCCATGACCACAGACAGTGAGAGCTGAGGTGTAGGACGGCAGAGGCTAGACCTCACGGCAGGTGCCAGCATTTAGGCTGGAAGGCTGGGGCAGAGCCTGAGCACTACTGTAAAGCAAACCTGGAGTCTTTGGGGTTCAGTGCTAGGTGGGGTCACTGCTGACATGGCCTCTGACTGATCCTATTACAAAGTTAATCATCAGTGCCCAATCAACATAATTTAGTCCTTGAAAAGTGACCCAGATCTCAAAGTTAGGTTTGCATTTAAGAGCTAAATTGATTCGTCAATAAAATATAATTAAATAGATAAAATAACTGAAAGCTAATTCAAGTGAAATGTGACACTATCGATATTTCAGTCCCTAGCACAGCAGGGAAATAGCTGTTCCTCTGAAAGTTTTGGAGTCCTAAGCATAAGCCTAAAAGCTGGTTTTGAGAGATAGTCCAGATTTACATTATACATTAAATGTTTCTCATCAAAATAGTTACAGAATTATTTCTTTGAAATGATTTAAGAATAGTTGAATTTCTAAACCAATCATAATAGTACTTAACACCTGGAAGGTAACTTTAAAAATGAGATCAAATATAATAATTAAGCTAATGTTAATCCTATAACCTGAAAAATTCAGAATTAGTGACCTTTTAAAACTAGTCTTATTTTGTTTCTAGCACTGGAGTTAAATCTAGGGCCATCATGCTGAGCTACATCCCCAGTCCTTATGCTTTTGTTCTTATTTTGAAACAATGCCTGACTAAGCTGCTGTGTTGCCCAATCAAGGTTCAAACTTGTGATCCTCCTGCCTCAGCCTTGCAGAGGGCAGGATTATTACATTTCACTTTTATTTATTTTCCCATCATTTGCGTCTCACTCTGTTTCCATCTTTGGCACTTTTAGAAGTGTCCACAGTGCCAAATTCATTTGGGTGATAGATGTATCTCTGAAAGGAGCAAAGATCAAGGGAGCAAGGATGCATTTAAATCTCTTTTCCATATTTTTTCCCATCTTCCTACAGTGTGTCAATTCTACAGTTCTTAATTCCTGAAAAGCAATCAGCACAGCACAGTTTTAGACCACATTGTATCAGATTCAAATTGTACTACTAATGGTTTGATTAAAAACTGCAAAGAGCTACTTTCACCCAAAGCTTCTTAGGGTGAACACAAACATCACGGAAGCAGGCATGCAGCACTTAACCTGCACTCACAGCTTTAGAAAGAAATGTACTGAGGACAGGAATTAATCACAAGCTAAATCCCACCCCTGGCTTCCGTACACAATCAGCCGAAGGGCTTTGAATGTTTTGAGGCTTCTCTCCAATTGACCTATGTCAGCTTCTAAGGCTACTAAGAGAGCCAAGAGACATTTATTTAATGATGATATAAGAAGAAAGCCAGTGACATCGAGTTAATTTTAAAATCATCATAACAAGATAATCCAAGGAAGCAGAGGCTTGTTCATAAATCACGGTCATTCGTGTCTTATCGTAATGGTTAAAGTTAAAATTAAGCATCTCTTAATGCGCAGAAGTGTTGACTCTTTTGACAGTTGAAGAATGATTTGGTAATGCTTGGATATTTGCAACCACTTTACTATTTGTACCCTCTAAAACTTTGGATGAACTTTTAAGCTGAAAACTTTCAATTCTCAAATCCATGCAGCCTGAAAACTACAAATAGCACCATGCTTTGCTAGTAGCGCATGGCTTCTGTGGAGCACAAACATCAGAGTGTTTTCACTCCTGAGCACAGACCTGGAGAGAAGCTGTAGGGATATGGTGTGCTTTCCCCTCCTCTGACGCACCAGAGGGAGCTTCTCCTTGGTGCTCACCAGGGGAGATGCTGTAATGTTTAATGAAATAAATAAGGTGACGGGTTATGGGCAGTTGTGGGGTCCCGTTTCCATGCCTTGTCTTTTGCTACTTGGATAAACCATGAGGCTGCAGAGAAAATGTTCACCGGCTTAGGAGAATGTGATATTTAAGTCTCTGTTCTAGATAATTTTAGACACTTTGATTTCATTATAGAAATTCCTAGACTACTTGTGGGATAAAACAAATGGTAAGACCATATTGAATTTCAACAAGCTGAATTAGCAGCAAATAAAGATTAAATGCCTTTCTATTTAAGAACATGACGATGTTTTAATTGTTCTAGCATTTGGCATGCTTAATGTATATGATCCCTGGCATTCATATAATAATAAAAGAAAGTCGCTTGGGATTTTTCTTTTATTTCCTCGTATCCACTTCCCTGTTTTTGTCCCCTTCCTACCACAACCCTGGCCTTTTGCTCTCCTCCAATCTCATCCTCCTGTAAAGAAACCCTGTGCACAGAGGGGTGCATGCAAAAACACCTCATTTCTATATAGACGAGCCAAGGCTGCCAGTTACCTCGCTGTGATGAACAGACCACCATCGTTGTGACAACTGATGTAGATGTCCCCTGGCGAAACAAAGGTTTACATATTACACAAGCAATTTAACTGTTTTCTAAACATATTGCCAAGACAGTGGGAGCTGGCAGCCCAAGCTGTGTTTTAGGTTTGGGAGACTTGGATCAGAAGGGGCTGTTGCTTATGAGGGTAATTATTTGCCTTCGATGAACTACAAGCAACCTAGTAACCCAGGAAAGAATTCTTCACAGCACTTAAACTTGTGTTCCTGGCTTCCCAAGATTACATACACAAATCACTCGACAGAAGTGGTGTAAGACTCTTGCGCGCAGATAACCACACAGGGCAATTGTCTTGTTCTAACCCTTAAAGAGTTCCACAAAGTGAAATGTTTTATAATCCTTTTTTGTGCAGTAGGCGAGGAAGAAAAGAAAAGAGGTTGGGCAAAGATTATCCAGAAGAAAGAAAGAGACTCTTCTGGGGTTCCAGTTGAAACACAATAAAGAACATAATTAACTTCACAATTCTTTGTGTTTTTCATTTATTTGACTGCAGGGAGGAGATGAAAGAGGATTGCTAAGCCTTGCATTCCATCCCAATTACAAGAAAAACGGGAAGCTGTATGTGTCTTACACCACCAACCAGGAGCGGTGGGCTATGGGCCCTCATGACCACATCCTCAGGGTTGTGGAATACACAGTATCCAGGTATCACTGAAACACACTGATGCTTAGAAGTTTTATAATCTTATTTTCCCTTTATGTCCTCACAGCTTTTTGTTTAGAAATAATTAGCCCTCTGGTAGTAAAGTAAAATCTCTACCTTGTTTCAAACCCCGTGTTTGTGTGTCTGTAGAAGAAACTGGCAAAATGATACATTGGACAGTTTTTCTCAATTATATCTTTCAGTTTAAATGCTGCTTCTAACCTTAGATGTTCATGTAATTTTTCAGTCATTCGTATCAGCTCCGCTTCAAGCGTGTGCTTCCATATTTATATGCCAGATGTTTGCTTCCTTACTTGTGCACGACTGCCTTCCTAGTGGATTCACCTTACAGCTTTAACTGGGATTTTTCCACTCCACAATGCAGGAAAAATCCCCATCAAGTTGACCTGAGAACAGCCAGAGTGTTTCTTGAAGTCGCTGAGCTCCACAGAAAGCACCTGGGGGGACAGCTGCTCTTTGGTCCTGATGGCTTTTTGTACATCGTTCTCGGGGACGGGATGATCACCCTGGATGACATGGAGGAAATGGACGGGTTAAGGTACAAGTCTGACTTGAGTCGGGTGCCTCTTGCCAAGCTGGGAAGAAGGGGCTGACTCAGTGAGTTAAGACACATCACCCCGAGTACGTATTTAACTTTTGTGGTCAATGTCTGCACTTGTGAAATGCAGCAATATGTTGCTGATATAATGTTTCATCTCTGTCATGAAACACGTTACTGCTGTGCAGTTCTGTACCCCTGGGGCTGCCCCTACTGCGCTTGGCACTGAAAAGCTGGCAGCCTTGCACACACATGACATTTCCTCTGCCCCTCCTAAAGGATAGACATCTTGGGAGACATAAATTGCACAGATTGGCAAAAATTAAACAAGACAGATGCTAAGGAGCCATTTGACATTGACACTGCAGCCCGTGGCCACCTTCAGCCTGGGTCTTGGCACCAACAGGGCCTCCTCATCTGGAAGCAAACTGCCTCAGGCTCATTTCCGACCATATGGAGTTTAGAACTTGAGTAATTTTGTCTCAAATAAGGGGATGACGCTTTTATCCATAAAGCAACGTCATCACATTTGGCTTCAGTGAAATAAACAATGAAAACACAACACACTTACGTGTCCCTCGCTTTCCCAGCGATTTCACAGGCTCTGTGCTGCGGCTGGATGTGGACACAGACGTGTGCAGCGTGCCCTACTCCATCCCACAGAGCAACCCCCACGTCAACAGCACCAACCAGCCCCCGGAGGTGTTTGCCTACGGCCTCCATGACCCAGGAAGGTGAGAAGGCAAACAGCCCCTCTTGGCCTGGAGCAATTGTACAGTGGTTAGAGCAACTGCCTAGCAAGCACGCGGCCCTGAGTTCAATTCCTAGTACCGCATAAACTGGACTTTCCAGTCCATTCCAACTGTAGCAATGGGAGTGAGGATGACAGTATGGTAAAGATGTTGTGAGGATTATGTAGAAATCTCCAAAGCACAAAATATGGTATCTGATGCTTGGCAGTTCTAATCACCATAGCTTCATTTAGCACAGGAGGAGGTAGTATTAATTTGCAAGGAGTTGAGCTAAATATTAACATTTTAACTTGGCAAAAATTACTATAGAACTCACATTGGCTGCTTGCTATACTATAATGAACCATAAAGAAAAGAAAATTGAGAATTATGTAGAGTGAGAAAGTTAGGTAGACTTAAAAACTACTAGGAAGTATATAATACAGAAAGTCTATGATGAAAGCCCGTCTGCTCTGTGGTCTATTATTCATACTAAGAGGCATCAGGCCACATTCATTCATTTACTAGCTAAGTTATTATTGCTATTTAATGTTTATTGAGTGTTCACTATGTGCAAGGTGAGTATTTCTCAAACTTTTTATTTTTATAATCCCTCACGCCCTTCATCTCGCCTCCATCAAAGCCCAAGTCTACAGTGCATTTCCTTTTTGGCATCTCAGCAGATCTTAAAATCTGTTCGACAGGGAATACTTAAGGTGGGCTCAGGATGTGGAGGAAACTGTCACATTCCATTCCTATAGCGCAGAACTCACAGATACCACCACAGAGCAGCACTTTGAAGTCGAGCAGGCTGAGTCACCACAATCCCACGGGAGCTTTCTTGCAACTTTCCTGGGGGTCCTGTGCCTCAGTGCAAAAACACGGGGTGAGGTGCTTTACAGACCCGATGTGTGGCGAGATGCCTGGGCCGTGGAGTCCTGCGTCCTCTGGCAGCAAAAGACTGAAGGAAAAGGCGGTATTTATATTCTGCCTCCCTGCAAGAGGATTTTAAGCAGAAAAAGATTTAATAAGGCAGAAAAGAAACTAAAAATGACTGGCTAAATGCAAACCTGAAATGTCTTTAAGTACCCTGTGGCAGGGCGCTGAATAACTAGCCTTTGTACAGTCTTCCCGTCGTGCTTTACAGCGGTGCTGCAGAGAGCTGACATCTGCCCCCACCCCCTCAGTACCCCCTCTTTAAGTAGGCTTTTCTAGCTGGTTGTGGTGGTACATGCCTGTGATCCCAGCACTCCGGGAGGCTGAGGCAGGAGAATCACAATTTTGGGTGTATACAGCTTAGCTGAAAGCTCAGAGTTCAATACCCCTCTCCTTTCTTCTGTTTTTTGTTTGTTTTTGTTTTATAAGAAGTTGCATTTTCACGGCAAAATTGAGCATAAGGTACAGACTGCCAATGTGTCCTTTGTCCCTACCAAGTATAGCCTCTCCTGTTATCCTGATCCCACGTGCAGTGGTACACTTAACCACAGCTGATGGACAGATACAGGCACATTTTAATCACTCACCCCGTACGGCTCCCGTTGGTGTTACACATTCTGTAGATTTGAGCAAATGGCCAATGAGGTGTAGGTGCCCTCATCACACACATCCCCATCACATCATCGGACCCCTTTTTACATAAGAACATACGGTTAGAAGTTGCAGCGGACCTGGTGTTCAGCCAGAGCTAAAGCCACATCCCCCCGCAATCTCACATCTGGGAGAACAGGCCCTGGCTGTTTCCAGTTACAAACAAGTCAGATGCTTTTTTTGTCATAGTTTCTTCATCTTCAAAAAAAAAAAAAAGGTAATAGGAGAAAATGTTCTCACTCTCAGCGAACTTAGTTCCACCTTAAGTCACAGCACGTCCGTGTCATGATCCCTGCCAGGCACTGTACTCTATGAATCATTGAGCTACAGAAGACAACAAAGGACTGTTCCACAGAACAGTGAGCCCATCTTTGCCAAGCCAGGCACACAGTTTCCTTCCCATCAATGGGATCCTTTGGAGCCAACAGTTGCTGTGTTGTCTTGCTTTTTAATAATTGCTCTTAGTCTCTTTGGATTTGGCACTGACTCTCAAAAAATTATTTAAGTATATTTAATTCCTCCAATAGTTTGATTTTGTTTGTAAGTAATTAATGCATTTTGTCCACCTATAACAGTGATGCTCAAGGGAATGATTTAGCCTTCAGGGAACATTTGGCAGTATCTGGAAACACTTCTGCTTTCTCACAGCTGAGGTGGGGATGGGGCAGAGGGGGGTTATAGTCATCTGGTCAACAGAGACCAGGGACACTGATAAATGTGCCAGAATTTGCAGGATATCCCCTCTGCCCCCCCCCCCCCCCCCCCCCCCCCCAATCCACAAAGATTCCCTGGCCCTAAGTATCAGTACTGTCAAGATTTAATCTGAATATATTAGAAATCTGTTTTCCACTCTTTTGAGAACTTCAGAAAATCATTCAACTTCATGCTCCCCCACCTCTACTCCCTTATTGACACAAACTCTTGACAAATACTGAGTCTGCCTCCTATATCCAGCCTTGGACTAGGAAAGAAGTGATCTCTGTGCTCATGGAGGTTCCAGTTGAGGGTTAAAATCACACAGATATTCTGGCTTCCAGAGGAAGGGTGGATAATACAAAGATAGAATCTCTGAGAAAGGTGTCCATGATTTTTGCGACCAGCTTCACTCTAAAATGTAGGGATTTCCTCCTAAGAAATATAAACATCATACTATATATAAGTCATATCATGTTGTGTGGCCCAGATGTGAGTTGAAGGTGACAGTGATATTTAAATAATAATATTTAATTATTTTTTAATAATACTTTTTTTGAGAAAGGGTCTCACTATATAGCCCAGGCTGAACCTCAGACTCTGTGTTGCCGGGGCTTGCATTGAACTTGCAATTCTCCTGTCCCAGCCTCATGGAAGCTGGGATTGCAGGTGTGCACCACAATGCCGAGCTTTTACTGAGTTTTTAAGTCATGAGATATTCCTTAACAAATGGCTTACAAGTGTGGTGAGACAGTGAGCACCTCCACAATGGAGATACCGAAAGAAACTAAAAAATATACTCTAGAGATCATTGACTTTCATCCAAATAAACAAAAACATCGAATGTTCCATTCAGTGATTTCTAGAAAATCTTCACTAAATGCCTTATAAGAGGATCCTCACCAACCCATAAAGAATTTCATTCTATGTCAGGAATTTCCAGACTGAGTTTGGAGGGAACCCTTATAGGAATGAATGGGCATCCATCCCCTTTTGTTTTGCAGATGTGCTGTGGATCGACATCCCGCTGATATAAACATCAATTTAACAATACTTTGTTCAGATTCCAATGGAAAAAACAGATCATCAGCCAGAATTCTACAGATAATAAAGGGGAAAGATTATGGTAAGTCAAGCACAATTTGTTGATTTTGCTCTAGTTGAGTTTGTTTTCAATACTATTAATTGATGAGAAGAGAATATCTGCAAAAGGAACACTTGAGAAATGGGCCTAACAGTATCCAGGGAGTAAATCGCTCACTTTCAGGGCCTCTGACCAGCCCTTAGAGTGGTATGTGGTTCATTATAGGTCCCTTGGATTGGATGGTGCTCAGTAAGTTCAAATAATTTAATGGTTTCAAAAATTAGCAGCTTGTATGGCGCTTATCTGAGAATCACTTAAACAACTTCTATTTATTTAACATAATACAAGAGAACTTGTTCCAACAACCCGTAAACAGAAAAAGGCAGGTTCTAGAGGTAAGCAGTTTCTCAACACTCAAACTGCTACTCTCAGCAGTTAGGAAAATTCTAAATGTTTCAAATATGAATGTAATTTTCCAAAAAAGGCATTTACACAAACAAAGGAAATAATTGGCTTGTGGAAAGAAGTCGTGATAATAGGGTGTTTAAATTTTATTTTTAATAACATTTATACAGAACTCATAAAAATATAAAATTGGGTAATCACGAAGTTCAAAATACTTTAATATTTTCCATTTTTTAGTGTATATTTCTTTTGAAGGAAGTAATAGATTAAACATTATTGGGATTCAAAGAACATAGAAGATTAAAATTGCTAAATTGATTGCTTCTTCTGTTTACTCATTTAATACAGATATTTATTTAGCACCAGGAATGAAGCAGCTGTGTTAGTTCATGTGGTATTCAGTTATTTTACTTTATTTTTTTCAGGTGTGGTGTGTGTGTGTGTGTGTGTGTGTGTGGTGTAACTTATAAAAGCCAACCAAAAGAATAATGTGTTTTGAAAAAAAGTTCAAGTGATCCGGTAAATCAGTGGAACTTTGACTATATTTGCTGATTAAATTAAATTATATGATCACTTTGATGTCTAGCCAAAACAAGTTGCAATATTTACAGCCCTAAGGTTATGTATTTTAATACTCATCCAGCACTCTCTCCCTGCCAAACCCTATAGTTAGCACACTGAAAACATTACTCATCTGATTCATATGACAGTTTTATGTGGTAGGCATAATCATTGGCCACTTATATAGATGGGGAAACTGAGGCACAGAGTTAAAGCTCACACAACACGAAGTAGTAAAGGATGGATTTTAGCGGCCTGACTCTGGATTTCATGATTTTAATGACACTTATACTGCCTTACACAGTGCTGAGCATTTACATTTCATCTCTTGTAATTTTCATTATTTTCACTGTAATCATATGAGGGGCAGGAAGAGGGCTGTTAATATTACTCTTTCCTCAAAAGTTTTTGATGAAGTACTGGTGTCAAAGGGGAATTATCTGAAATAGCAAGTGATTTGGGCTTTTCCATTGCAACCAGCATGTAATACCTTGCGTAGAAAGATTAAGAAATGGTACAATACACAAATAACTCAAACGATATTGTTGGAGTAGACTTTGATTATCACATGACTGTAAATAGAATTATTAAAATATATTCAATGAAGATATTATGTGACTGAGTGATAATTTTTAAATATACAATAAGTGTGGTTTTAAAGATCTTTTATGACCTAAGCTTTTATTTTCATTCAACTAGAACTTTTAAACATTTTATTTGATTGACAGAGGTCTGTCAATTTTCTAAACATAAACAGATTTACTAAACATAGACCAAAGCACTTCAACAAACAGTTCAATATCGGGAAATTAACTTATTTAAAGTATTTTGATTCTAAAGTTTCCGATTTCCAACATCCCCAAGTTCTGACTTCACTGAAAATTTAGTGTGTCCTGGCACTTACTATGACAGCAAGCCTTTCATTAAGCTGAATGCACACAGAGGCCTTTTAAGTTTTGATACACTTTAAACAAGTTCTAAATTTCACGAGATAACCATAGCAAGGTTTGATGTCCTATCATAAAACACATTCTAAAGTTAAATTCTGTAATACTTATTGCTTGGTCTCCATTAGTTTTACTTGATGAAAATGTGTGCTTCTTCAATCTAATGTCCTGTTTCTTTCCAGAAAGTGAGCCATCGCTTTTAGAATTCAAGCCATTCAGTAACGGTCCTCTGGTTGGGGGTTTTGTTTACCGAGGCTGCCAATCTGAAAGACTGTATGGAAGCTACGTGTTTGGAGATCGTAATGGGTATGTTTCCTGATACCATAATTTGATATACCCAAAGAGTAACCATTGATAAATTGTCAAATTGCCACCGAACATTCAAGACATTTCAATATATGACTGTATTCCTTTGGGAGTCAGATCTAAGACAAATATAAATACTGTTCCTTATTTTCAACTCTGTATGGACATTTAACTGAAGATCTTCCCAAGGAATGCTTCTCAACAGGGTTAATCAAGTTCATAAAGCAATTTTTTAAAGCAGAGAAGTCTTCAGATGGTCATTTCACATTATTTAGCCTGTTACTTTCATCCTCAACAAAAATTTACTTGACAATAAATAATTTGAAAACTATTCCTCTATGTGAGTTGTAAAAATATTTTTAAAACTCTTGGGAGACTAAGATTTTTTTAAAAATTGCTTCAATCTTTTAGGTCTTTTGGTAATAAAATAAATTTTTTTCTTATGGGTTAGGAATACTAAAAAATTAAATTTTATCCTAAATTGTTAAAATCATATTGTAATGACAAGAAAGCTCTGCTGGAATACCCATTAAGCATCTTGTATTCCAAGTTGGTGACACTCAGGCATATAACATAGCAGATATGCTGGGTGCTCTGATAAACCAGGAAAGTGTACTGACCTGCGTTCTTCCTCCTGTCCCTCTCTCAGGTCAGTAGCACAGCATGGAATCTAGTCGCAGTGAGGAAGTGTCATTGTCTGGATGAAGGAAAGGGCTTTTGTCATATTCAGGTATTTTAGTGCATCCTCCAAGCAAAATAATCTTTACATACTTGCTCCGAATGTGGAAATTTCACAGTACTCACACACATGACAGACTCTAGCATTTTTTCCTGAGAAGCCAGGTCCATGGCACAACTATTTATTGAAAATTTTACCTTCAGCATTTTATTGTAGTCATTAATAAAATGTATACTTTTACTGTAGACTTATGGTATGTTTCTATTGTAGGAATTTCTTAACTCTTCAGCAGAGTCCTGTGACCAGACAATGGCAAGAAAAACCTCTCTGTCTTGGCACCAGTGGTTCCTGTCGAGGCTACTTTTCCGGTCACATCTTGGGATTCGGAGAAGATGAATTGGGTACTGTATAAGTTACTTCTGTTAAATTCCATTCTCACTTCCATCCTCAGACAGAGCAGAATTTTAAGCATGTAAAATTTCAATGCATCTGTCTTGAAGATAACAGTTTCAACTTCCATTTGTTGGAAGTATAGGCCTAACAAAGACAACCTACTGGCGGAACTGAAGATGGTCCAATCATGTATTTTTTCTAGTAACTTTTTCTTGAAGGTCTTTGTATCTTGTTTGTATTCTAGAAATAATAAAACAGAAAATAGGTAGGAGCAAGGTAAATTTCGAGATCCAAAAAAATAACTTTTCAAATGGCTACTGATATTTTGATTGTACACCAGAGTCACCTCTCTAACTCAAAGCTTTCCTCTCATCTGTGTCTCTTACAATAGATTTTTTAAAAATGTTGGAACCTGAAATTACTTTACCTTTGCATCCCCTACATGCACCCCCAGAGCGGGACATTTGTGCGAAATGCTCTTATATCCGATAGCATGGACTCTATCCATTGGTACGGTACCATATGTTTTGACACGTTTCTCAAAATGTACACGGCTTAAGTAGTAAAAAGAGTTAAAGTAGGAATATAGTCACCCAGAGTGAAATTTTTACCCTCTATTATTTTAAGATACAAGGATAAATGTGGAGTTTATGACTTCCTTTAAACAATACCCGAACTTTCAGCCTCGGAAATGGATTAAGAAGGCATAGGAAGAAAAGAATGTATGTTTTCTATTTAAATTAGATTGTTTCTAAAAGTGCACATTGATTTAAAAAAATGAAATAGAGAATTTGTCAAAAATAGCCCCGTGCATTCACTTAGATTAGTAAGGATCCGGGACAAGCCTCCCGAAGTGTGTAAGATGCGTGAAGGAGCCGCAAGAGCACAACTGTGGAGAGGAGTTCGCCGGACCTTATTACAGCTGTGAGAGCGTTTTACAATTAATTTTTTGACATTCTGCTACCCTACTCAAAGTATTTAAAAAATCTTTTCAGTTACAGCTTCGTTAATCTAATTTAAATTCCATTGGCAAAATCTGATTTAATAAGTGATATTCAATTGTGGCAGAGTTAGAGGTGAATGTTTGAATATTATGATTAAATCATCTTGATTTTCTGAGACTTTACTACAAGGACTACTCATTAACCATCATAGTAGCAGCTCCACCATTGGTTAAAATATGCCAAGTAACTGTGTACCTGTAATACTACATTGTGTTGGAAATAGTATTTTTTAAAAAGCACATATAATTCTAACTCTTCAGAAGCCACCATATTGTGCATACCTCATAACAACAATGATAATATCCTTTGAGTGAATTACAGTTCAGTGTGAAACTCTCTAGATTTAGTTAAGAATCCATGTAAGGAAAGGAGCTTTTGTAGTACCTTTTGAATCAAAACCTGCTGAGAATCTGGTATTTTGTGCCTGTTATTTTTTTTTAACTATAAGGTAAGTTCACTTTTGTTGTGAGGATTAAATGAGGCAAACCTACAAAGTATTTGACAGAAATAAATACACATTAGCTTTTAAATTCATTTTTGTTTTTTCTGTTGAGTCTGCAATTTTAGTTTGAACCTGTGACATTCTTTTCAAAAGAATAAGCGTAAATAGGGGTGCTTGTTACACAATAACAAAATGGAAGCCTGGTCTTCACAGTGAGTTTAGCAGCAGTCTAGATTACAGAATGAGACTCTATTTCAAAAAATAAATAAATACAATAAAATAAACTTTTTGAAAAGATTATAGATGCCTTGAAAAAAATCAAGCAGCAAGATGTTATGGAACTAGAAAAAGGCATAGGTTTTTGGTGGGTTTTCCCTCATTTTGAGGAACCGAACCTAGGAATTCTCACTGACTAGGCTACATCTCCAGCCCTTTTTATTCATTCATTCATTCATTTCATTTTTGAAACAGGGTCTCACTGAGTTTTTAAGCCATTCAGGGTAAGATGGCACTTATGGCCTTCCTACCTCTGCTCCTAGAGTGCTAGTATTATAGGTCTGCACCACTACATTTGGCTTATTTTACTTTTTTTTTAATACTTGGAATTAAAATTTGGTCTTTGTGTGATCAAGAGCTCTAAAACGGAAGTAGAACCTCAGTCTAGAAGGTCGAATTTTAAATAGCGCACTCAGGAATGGTAGTGTCCAAACTCAGCCTTAAAGGAAGGGCAGGTGGGAACCTAGTGGAGACAGACCAAAAAGAAAGCAGCCTGCCACAGACAGGAGCCTGGGCCTCACGTATTCAGAGACAGGAGGCCACGGAGTCTAGAGAAAGGTGAAGAAGAGGATAAAATGCTTCAAATGAGTTCTCAGCAGCACCAAGTTGCAGGCTATGCCACTGTTGTGGTTTGCGTTTGCTCTGAGAGAGATGGGAAGCCACTGAAAGATGCTGGGACAGAGGGACTTGGTTCAGATGCTTTAAAAAGAATAGCCAGAAAATATTGGCAATAAACACAGTTCAAGGATAGAAACAGGGAACTCAGTTAGATGTTGGGTGTCATAATCCAGGAGAGAAAGAATTCCTGCTCACACTGCAGTGGTGGTGGGATGCGGAAAAGGGGGCGTGGCGAGGGCAGGCCTGTGACAACTGCCCTAACCTTCAGGCAAATGATCTTCCTGAGGATGAGTAGAGATGGGGGTCGACAATAACTGCACGGCAGGAACAGGAACGTCACACACGAATTAGCTTACTGTCACTTCTCTCCTCAACAGGGGAAGTCTACATTTTATCAAGCAGTAAAAGTATGACCCAGACCCACAATGGAAAACTCTACAAAATCGTAGACCCAAAAAGGTGAGATTTGTTTGTGTCCCTTTAAATCAGGTGACGTTCTCCTTCAGGTTATTTTAGTTCATTCAGTTAGTATTGAAGATTTGTTACGGTCGCTCAGCTGAGAACTCTCCTGTCCTGCCCCTACGCGAGCCCTGGCCTGAAAGGACCTTCTACCTTAGTCTGCGAGGACCACACTTGGCCTCTCAGGACTGGTAACAGCTCATGTCTGGTGTTCTTGTCATCCTGGATCACGTTGTGTTTGTGGAATCAGTTCTCTGCTAAAAGCCAGGGGAGGAACACGACGTGTGAGGCAGTGGCTTCGGCTAGGCTCTGGTGTTGGAAGCAATAAACTCCTTATTTTTGAGAAAACAAGAAACATACTGGCAGATATTACAGCTGCTTAGTATGATTTTTGTTAGGTAATCAGGATAAGTTATTTTGGCAGTTCAACATCTGAGCCTCATTTCAAAACTATCCAAAAGCTCAGAGATCTCGTGAAGACCACTATGACCAAATAAGCGAAAACTGAAGTGTTTTGTTTTTTGCCCTGGCAGAGGGTAGATATTAATGTTGATCCTTTAAGAATATGATTGTCCTGTTCTTGCTCCATCTACCCAATCCATTTCAGTGTCAACACATACAACTTTTCCAATCGTTTTGAACCGCAATTAACTAACTGGTAATTTTATGCATGAAATCTAAACTATCAGATGCTGCTACAACTACATGCCATCAACTAGACATTAGTCATGAAAAATAATTAATTATAACAAAATCAAGGAATCCTCACAGATATGATTAGATAGTATTGAACCCTAGCAGCAGTTACTCTAGTCATACCATGCTACAATTTCAAACACCTTCTACATTAACTTATTTAATTTATTTTTTGAGACAGGGTCTCACTTTTTAGCAGTCTAAACTGATCCTGAACCCACAGATCCCAGGCCAGCCTCATGGCAATCTTCCTGCCTTAGCCTCCAGATTATGTGGTGCTGGGACTATGTGGTGCTGGAGAATCAAACCCAGGGCCTTGCACTTGCTAGGCAAGTGCTCTAACCAATGTATTACTCCTCCAACCCCAGTTTATTTAAATTTTAAGTCTCTTTCAAGAGAATACATTCTATTGATCTGAAAAGTGAACTGAAAGGCATCAATGTATTTACACTTTTAAAATATTATTTGTTGTACTCAGGAAGCTAAGGCAAGAGGATTGCTGTGAGTTTGAAGCCAGCCTGGGCTACATGATGAGTTCAGGATCAACCTGGACTTCAGAGTGAGACTCTGTCTCAAAAAGAAATTATTTATCAAGTTGTCAATTACACATATTTTTCTTAAAAGCCACAGACTAACACAATGAAGATTATTATCGTTCCTTTTCTATATCTCAAAACACTTGCTTTCCTAAGAGACATATAGGTTGACATTGACTACAGCAGAACGGAAAGAAGAGTCATAAATCATGAATACAAGTCTGTGGGCAGTGTCTCATGTCGCACCGACTGCGTTTCCTCTCTGTTTAATGTACAGTTTTCTCTGGCAGTAAGGAAAGTACCTATCCACATACTGTAGTTTTTCTTTCTTGAGTGTGAACTCAGAGTCCTCCTTGAGAAAAGCAAAAAATGAATGAGGAAGCTGTTAGACACTTAGGTGATTGTTGAAGTGAGCAACTCTGAATGAAAGTCAAACTAATGTTAATCCGTAGAACAGCAGCATTCTGTGACCCATAACGAGGGGTACAGATTTCACGTAGATCTAATGCAATGGTTTTCCAAGTAGTCACTGTTCACCCATTACGTTGTCAAAGTTGATAGGCTTTTTTCCAAGCTTCCCAGTAGTACCATACTGAATTCTCTCTCCCCATGAGAAATCTTTCTCTCTTCATCTGTATTGGTTAGCCTGTTAGTGAGCAGAGATGAAATTTACACCTTCAATCCATTATTAGTGTCTAATTTCCAAGGTTGCCATAAGGGGCCTTGGCTTTGTGATCTTAGGGCCCCCTCAAGTAGGGTGGTCTCCAAGTGACATACCTGAAGGCCTGGCTTCTTATTACAGTGCCTGTTTCTGAATCATGTCATGTGTGGGGCCAGGGTTAAGATTTGTGTTTGCTTTTCAAGAGGTGGGGGAAGTGACAGAGTACCAAAGACACCGTCCTTGTACACAGGCATAGGCATAAATTGTAAATTTAAACTGTTTTCATAAACGCTTGTTGGGATTTCATGATGTTTAGATTTGGACGCCAGCGTTTATTATTATAGTATTTCTCCCTAGATGAGTTAAAGTTCTGTGTAAGCAGACACTTAAGTATGTGAACAGTATTATTTTGGAAACATGAGCTAATTACTAGCACAGCAGTGGTCAAGGTATCTGGTCTGAGTGAAACTAATTTTCTAAAACTTTTGAGGCAGAATTTGAAGAAAGCACTATTGACTGAAAAAAAAAAACTAACATGTAGATATTTCTTGTAATGCCAAAATTCTAACTCAATTCTTCACTTGTATTCTTGTGGAGAAGTCCCTCAGCTTACTAGAATATTTTAATGATGCTTTAGAATAACTGTCAGGCAATTGATTATGGCCCTGAAAGACAAAAATACCAAATTATAATATTTTTGATTTCTAAATTAGATGTCATAGAACTTACAGTCTTACCATACAATCTATTTTTATTTTTCCAGCATACACCCACGCACACAGTGGAGGAATTTGGAAATCCTACTTAATATTTCTAAAGTCATTTTGCAAATGTAGGTGATGTTCCAATGATAGCATTTCAATATGTAACGACAATTTGGTCCATAGCTGTGAATTACATAACCATCTACATATGTTTCAAATCATTTACAGTGGGGCAAGTTAGGAAATCATGGCAAGATAACATGTCATAAAAATCAAGTGTCAGTATCTGTAATGCAAAGAAAGGGAAAATTCACAAATAATGCAACCAAATTTCCCTTAGGCTTATCTAGAACTTAAAAATTATTTAAGAGGGGAGAAAAAACTTTCTTAAGAGAGCAGCACAGAAACAAATTTTACCTCTGCCTCATAGCATTGAATACAAACCTGGAAGAGCTTCAGGAGGGTGAGGTTAAAGTCACAGCAACATGAGTCACAACCAGATGGTTCACCCAAATCACAGCGTCCCAGAGAGTCTCCAGTATGGTGTTCAGCTTGTCCTGGTTGGGGACCTCCACCAACCATGGTTCTCAAAAATAGTCTTGGCTGTGCTGAGCAGGAAATCTGGGCAGTAACTACCTGCATCCTTGTCTCATTTCCACAGGGCACTGAAGGATAAATAACCCTCTTAAATCTCACTGAATTTTTAGTGTTGGTAGTGCTCATTTCATACACTCCAAAATTATTTTCAGGTGATCTTTGGACTTTTGAGGTTCCCTTGGTTTCAAAATTGGAATAAAAATGTCCGTGAAAATTTAAGAAGTTAATTCCTACTTTTTAAATATTCAAGTCACACCTACAATGCTTGCTCTTTGCTAAATCTTTCCAGAATTAACCAAATGCTCCTGTGTGATGAAAATTAAGAGAATTTTTACAGGTGTGATGTAGTTTCCCAGCTTAACTGATACAGAACACATTTTTATTTCAATAAAGAGAAAATTCTTTATTTTTGTTTCAGATGAACTTAAACCGAATGGTTCTTCTTAGTTTGAAATGTTTTCAGAGTTTTTATTTCTCCTGGAATTTGTAAAACAACCTTATTCTTAATCGTGTGGACTATGTATGTACTCTAGCTGCATTTTAGCATTGCTTATCTGTTATCCAACCAAATCACATCAACCCTCCCTTAAGAGATCAATAAATTAGCAATGCAAATTCCAAGCCAGAGGCCACTTTACAAAAATGCGGTGACAGATCCCCCAAACTGCCCCTGATGTCTCCTTCTCACTCCTCACTTCCCTCCCCACAAGGTGCCACTTAAGGCTTTTGTTTATTTTTTTCTTGACATAGTCATCCTAGTCCTTGTTTTGCTGAATGTTAGAATGCTTTTCTCCCCCAAAATAATCACTTCATAAGGGAAAACAAGTTTTGTTTATCCTCCACATGTGTCTCCGGGAGCCAGCAGGCAGCTCTGTCCTCCTAAAGCAAGTCATACATAATAGAGCAGCTTTAGCCAATAAGGCAGTCTAGTCCTAATTCATCAAAGTTTTATGCAAGTGGCCCCCCTAAGTTGATAAATTCCCACAGTGCCTGTTGACCCAGCTGCCAAGTCCTCTTGCAGCAGGTGGTGTTTTCATGGCCACCCTGACAGTAATGCAAACTGTTTAGCAGCTCCATTGACCTCTCAGCTATTAACAGGGATACAGGCTCCATGAGGGACTAGTTTTCAAACATGACCGAATTTCTTAACACTAGAGGTCATGAACAAGTATATGCCCTATAAAAATCCATTCAGTCTGGTGAATCTGAGGTCTAGAAGACAAGTAAGCATTTTCCACTCTTTTGCTATTATTATTCTATATATCCAATAACAAAAAAATGGATATATTCTTGTCTGCGTACATTTTATCTTTAATGTATTGTATTTTGTGCAGAGTAAAAGTCCTTTTCCTTTTTTTAACAACCAATCTTTTCTAAGCTAAACATCTGAATTTTTAAAGATTTTACAAAGAATTGCCAGGTCAAAGTCAAAACTTCTAATGAGTGGATGGGTATGCATACATAATATACAGCAGCAGCCTTAGTATAACTGGAATTTTATACATTCTTTGTTGAAATTTGCATTCATATGTATACACATACAGTGCACTTAAACATTCAGGGAGAGACATGCAATGTCACATAGAGCTATTTCCTATTTCAAAATAAATAGAAAATTTTATATAATTATTTGTGAAAAAGCTTAATATGACCATTTTATTTTTAAAAGCTGTATATTCCTTAAAAATAAGCATATGGCTTTATTAAAACGCTAATAGATTTATGTTATAAAATACACAAAAATCTAATTCTGTTTCTATCTCTCTTCAAATTTTTCTTCAGCAATTTTCTACACACATCATGATGAATCTAAAAATTTTCCCTGGATTTGCTAAGACCTAATTGACTGACAAGAATTGCATATATTTACATTATACAGTGACCCCCCTTGTCCCTGGGGACATATCCCAAGGCCCCCAGAAGTCAGTAGGAACACCAGATAATATCAAGCTCTGAGATCACTTTGTATTTTTCAATACACACATAACTGTGATAAAATTTAATTTCTAAATTAGGCACAGTGACAGATGGACAACAGTAATTAATACTAAAGGTGAGCAATTAACACATCATACTGTAATAAATGTTATTTAAAACCTATTGTCTATTTCTATGATTTTCTTTTTAGTATTTTTGGACTAGAGTGGACTGCAGGTATCTGACACCACAGAAGGCTCTAAGGGAGAAAACAGCACAACAAGCTGTTTTGATAAGAGCCTGTGAGGGGAAGTGACCCAACCAAGCTAATTAACATGTCCGTCAACTGGCATGCTTGCCATTTTTTAGTGGTGAGAACACAGATGAATTCTTATAAATATGCTTTGTTGCCTAGAGATGTATCCTATGACTACCACACTCAAAGAAATTCAGTTTTATATCAATTATGGTTTCTCTTAACTCACCAACTTTGAATGTTGGAATATTATCCCTTATGGAGACTGTAAAGATTACTTTGAAAACCTGACTGAATTGCCAATTAAAATGGCATTTATTTAAAATATATAAAATGGAGAGAACATGAGTCAAAGGGACTCTAATCTACAAAATGAGACTCATTTCTCACTAGTTAAAACTCTCAAAAGTATGTCTTCTTTAAAATCCATGTTCATTTCTTCACTAGCAACTTCTCTTCTGGGGCAATACTGGAAAGTCGCATAATAATAAATAATAATAAGACCTTGTAATGATATTGTAACATAATAATAAGATCTGTAAATATATGATATGTTTGTTGCTAGGCAATGTATCATCAGATATTGTAATGCCTGAGGTAAAGTAAATCAGGTGTTGCATGAGCTATGTTGAAGACAGGCATATTTTGTGAAGAAAAAATGTTTTCTATAGAAAATTGTAGCTTACAAAGAATAGAATTTTATCAGCATCATGCTGTTACTAATTCATTTTAGTTGAATTAAAGGTTTCTTTCTTAAGCGACTTCTCTTTGTCAATACTAAAAAATGAATCAAGTGTAACATGAACATTTTGGAATTTGTTACCTTTATAAGTGTCACTCTAATTAGTTTACAAAGAGAATGTAAATTAGCATTTTTGGATTCTTTTGTGGGCCAGAAACTTCCCTCATTTTTGTTTCTTCAAAACATGTAGTGATATTTAAATGTTCTACCTTTATGTGACATAAAATTAAATCATAGGTAGAACTGCTGCTGTATCTGTGGGAAAAAAGAAATAAGAGGGGTTTTTTATGATTTATAAAATACTATATATTTAAGTCTTTTGAGTTTGTTGTAATCAGGGTTATTGACACCTCCTATTGCTAATATTAGTTATCATTATCCTCAACTTTATCTCAGTGAAAATGGATAATTTTGGAAAAATTCACTGGTTGTATAAATCTCATAAGCATCAACATTTACTTTTCCAATTTTCGACTTTTATTTAGTGTCTAACTTTTTTATTATGTTTTTATGAATTAAGTATTTAATTAAAAAGGGAATAAGGAAGCAGTGGCCTTGGTGTTTTATGTAACAACAAGGATAGCTATGAAGACAGGCATGGTATTTCCAATCCCAACATTTGGGAGGCTGAGGCAGGAGGATTATGAGTTTCATAGTGCGTTCAAGGACAGCCTGGACTACATGGCAAGATTCTGTTTCAAAACAAAATATAAGAATAACTACAGATAGACTACAAGATTTCTGCTTTAGCTGCAGCAGAGGCTGAAAGAGCCTTCACAGCTGAGTGGCCAGGTGAAAAGAAAGTTCTGTGCTGGGTTTCCATCCTCGAGCGGCATCTCCAGCCTTGCCTGGCCTTCCACGATCTCCCTTCCTCCTGAGTTCAGCACTCTACTTCCATCACCATCCTGGCTTTGGTTCTGCCTGTTTCTTACCTTCCTCCAAGGTGGCCTCTGGCTACCACAAAGCTGCTCATTTCGTTTTTCAAGCTATCTCAAAAAAAGTTGAGCTTTTTTTTGTTGTTGCTGTTGTTAGTGCTTTGTTCCTACATTGCAAAAATCTTCTATCTTTCCATAAATCCTTGTATATAATCAGCTCGGGCTACTATAACAGAATACCTGGGGAGCTTAAACAATAGTCATTGGTTTTTCACAGTCCTGGTGGCTGGGAAATCCTAGACCCAGTGCCAGCACGGCCAGATTCCCGGGGAAGGCTCTCTTCCTGACTTGCAGGCAGCTGCACTCTGGCACCCATCTCCCTAGTGGCTCTTGCTGCAAGGATTCTGATCTGGGAGATGTCATCTTCACAACACTATGTAAACCTGATTACCTGCCAAAGGCTCCAACCTTCTACCCCATGGGGTTAGGTCCTCAACATAGAAACTTGGAAAGACACAACGTTCAACAACTGAATTATTTTTCATTGCAATTCTATGGAATACAAGATTTTTCAGGAACATGTACTTTGAATTAAAGTAGAAACAGCTATCATTTTATATTTACCACTATAATTATATCTGGCCATCTTCTGAAGTTAGTATATTGTAAATATCATACAGTAAATATTTAAGGCAGTTTGTTAAACTAGACCTTAATTCAGTCTCCTTAATCATTTCTCCTAGATTTTCCTTTTTAAAAAAATCTCAAAAATTTTCGTGTTCTGATTTTTCAGGGGAAATGATGGCGTTAAGTGGATAAAGCAGAATACGTGAAATCCACTTTTCCTTTTAGGCATTTTTATATTGGGATGAAGGTGACTGGGCTGGGGTTAATAGAGGCTGGATCATGGCACCTTGCTGCCTTATGCTCAAAGTAGAGAGCCAGTAGCTGAGTAAGAAGAGTAGGCTACAAGAAGTTCAAATTCTCTGACCAGCAGTGCGAAGCCATTTCATCTCTCATGCGTCTCCTGATCTTTTAGACTTGTGGATTTGAACACCAGATATCTTCCAGAAGATAAAGTTAGACCTCACAGTGAGCAAAAAATATATGTGGTTTCATTATTTGCTTTTTCTAGGGTAAGATCTTTAACCATAGAGCAAAATTAAACAGATATTTGTGGAAGTTCTGATAATTTTTTAAAAATGTACTAGGGATCAAGCCAAGGGCCTTCACTTTGAGATACATCTCCAGTCCAGTTTTGGCTTTTGATTTCAAGACAGTCTTGCTAACTTACACAGGCTAGATTCAGATTTATGAGCCTCCTGCCTCAGCTTCCTAGAGTGCTGGGATTAAAGGCCTGAGTTACCCTACCTAGGCCACCAAACCTGTCATTCCACTCTCTGGGTTACCTTCTGTTCTCGCCTCCTTTGAGTTTAGTGCCAACTCAACTCAAACTCTTAGAGGTTAAAGCCACTCTACACTCTCAGCATAAAAGAGAGGTACGCAAATGGAAGAAACTTAAACCTCATAAAACATCAAAGTTAGTCAGCATTGGTCAGCTAAGGTAGCCAAAGCCTTAATCCATTTGTTTCAGCGTATTTCAGAACAGAATTTTCTAGACATTGTATAATATTAGATGAAATGTTGCCTTTCTCCATTCTAAGTTAGAATTTTTTAAATACAGAGTACAAAAAAAATTAATATGATACATAATATACATAAATTCAGTTATTCTTGATCTTAAATTTTCATTCTGTATTCCAATGTCAAGGTTACTCAGAAATATTTACATGGAATGGTATTTCTCTAGCATGCATATAGTAGAAAGTGAACAGAGGTGTTAGAGGATAAAGGGAACACAGTTCTTCATGAAGCATTTGATTTCTTGGTATGCTTCAAAGAGAAAAACACTGCTAGGAAAAGTGTATTGCCAACTGCGTAATGTTCCATTGAGACCAATTTTGTATGGCCATGCAAGGAAGGGAAGATGCCATTTCCTCACATCATTATATTCAACATGTATAAATTCCTCCCAGCCTAAATGAATTAATTCAGTCTTAAGATCTGCTACCAAATGGCTGTGTGTAGTTGCAAACCATACTGGAATGCCATCAGAATCCAGAATTCTATTCTTCCTGAGTAAAATGACACGGAAAAGAGACATGTTGACATGGCCAGGATAAAAATTTACTGAAAAGTCAGAGCAAAGACAAATGTTGGAGAAGGAAGGTCAATTGGTGCGTTGATCTTGGAGAATGGTGTTACAGTGCATGTTTAACCACTGACAGAGCAACCAGGAGTCCTGTGCTTACTTCTCTGCCTAGAGCTTTACAGGTGGAAAATGGGAAAATTGATTTCATCATTCAGAGAGCAAAGTTCTTCCCTACCCTCCCTACTCTGGGAAGGTAAAAGAGCTGAGTATTGCCTTTAAAAATAGAGTGGTTAAGGTTAACAGCTCTGCATCAAACTTGAAGAAATTCATCAGACCTTTTCCCTGTGCAGAGGAAAAATTCCACCCAATTATAAGATTGCAGCTTCTGAACATACCAATTAATGGCTGCATTAATTGCACCTGGCTGGGAAATGACCCTAATGTAGAACAGAACCTCTCAAACTGGAACATGCACTCAAATTGCCTGACAAACTTATTAAAGGAGAGATGTGAATTCAGAGGTCAAGGGTAGAGCCTGAAATTCTGTATGTCTAAGAAACTCCTCAAGCATGCTAAGAAGACATCATGAGTAAGGAGTATTTAGAAGTAGGGATTTTCTCTAACTAATTGATGAAAATAGTTCTACCAATGTTACCATTGGAGGAAATATTTTTCCATACGTCCCAGCATGGGGTAAGAAGGGCAGTTCTTACCCACCTTCCCCCTGAGGAGATTGCGACACAGGCTATATTTGTGCAGCTTCTGAAACCTCAGTGAGTCAGCGTTTATAAATATTACTCATGGTCTATATATCTTGCTTCACAACAAAATAAATGAAAGCTCTGGACACTTCACAATTTTATAATTACTTTTCGGTGAGAGATGCAGTCGACAGGATTGTGCATTGTTCTGAGGTTTGTCCCAGTACTCCCATGCAAGTTCAGGGGACTTTGCACTCATTAACTTGTTTGTTCATTTATTAAGTTAAATGTCACTAAATCAAGACCACCGATATTCCCACTGCCCAGAGACCTTCACTGTTGACCTTTCCTAGTCATGAAAAGTCACCGCATGTGTGATATGTGCTACAAACTACTCATGCTTCTCAGTGTCTCCAGACCCCTAAGTCATTCCACGAAGCCAGCCAAAGGATATTTTAAAGAAAATGTCTGAAATTCTGGATGAAAGTGCTTGATACACTAAAGATGGCTTGGCAATTTTCTGCACTAACCCCTCGGTGTTTCATTATTTGTCATGTGAAATTACTAGGAAATATGTTTTTCTGATTTAAATTAAGTTTGAGGGCTGTGGGGATAGCTGTCAACAAATGAGGTCCAAGTGGGTGGGTGGGTGGGCAGGTTTGTTTGATTTTTTCCCTTGGGAATTGAACTCTGACTCTTCGTTATACCCTCACCCTTTTAATGTTTTGTATTGAGACAGGGTCTCACTGAATCACCAAATTGCCCAGGCTGGGCTTGCACTTGGATCCTTCCACTCCATCTGAGTGCTGGGATTGCCCATGTACAGCATCATGCCAGACTGGTATATTCCTTATTGTAAACCTGAATACCTTCAAGGCTCAATTTTCTATTTTAGGTGTTACTTCAAACTCCATTCTGTGCGGCCAGTGGTCCAAAAGCTTACAAAGAAATTGTTTAAAAGAATGAGAATATTGAAATATTGAAGTGATACCTATTAGATCATATACTAAACACCCAATTTTCAATTCCAATCAAAATCAAAATGAAAATAAGCTAATTTATCATAGATATCATAGATCTATTGATGTGTGTGTGTGTGTGTGTGTGTATCTTTGTGGTGTGTGTGTGTGTTTTGTTTGTACATAACAATATTGATAAAGTTCAAGTATCCAGCTTCATTTTTTCTCCTCATTCCATGTAGAGAGAGCCTGTTCTTTATTTCTTAGAAGGGCAAATGCCACCATGACAAACATCTTTTGGAGGGCAGCAATAGGGATCACCAAAAGGCTTGTGCAGACTTTACCAAAGATTTCTTTAGAGAAATAAATTTAAAGGTGCTGACTTTAATTCTCATCTGGAACAGAAAACAATCATATTTCCTTGGGTCATGCTTACCTTGACTTTTTGGCCTTTCGTTTACTTGCTAGGATTACAATTAGTATAAAAATATGTTACTTAAAATAAATTTAACTATACATTAGCAGAATTTTATTAGAATAGAGTTAATTTAGGCGCTAGAAATATAGCGAGTGCTTTTAGTTTAATATTTATTATACAAAAGCATAGCAATCATGTTTTAATGATTTTCTTTAATATTCATTTTATGGTACTTTTACCTATAATATAGAAAAGAAACAAACACCTTTTAAATTTTTCATATTCTTAATTTCACTCATTCAACAGATTTTTATTGGCATCTTGTATAGGCTACGTACTCTTCTAGGTCTAGAGGGAAACAGCAAAGAGAGGAAATATTTGTTTATGAAGTTTGAAAAAGTTACTTAGCCCCTAATGTCATATCTCTATGTAAATGAGAAACCACCAAGGTATTGTATTTTATTCAGCTACTTACAGAAACTAGATGAAAAGATATTTGTCTCTTAATTCTAGACTAATTGCTCCCTCATCTGTATTCCTATGATTCTCTAGGTGCTTTTATCATAACTCTACATTTTATTCACACTACATTTTATTTCTATGTTCAGGGCCTTATTTTATTTATGTCTTATCTCCTTGAAGACTCTGGAACTTGTCCCAGTAAATGATTGGACTTGAAAAGAGATAATTTCCCCAGGTATTTACCTTAAAATTTGAGGGAGTGATAATATTTATCTGTGACAGTCTCACAGTCTTATGCGAACCAAAATAAACAAGTTCATGCATGAAAAAGAAGAACAGAATTCTCTCCATTGTCCCAATTTTCATGTTATTTGAAGGCATGGTGAAACATAGTCAAAGCATCTAATCGGAAGACCAGTGGGGAAACAAGTGTCAGATACTGTGCTCTAAAAACTGTCCTTCAGTGTTGGGTCCCTGTTTTGTCGTATCTTTATTGTTTATCCCAAGGCACGGGTTACTGTCCCCTATACATGTCCTCAAGTAGACAGTGTGTTTGCGTTATTTAACTGAACTCACCTACATCTTTTTTTGCTTGGTTTGGTTTGGGAGAGAGAGGAGCAGGGATTGAACCCAGGGCCTAAATACTGAACTACATTCTCATCATTCTCATTCCTTATTCCTTTTTTTTTTTTTTTTTTTTTTGAGACAGTCTACCCAAGTTTCCCTCGCGGGGCTCAAAGTTGAAATCCTGTCCACCTCCCAGAGTCCTGGGATTACAGCCCTGTGCCACCACATCCAGCTATGTGCTTGACCTAAACGATATCTTATCATTAGACTTATTTGCTCAGGCACAGCTTTCTTGCGAAGTAGTATGACTTAGGCAACTGCACGTTGTGCGTCACCTGTATCTTGTGATATATTTGGAACATACGCTGTTTCTGGGTGTCTTTTCTGGAATGAGTCATAAAGAGGTCAAACAATTGATACTGAATAGATACACAGAATTCTGCAGTTTCTGTTATCCAGTAAGATTAGAACAATACCTGTTTACCGACCATAACTTAGTGAATGACCACAACCTGTGATCCACAAAATTTCCTGGCTACTGAGAAACTGCTCTTCTGGTAATCAGAGATACACCATTGTCTTGCAAACAGAGCAAGACTTGTGTGAAGGAGAATTAGAGCAGACACGGGAACGCAGCAATGGCGTGAAGGCACCCGAGGCAACACCCTTACTTTTCTTGGCATAACCATGTAATGTTTTCTCTACACCACCCCATCAGTCCTCCCACAAAACTCCTTCACGAAACGCATGGCAAATCTTTGCTAGTGTTTTCTGAATAGGAGTATATTCAGTCTATGAAATGGCTTAAGAAAATTTCACCTAAATTGCCCATTTCCACATTTAACTAGGAGGCTGAGTAGGGGCCAGGGATCTTTTTCGTTAGTTGCAAAATCCAGTACTTCCAACACAAAGTGAAAGTTTTCGTTGGGAGAGGAGCTAGAGAAGTTGCTATACATTTTTAATATTTTGATTTTTAATGCATAGGGTTGAAGTCATTGGACAAGCAACCTGAGAGCAGCCCTTCAATTATTACTGCCATTGTTGTCAGAGAGACATAACAACGTAACCAATCTTAATAAAAGAGGAAAAAAAACCAGCCTAGAATCTTAATTATTTCCTTATCTCAGAAAGCTCTGTAATTTACCTCTGGGGTGATGTGATTAATGATCTCTTTTTTGTGGTTCTTAAGAAGCCCAAGTGTTTTGGTCCCCCTAACAACTCAGGTGACTTTGCTAGTTTACATTCCATAAGTGAAGGAGTCCCGCTCCCCCAACCCCCCAGCTCCCCCCCACCCCCTCCACCCCCTGGAACAGGTACCAGAGACTGACTGACGGGAAAGTACCACACACATTCTTTCCCCAAAGGTGAGATAAGGAGCAGCTGGGACCACAAGGCAAGTCTGACCCAGCTTGACTGACAACATTGCAAAAGCCCAAGAACCACAAGACTTCTCAGTTTCCTCTGGACATGAACAATTACAACAAAAACTGGTGAAGTCTTACATTGAAGATAAGACGCTTCGATTTGCTACTATTGGCACTTTTTCTTCAGAACAGGCTCAAATTATTTGTACACAATGACATGACTTTATTACCTGGACACATAAAATCTCATGTATATGTCTTAGAGGAGTTTAAACTTTGACTCATTTTTCCGAATACGCACACAGACATATATGATAAGCTTTCAAGAAAAAGTAGTCTGAAAAAACAGCATGTAAAATGAAAACAAAAAATTCTTTCCAAGCTTGCTAGGAGGCACATAATCATTTTGATAAATGCTGTCAGCCCTATAATATTGCCAAACCATAATATCTCAGATATTATCCAAGACTTTTTCTGTAGATCAGGGGTTAGGTGAAAGGTTCTACACTGTCTATATATTTTTATTCTTTTAAATCCAATTGCTAGCAGGGTGTGGAACTATTCTATAATCCCTGCACTTGGGAGGCTGAGCAGGAGGTGCTCCGGTTCCAGGCTAGCCTGGATTCCACAGCAAGATTCTGCCTCAAAAAAAAAAAAAAAAAAAAAAAAAATGAACAAATAAATGAATAACAATTGCTAGAAGCTTTGTGTGCCAAATGCAAAATGCCAATATAGTTAAATTTTCGTGTCCATCGATGAATATTGGTCGGGATGACTTTTCACAGAGCGTTCAGTATGCTGGCTTACAGCTCACTTGGGCGCTGCCCTCAGAGGAGGCGCCTGACTTCATTGGTTTCCTTACTGGGAAGTGGGTTTCTATGCTTTGTAAGTCCTGAACGGATTGAGTTCCTAAAAAAACAAAACAAAAAACTCTTTCAAAAGCAAGAGACCCCACACATGAGCTGCTGAATTACTAGGTTCCATCTCGATACTGATTGCCCACTGTCTTTTGGTGCAGACCGTTAATGCCGGAGGAGTGCAGGGCCCGGCCCCAGCCTGCGCAGGCGCTGAGCTCCGAGTGCGCCCGGCTCTGCCGCAATGGCTACTGCACCCCCGCGGGCACCTGCTGCTGCAGTCCCGGCTGGGAGGGCGACTTCTGCAGGAATGGTGAGTAGGTCTGGGGTCCCGGGGTACACTCACGAGCTTGACGTCCTTTTCTAGCGTCGTCTAAGGGTTTAGCCCTCCTCGGCAACGTGAGCGCTCATCTACTTCTGAACTTGTAAGTGAAATGTTGACCCCTTTTCTTAATGTGAACTATTCACATGCACTTTAAATAATCACGCCCTTTCACATAGTAAAATATGAGCACAGCAGGGTAGGTCGCGTGGATGGGGTGCTCAGCCCTAGGTCCTCGGGGACGAGGTGCCTGTCAAGCCCTTCTCCGGGGCAAGAGTTGTCCAGGCACCTTCGCTGCTTCTTTCCTGCTACAGCACACGGAATACTAGGACTTCCGGGGACTAGTGCTAAGTTAAGGGACACAGCAACGATCTCCAGGCTCATGACGAGATTTTAAAATTCTGTTTGCTGCTCCCCTGTGAGCTATCATGCAGATGTGCGGCGTCTCAGAGAGAGACGAGGGGATTTATTCAGTTATTCTACCCTTCGGTGCTAGGTTTCCTCCATTTTGTACAGTAGAGTGAAAAAAATAGGTAAATTTAACAACTTAGAGTTTAAAATATGTCTAAGATGCATATTTAACAATCAGCTTATATGAGTAATTCTTAGAAAAAGTTTTGATCTCTACTATTTTATTTATTTTGAGACAGGGTTTCACTCTGTAGCCTAGGTTTGTCTTGAACTCACTATGGAGCCAAGGCTGGCCTTGGACTCACAGTAATGCTCCTACCTCAGCTTCCGGAGTATGAGGATTGCAGGCGTGAGCCACCACACCTGGTTTATGTGGTGCTGGGGAATCGAACACGGGTACTTAGTGCTTGACTCAGTGCTTGCTAGGCAAGCGCTTTAACTACTAAGCCATTCCTTCAGCTCAATCTCTATTATTTTATATACTAGAGTACCTTTTGAAAAGTAAAGCTCCAAATTATTATTTAATAATACTTTTAATTCATAATTGCTATTTTTTTCTGTTTGCTCTAACAGTATATTTGTTTCAAAAATTCTAACCGTAACTTGCCTACTGTATATACGAACCAGAAAAAAAGCCTGTGAAGTCACATTTATAGTATACATTTTAAACCTATTTCACTAATTTAATTTGTTAATAATTATGTGCCTCATGCTATGGTTACATATCTAGGAAAAATTAACATAACTACAACTCAATGGAGACTGGAGGAATGGTGCAGCAGTTAAAACGCTTGCACTCTGAGTTTGATTCTCCACATAAACTGGGCATGGTGGTGCATGCCTGTAATCCCAACACTCGGGAAGCTGAGGCAGGTGGATTGTCTTGAGTCCAAGGCTAGCCTGGGCTCCATAGTGAGTTCAGGACCAGCCTGGGCTACAGAGTGAGATCCTGTCTTGAAAATTAATTAATTAATTAATTAACTTATTGAAAAAATTAAGTAATTATTTAAAATAAATGCTTATCAACTTAGTCTGCTTCCCTTTTTGTCCATTAACCAAAAAATAGGTGTTCGAATGTTACAATATTCAAATTCCTGATGGTATCTTCTCCCTCTGCTTCCTCTTACACCTTGACATTATCTTTTTGCTTTCCATAGCGTGTGTGCTATTAGATATCTTCACACATCGCCTCACCTCCGTGTCACCTCAAGTAGTCAATCAAATACTGTGGTGTGCCTTCCAGTGACAGTGCATTTAAACCGAGCATGAACAATTTATTTTGAGTATTGATGGCACCATACATACCTTCATAGGTAATCGTCATAACGTGTCATGGAGAGAAAAATAGGCATTCTTTGAGTTACCATGAATTTTTTTTCAGTGAAAACCTTCACCCCTCTCTCCAATCAAATGAACATAGTTCAACATTGAGCATCCGAAGCTACTTGATAGATGTAATCTATTTTGGCTATTTTTGAGTCAAGCGATAGTTTTATCACATGTCCGCATAGTTTACTCATTGCGCACAAATTTAAATGGCAAAAGGGTCTTTATTTTCTTTCAATTCTTTCTTTTTTATGAGTCAGCCACAGACCTCTGGTTTTTTAATAAAAAGGTAAAACTGGCTGTGACCCTTCAAAATATAAAGCAGTGTGCGCAAGGCATTTGATTCCGCCTGTAATGGCCACCCCTCGCAGATCTTGTCCGTAAATTACAACCAATGTATAAGCAAAATTTGATGCCTCTATTTCATTTTTCCATTTTCTTAACATTCTCCACCTGAAATGTAGTCGTGTAAATTCTCTACTGAAGAAATTCAGTGCTGAGGGGAAACTCCAGAAAGGGCTGTGGCGCTCACCCCAGCATTAGGGTGAGGAATGTCATCAGTGGAGCTTGCGCTCCACGGCCCCCTGTAAGCAGAGGACAGGAGAAGCCCTCCGGGTCCACATGGTGGATATTCTATTCAAACTCAGACACCCCCCCCCCCCCCGGGCCTTCCCTGTGGCTCACACAGGAGATGCCCCAGCTGGTGCTCTCTTTTCCCGGACTTCTCTCTTCCCCATTGAGGTCTCGGGGAAACGGGAACAGAGAACCTGGAAGGGCCTCTGTGGAACAGAGATTTGTGGTACAAGGAGTCAGTCCTGCAAATCGCCAACAACGTTTCTTGATTATCGCTTCTGTAGGAACATCTCCCAGTCTCCGCAGAGTCTGGATCTAGCAGCCTTCTTTCCTACTGACATATTTATCTTTCAGATCATTCTGTGATTGTCTTCCTCCTTTCCCTACATTCCCTTATTCTTATTCGTGGAGTATTGGTGGGTCTCACGCTCAGCCCTGCTTCTGACCCACACAATGACGGCAATGTTGTTGCTTTTTTTTCCCTTCCCAGCTAAATGTGAGCCAGCATGTCGCCACGGAGGTGTGTGCATTAGACCTAACAAGTGCCTCTGTAAGAAAGGATATCTTGGCACTCAGTGTGAACAAGTCGACAGAAACATCCGCAGAGTGACCAGGGCAGGTATTCTTGACCAGATCATTGACATGACATCTTACTTGCTGGATCTAACAAGTTACATTGTATAGTTTCCGGGACTGTTTGAATATTCCTTCCAATGGGCATTTATTTTTTAATCCTGCTATTAAAAAGAAAGACTGTTATCTTGCTACACACTTCTGTGATTTGATTTTCTTTTAATTTAAAAATAATTTTCAGAAATGTGCAGATTCTTTGTGTGTATGTTGGCACGTCTGTTCACATATGCACGCACACACCCACACTCACAACCCCCTAGATGTATGGTTGCAAAACCAATAGGATTTAAGAATGTACACTTTCTCATGCGGAGTAATTTTCCTAGAAATTCCATTGTAAATTGATAACAGAATTTTATGTCACCAGAAGAAATTATTTGACTTCCCAGGAATTTGCTGTCTGTAATTACTAAAGTCAACTTCAATGGAGTTTTGAAACATAACTGTGCAATCTTATGGATCTAATAAAAAGGTGATATTTTTATATTAAAAGATTATTATATGAGAGGATGTTTCAGAGCTCCCTGATGAATTTCTAAATGAGCAACTTGACACAAAATTATAATCTTCACTTTTATCAATGTATCTGATGGCAGAATGTTATGCACTTACCTTTTTATTTGGCAGAGCAAGCTGTTTATTTCTGGCTAATCTCAAGATTGTTTTTAAATGTTTTATAATTAAATCATAACAACATATTTTAAAACCAGTCTTCCTAAAAGGTCTGCTTTTATTGTATATTTTATTTAACAATGGGCACTGGGTTTATGTTACATATTTATATTATTTTATTTTTATAATATAGACATCACCTAGATGAAACACCTTTATCCTGTCGTGTAAAATACTAAAGTTACAGTTTACACCAACTTAATTGGAAAGAAGGGAAGTGGGAGAGCCCCCAGGCTTTCATGTGCTGTGGATCTAATCTAGCAGAGTACACTTTAGGCAGCATGTAGCCATTAATGGAGCATAAGAAGGCAAGAAAACAGCCAATCTCTAGAAAATCCAGCATTAAATATTTGTAAAGTGCCTTTCACTATAGTAAGACTCTCAGAGTCTCTGTAATTAGAAAGTTGCAGGTTTCACACTGAATTTAAGAAGAGCTAAGGAAGAGCTCACTTGTTCCGATCAAATCTTGGCTATGTAAGCTCTCACATGTACAAATTTTTAATATAGTAATGCTTGCTGAATGTGACTTTAAATGTGTATGCTCCTTGAGAAATCAATGAAAATTCTCTTTGGTTAATGCTATCAATAAATTTTCTGTAAATGTTCTGTTCAGGTTTTTAAAAGAGATGACATTTACTTTAACTTAAAACTGCAAGAAGTCTTACAGACATCTTAATGCTTTTCCAAGCCATTACTCACATGTTTGGTTTTTAGTAAAATTATAAGGCCTGCATTAACTGAAAACCCACTTCCGTTCACAGCAAGTACACGCCCACTCTTGTAGCCCTCCTTCTGTAAGCGTCCATTCCTTAGAATCTAAATTGTAGAATTGCATAGATTATGCAGTCCTGCTTACTTTCCAAACCTTACCTTTAAGGATATGAGCCTCAATTTAAACATTTTCAAAAAGCTCGTAGCTCGTGTTCTTCTCTTGCTTAAAAGTGAGAGATTTGCGATGAAAGCACAGGGAACATTTATACCAAAACAACAACGTAGAAAGATTGGTTAAGTACACTGCTCTTGTCTTCCCTATATGATGACTTAGGTTTCAAGTGATCTCATGCCAAATAGAAATGGGTTGAGAAAGATTGCTTCAGTGCTTAGCGAACAAGAGCCTGTGTTATAAAGTGCATGCATAATTTTGCACAATTTAGATTCAATTCACAGTCTATTCAAAGAAGTCCTGGGATTAAATGAGCATGGAGACCAAATTGCCCTCTTACCCTAGAAAAGGGGTGGTCCCTTCTAGTCTGGCTAACTCTTCATTGGCCCAACAGTGTGACAAATCTTGCAATGAACCATGCAGTAGCCTGCATCTGTAGGTTGATAGCAATCTTTTGTCTCCAGTTCTTACTCTTTATAGCCCTTCTACTGAATTCTATCACAGAAAGTTTTACAATTAAAAAAAAAATGTCCTGACAACCATTTTTGTAAATGGACGTTACCATCTAATCGTCTGTTATTCGACATGGGTGACATTAGCAAACGTGAACTTCTTGTGAGGGAGCCAGCTGTCTAAATCTGTCAAATCGTGCAGTTTTATTACACATTCTCCCATTCATAGTTAAGAGTGAAAACAATAAGGATACTGCTACATATTCAGTAAAATCTGAAAACTCAACGTCACTTCTTGCATCCTTCATCCAGGTCTTCTCCAAAAGAAAAGGTGTTCTTTTGTCTTTAGTTCTACTATTTTAATAATCTGTATTAAATTGGCCAGACCCAGCTTGTTTATATAGCTTATTCCCAAATGAATAAATTTCAAGTGACTTAGAAAAGCATCTATACCCCAGGTGTCATAGCCTTTCCTATTGTGAGTTGTTAGAATAAAAGACCAAATTGTTCTAGAAGGAAGATAGCAAAATCCATGATTATAAAACCGAGGGGGGAAAGAGTAGTCATTAGAGTCTTTTTCTTTATTTCCTTCTTTAAAAAAAAAAGGTAGATTGATGGCCACATATTTTAAACTGTTACCAATTCAATATCTCTTCAACTATTACAAGGGAAATATTAAGTGCCTGACTGGCGGAATTATCTTCAATGATTCCTACTGAGAGGCAGACAGGAATTGGATAAAAGGATGAGTTAATGAAATGTCATTGCTTCACCACGTAAAAGGCAAAGTGTACTCTGTTCGTGAAGCACACAAGCTCAAAGAGAAAAGTCCTTGGTGTGAATTGTGAATGCTTATGTATGAGACAAAGATTAAATAAATAAATATATTTTATTTTCCATCCTAGAGCATCCACTCTGGATGTCAGTTGAATGTACAATGACGCCACAGATGTTTTAAATAGTTGCAAATACTCTTTCCACCACGATTTCTGCCAAACTTTTGGCCGGGTTCATGGAATCTTATTTTCTTGACAGTTATTTAAGATAATGAGATGAGAACCAAATTGGCAAATCATTAAATTGAAAAGGAGAAAAGGCGTCAGAAACTTACGTGACCGCTAAAGTGCTTCCATCAGTATCTTTTCTTCTTGGAATTTCATTACAGTATAGCCACTGTAAAATAGATCTTTCACTTTATCACACACACACAAAAATACTTAGACATTTTTTTTCAGTTTAGGGGCACCACCTCATAAAGAAAGCAAAATAACCTCCAAACGCAACATACACACATGTAAGAAAGCAAAATAACCTCCAAACACACACAACACACACACACACAGCCTGCCAGAGACCCATTCTTGTCCCTAACATGCCTCAGAGCACTCGCTTCTTCCCTGATTATTTATATGAAAATAAATACAGAAGTTATTTATACTGGTTTAACCTCTGAATCATAAATTATACAGTCATCCTACTATGTGCAAGGTTAGACCTAAGGCATTTCAAAGTACACACTACTAGTGTGTACACACACTTCTAGTCTGATTTCCTCTTAAATCTTTTAGCTTTGACAAAGAAATGAAAAATCAAAAATAATTTTTTAAGGAGAAAAAATACAGGATGTTGCAGTGGACAGATTAACAAATTCATTTCTTAGTATCTGTATAGAATACTGCCTAAGGTATCTGTTTTCTCTCTCTCTCTCTCTCTCTCTCTCTCTCTCTCTCTCTCTCTCACACACACACACACACACACACATACACACACACAGACTTTCTTCTCTCTTCATCTGTTTTCTCTGACTTTGAATAAACAGACATGTTCTCAGTACAGCCATGTTGTAAGTGCCCTGAGGCAGGTAGCTGTGGTTTGGACTGGTTATAATTTTCCCTTTATTTTCCTGAAAAACACCCTCTTCTGTCATCACATTTGCTCCAAGTCTGTATCATGAAGAACGGTAGAGTAATAGTTGACTAGATTGACCTAGTATAGCCATTGAAAAAAAATCATGAAAAGCACATTTAACTGCCAACCCAGGTGGCCCTGTGCCATCTCGGGAAAGACATGCGGAATAATGCCAGTAGAGAGCGTGAGCTGAAACGAGGGCAAGAGAACAGCCACCCACTCAGCAGCCATCCCTACGGAGTGCACTCTGAAGATGATTAGTCCAAATCTATGTGGAAAATACTTGCAGTTTCTTGCTGAAATTTTCAGAATTTTCTTTTGCCTACCCTGGGATGAGATTCAGTCATGCAGAGAACTCAGACAAAAGCACTGTGCCTAAAAAAGGTACTTACATCTTTATTTTCCCAGGAAGGTGGTAGTGGTGCTATTCTGAATGATGAGGGAGTGCACCGACAGAGAGTTCCTCGTGAGAATATCTGAAGTCACTGGTTTTCATCTTACCATCTTTCTCTTTCTCACAGCAACACAAATCGGTCATACCTCCAGTGATTACATATGCTATCAAGGGAGCTAAGAACCTGCAAGTAGAAATATTTAGATATTAAAACCAAGGTCCCAGAAACTTCCAAACACCAGTCACCATCATCTTCAGTCCTTCTTAACCATTTCTTCTGAAAAATTTTGGAAACTGCTTTCTAATAACTTTTTAGCATAGCGAGACATCTTCATGGTGGAGCTGCCCAGGTGCTGTGGAGAAGTTTGTTCATGTATGAAATTAGCATTTAAAAAGAACCTAGTTAAATAAGATACTCCCATAGTTTACTTTTATTTCCTATACTACTTGTATATATCATATAATAATTAAAAATTAAAATAATGGATTCAGTGCCTCAACATAAAACCTTATGCCTAAAGCCTGATTTGTTTGCCTCTGGTTTGTTGTTGCTTTAGCCAGACCACAGTGCTATAAAAAAAGAGGGTACCAACTCAACATTAATTCCAAGGTTATCTGTCACATACTGCATGAAATCAAACATCATTTTCATTCAGGGTTTTTCAAATATGTGGATTATATTTAAATCCAAAGTATATGTACACATATAGATAAATTAACGTATGTGTAGGTTGAGTTGTGACTAATCCTTTGGATAAAAAAATACTAGCACATGATAGTGTAGGAAAAAGTGATTATTAAAGTAATGGGAAATTTATAAATAATGGCTGAATATAAACTTTTTCTTCATATTTACAAATCAATTCTTGTGGCTTTCCCCTTGCATTAAAAAATAATCCGTCATTTCCATTCACATGAGCAAGGTGTAATCAGGTTGGACGGTCTCCACCAGCATGTAGGTTGTATGATTCTCTACTTCAGTCTTAAAATAGGAGACATGGCTTTCCTCAGATTATTTAAGAATATAGCCAGACTCTGTGGCACAGCCCTGTAATCCCAGATACTCAGGAGGCTGAGGCAGGATGATGGCGATTTTGAGGCCAGTTTTGGACAACTTAACAAGACCTTGTCTCAAAGTAAAATTTTAAGAGAGAGAGAAAGCTGATGGTAGAGCCCTTTCTAAAGTGTAATCTCCAGGGTTCAGTCCGGAGAAATCTACCTGCCCACCCATTCCCCCCTACACACACACCAAGTTCATGTACAGTAATAGCCCCTTTTAATACTATCATTAAGAAACCCCCAATGGCCTTAAGAGATACCAGGTATTTTGCACGTTTCATATTGTCACAGATGGATTTAGATATATATATATATATCTCCAAGAACCATGAAGTACAAGATCAATGACACTCAAGTGCCGTGGAATTTTTGAAACCTGATTCCCTATCACATGCAACAGCAGATTATTTTTTAAAACAATCTAATTAAAATGAAAAATTACTGAATTATAATTAATAATCATGAAGGAATACTGAAAGGAGAGTACTGTTTATTCCCTGGGTTTATCTGTGACTAATTTGGTCCAGTTTTAAAGAATAATTATTTGCTTTATTCTTCTAACACAATTTGCATTCCCTAGTTGCTCATTCTTTCTAAGGTGTTGAAAAGTAGGGCAGTTTATATCCCTACTCACAGAAGATTCCAGAAAAACCCATGCTAGCATTTCTGTTCATATGAAGTAGAAGACTGTAGGATCAATTAGTAACATCAGGTACAAGTTTAAAGGAGCAGAGTTAATATATGAATTGGGTAAGATTTTTATAAATGTTTTCCTTGAAATAAACACACAATTTTGTCCTCAAATGATCCTTGTGAGTTTGAAGTAATCTGATTTGTTTCATCAAGTTATCTAATACACAGTTCTCTTTGACTGATCTTCTACCAGTCGAACATCCGTTCATCAACTATTTTTTTTAAAAAAAATTATTGAAGTGCCTAGCATGCTTACATGCTGGAAGAAAGGCAAGGACATTTGCAGGGACAGGGTTATGAGCCCAGTCAGTATGCTGAACGTGTCTGGAGCAAAAGATAATTTCTCATCCAATCAGCTCCAATTCAGCAGTAACAGTACAGATGGCCTAACGCACATTTGTGTGTATCATTATGTGTTCACACACCCATGTATATATATTTATCTATCTGTACAAACACTACAAATGTATACACACTATCTATGTAATATATAATATATGTATAATGCATATAAATTCTAACAAGTGTATTTGTGTTATCTTTAAAACAGAGCAATTGTATCTTGAAGTGGTAAATGCAGAAAATTGGTTTTATTGTTGATCTGTGGATTTAATGAATTTTAGGTGAAAGGATGTTTAAGTGTATAATTTCCTTTTTAATTTAATATATTTATGTAAATGCATGCCTGAAATTTGATTAGATTTTCTGTTTTGTGTCTTTTAACGTGATCAAATGTATTAAACTTTTATCTTATGACTTGATGTATATGCGCCATTTTAAAGTTTTTTTATTTTAGAATTTAAAAATTGCCTTTGAACTATTCAGTCTGATTATATAAATGTTAATTTTTAAATATTCTATATCTAGGCTATTTCTAAATATTCTTATCTTTTATCGCCTCTCATGTTGTAATTTTAACATTTCCACTCCCCCCCCCAATTTTTACCAATGTTAAAGTCAGTTTCATTTTGCTACATATATTAGGCAACCGTGACAATGTTCCATTGATTTAAATTTGTTCTAAGTTGAGATAGACCTGATCCTTTCCAGCAAGTAAGTGAAACACGTAGGAGAGCATTTAGGATGCTGGTTGCCACAGTGGAGGAAAGAAGCATGTTGAGGTGGGGAGAGATAAAAAAGAAGTTGATCGCAGGCACCCCAAGAACTTTGCCAACTTTCTGATCTGCTCTTTTGGACACATACTTAAAATCTGCTTATAAGCACTGGAGGTGTCACCTGCTTTCATCTAAACCCCTATCTTCCTGAGTAGGTGTATCTCATTGAAAGGAAGACTTACCTCTCTGCAAAACATTACTACTTCTGAGGGAAGATAATGTGACAAGGTGTTTATTCTCAAGGTGTCAGAGCTCAAGTCACTTCCTAAAAGTCTGATACTAGGCAAAAGGCCTAACATCCTTAAAAAAGCATCTTCAGGGTGATTCCTACAGGGGCCTAGACCCTTCACAGTCCTCCTTTAGACAATATCCTTCCAAATGTTGAAATACATCCACCTGGCTTACCCCAAGAGCCCCATGACTCCTGCATATGTCTTCTGCCTTTTTGATTTCTGATGGACCACCATACTTGAAGAAAATTAGAACTTATGATATATGTGCACTATTATCTATTACATATAAAACCATGTGTAATAATAGATATTGATAGATCGATAGGTATAGGTATATATCAGATGCATATACGGTCTCACAAGGGAGGTTATTTCTTAGTGGTTCTAACCTCTCTGAATTCTTCTCAGCTTTGCCACTACGAACGTAAGGAACTCCCTGCTTCTGTGTTGTAAACAGTTTAGGTTGTTTACATGTCCCTATTTCATAGCTTGATTGATACACATAGCTATACAGGGGACTTAGACACACATAAGGAGAGAATCAGTTGCACTAACGTGTCGGGCTGGAGATGTAACTATACCCAGGTACTCCAGAACTTTGCCAACCCAGCATTTACCCAGCGTGTGTGAGGCCCTGGGTTCCATCCCCAGGGCCATTAGATAAATAAATAGTAGAGATTGACTGAGAGGCAAGTGACACAAACTCTGACACATGATGAAGCCCTGAGAACATGCTAATAGGTCAGTATCGTATCTCAGAGTGGCCACAGTAACATGAAGCTGAAGGAAGCCTGCTTTGAAGCCTGACACAGAACCCTCACATTTCCAAGGCATCCACCAGTAGAAAAGACTATCAACCTCACAGCTGTCACTGAGAATTTTCATAGCTCACATGTGTATAATTAGCAAATGCCAGTGCCTCTTGGATTCTTACAGGTAGTGTGATGGGTATTTCTATGAATTTTTCCTTAGCACTCACTTTTTTAGAAAAGAGAATTTGAAGCCAATGTGCTATTTATTTCTAAAGAAAATTCAATGCAAATTATTTGTAGTATCTGGTAACTTATTTTTCCTCTTTGGTACTCCAAAGAGGCCTCTCTGGAGATGAAACCGGAACATCCTACAAAGAAGCAAGAGGATAAAGGGAAGGAAAACTAGTCTGATGTACTATTTCTTCTGTGTTTATACAATTTGATTCGTATTTGATTTCTATGCAGTATTTTCTACAATTAAAACCAACAGGATATAAAAAGAGAGAGGGAGAGTGAAAGATGGATAGGCTCTGATTAAAACTCATCCTTCTTGGGGTCATGCCAGCATTAGAAACCACTTGAGCTCACTCTTGTAACTTAATAAGATGTTGTCACATCCCTTTGACATATTTATGGCCTTATAATTAAACCTCCTTGATGCAAAATTTGTGTACTTCATATAAAGCAAGTTAACTTATCATAGACACTCTTCTGTGATCTACAGCTACCAAAAACCACACATGCCAGGGACACTAGCAAGGACTCTAGGCTAAAACTATGAGGTACGGATCCCAGAGCTGGGTCTCAAATATTAGTACATCTTTTACTGCACTGGGAATCAACTACCTTGTCTAAAAAATATGTTCAGTTCCCTTCAACTCTTACTGGTATCCTATGAAATATTACCAATTCCAGGATCTCTGAAAATTGTAGGTTTGAAATTAGACATCTAAGCTAGGTATACATTAGCCTCTCCATTTCTGTAATTTATGGTGGTTAAGTCATTTAAAAGACATGCCTATGTGCTTCACTTTAGTCTTCCAGCCTCCCCTTTCCACTGAATTCTCCCCCAACTTCGGTGGTCCTGTCCTACTTCCCCTGATTGTCCTCTGAGTTTTCATTTTCTGTTCATCTTATCTTGCTGTGGCTCATTCTTGAATCCTTCCATACACCTCTCTCACAACCTTCACTTTATATTCTGAACAGCATCCGAGCCCCACTTGCTGGTCGCCATGAACCCAACAGCTTTGCTCTGTCATGACTTCCCACCGTGATGCTCCTGCCACGAAGACAGTTGTCGATGGACCGAGTCCTCTGAAACCATTAGTCAAGTAAATTTCTTTAAGTTGTGAATGTTAGATAATTTGTTCCTTCAATGAGAAAAATTGACTAACATAGATGTCTTCCTCTTAAGTAGACACTATAGACAAACAAACAAAAAAGAGCAGTAAAAGAAGACCTAAGAAGCAGCTAAGCAAAACAAAAATAAGCAAGAGGATAATAGTAAAAATAATACCTACACAGGAATGTATGCCCGGCATCCATTCTAAGAACTGTCAAGAACTCTGAAGAGTATGAGATTTTCCTCTGCTTAGAAACTGTTTACACTGTCACAGTTTTGTAAATGCTTGTAGAAAACACATGACTCCTGGATTAGAAACAAAACAGTGTTTATTATTCATGGCAGTCGCTGTAACTAATAACTAGAATTCTGAGCCCCAATCCACATAGAGGGACACAGAAGATGCCACATGAATCCTGCACAAGCAGTGGGTTGAGTCCCAGAAGAGGAACTTTGAGTTGACAGAACCCAAATCTTTTACAGCAAACAATAGGCAAACCTGCCTGGTCTTTACAGCAGAGGGAGAAGCTGTCTCTGTCTTCTGAGACTTTCTGCAAAATAAGCACAGAAAAAAGCTAGTACTGAGTGAACATGTTTCGTGCTTTTGTTTATGAGCTATGACAAAACACAAAAGGCCCATAAAGAATTATCTCTTGATGACCCTTTTGCATACATAAACTCATGTAACCTTTCAACACCACAGAAGGTAGATAATGTCATGTCATCTTACAGATGTGTAAATGAAAAGATAGAGAGTCTTAGTTACTTTCATGTCACTAGGACGTAATACTCAACACCCACACCTTAAGGGAGGAAAAACTTATTTTAGCTTTCCATTTCAGGAGGTCTCTGTCCATCTGTGGGTGGCTGGCAACGGTGGAAGGATCTGCCGAATGCTTATCTAGAGAAAAGCTGTTCGCAGCATGGTAAGACATGAAGCCAAGACATGGAAGAAGGGTGTTTGTATCTTCCTTTCCAGATCAAGTCCCTGTCGTGTGCCCCTTCTGGCTCAAGCCCCAGTGATGTACCTCTACCGACCAAGACTCACGTCTTCACAGAACAGGAAATCACTAGATTAACCCCCATCATTGAATCATCTTCTAAGCACGAGGGCGTTAGAAACATGATTCTGGAAAAAAAAATTTTTCAGTAGAAATATTGTATGAGTTACATGTATTATTTTAAACCTTCTCATAGCCATACTGGAAAAAAATTAAAAAGAAGCAATATAAACCTTAAAAATGTGTTTAAAATAATTCAACACACATACCTGATATGAGCAAAATGTATAATGAATATCTAAATGTAAAAAATTATTAAAGTAAGAAATATTGTTGTTAATGTCCCTGAAAATACTCTTTGTCACCTGGGACACACTCATCCCGTCATTTCTGCCACCTGCTGAAGTAGTTGTGGAAGTCCGTGGTCATGAGTATCTTTACAAGTTTATGATCCAAACTATTTGGAAAACCCTTAGTGCATCCACATTCACCTTATTAAATTTGTCACCATGCAAGTTCTAACTCTTCGCCAAAGATAAAATGATATGTAAGCTAAACATTTTGAAGCAATTGAGTACATCGAGGCAGCCATAATAGTACAACTAATGATATAAGCAGAATTTCCAGAATTATTTTAGAAATTGAATAAGAACAATTGAGTATTAGAAGGGAGAAGGAGATTTGGAGAGGGATTAGTGGCAATGTGACTTTCACTGTAATTTTTTATCCCTCCTTGTAAACTATTTCAACATGCAATCAACACAAAAACAATTACTAAAGTCATATTCATATTTTATGCTCTTTCAAAGTCAGCACAGACCCCAAATTTTCATCAAAATTATTTGATACATAACTAGTTTGCATAAAATTCACAGTTAAAAAAGTAGATTCACATACCTAAGTGTTTCAAATATACTCAAAAGTCTCCTAATGATTGAATCAATTATCACTTTTTAAAGTAAAGCTCATTAAAATGACACCTCTTAAACATTTCATTTTTGATCATGGTAGCTGCCCTGCCAGTGTTCCCAAGCCACATATGTTTAGAAGCTTGTAAGTTGGACAGAAGAATTCTGTAGCCTGTAACCATAATCACTGCACTCTCCTACCTCCTAGACAAGACAAATTACACTAAAATGTCCACTTTAAACATCATTCTTCTCTTTTAGTGCACACTTGTTTACACAGAATACTGAGTTTCACTTTAGTATATTCATACGTGCATTGGCACACCTTGATCATCTCCAGTCTCAGCTGTCTTTTTCTTTCCTCCTTCTTCCCCTCTCTTCCCACTTCTCATCATTGTCCTTCTACTTTTAGGCCTCTCTGTCCTTAGCCTCCCCACCCCATCTTCTGCATATGAGAGAAACTATGTTATAGTTGCCTTTCTGACTGGCTTTTTAATTTAACATGATGATCTCCAACTTCATCCATTTGCTAGCACATGGCAGAATCTCATTATTCTTTATGGCTGAATAATACTCCACTTACTTTACCTGTTTGCCAATGACAGATGCCTAAGCTGTTCTCGTAGGTTAGCAGTAGTACTAAGTCTTTGTTCTCTTTTAGTTGTGTAATGGAGTCACAGCTATTGAATTCAAAATGCCTCCCCCGAGGGTTGTGAGAAAAGTAAAAAAGAAATAGTTTTAACTTTGTTTTGTTGTAGCAATTCACTTATTAGGTCACTAATGAAAGTTTATCCTAAAGAAACTGATTGATGTAAAGATAACCCTGTGAATGCACAAATATGCACCTTCCAGTATTCAGCTAAGGCAATTGAAATTTTTTTTTCTTCTTTCCCAAATTTACTAGTCTTTTGAACTACATGCTTATAATTATTTTCTAATGTGAACTGGTGGGTAAGGCCAGGTGTAAAAATAACAACACAGATATAGGAAAATATAGAAAAAAAACTTTTGGTGGATATCATACTAAAGAGATTGGTTGGATTCTGAGAAGAGATATCAAGATCTAACTACTCTGAACCCATTAGAGGAATAGGAAGCTGAGATACAGTGGTGACTTAAGTGAAATGACCTAGGTGCAGAAGATTAATATGTTGAACACTGTATGGTTTCTCGGACTTGGAAAGCCCAGAACACGGACATTCTTTGGAACCATATGAAGTGATAGCTGAAGCCAGGAGAAGGGACACGGAGGGGGTGGGAGGGTAGAAAATGGGAAGGGATTGTGAAGTCGATATGATACATAGATGTACGAAACACCCAAATTCGTTGTAAATACCATGTATTACATCTGTATATTAATAAAAATAGTGGGGGGGAGAAAGCAGCGAAGACAGGAGGATTCGAGGGAAGGCTTACAGTCGAACAGACCTGGTCTGACTGATGACATCACTTCCTGTACCTTCTTTGCTTTGGGAGTAGAAATGTGCGTCCCGGCTTCTCGATGCTCCAACTTCTCAGTCTTTAGAGTAGGGCGATAGCGGCACTTACAAGGATAAAATAGAGTGGTTCCTGCAGGGGGGCTGCTGCCATATTTAGCACGTAGTTCAAGCTACATAACTGCCAAATTATTTAGTAATTGGAGTAAATTTAACATGAAATCTCAAACAGGAGTTTTTTTCTCATTTTATGAAATACACAAAGATTACATTGAGTTTGGGTATTTTGTGCACATATATTTCACTTTAATATCATACATCCTTTCCTTTCCCTTTCTTTGCCCTCCCAATCCATTTTTTAAAAATTTCTAGGTGACTAATATCCTACCATTTTATTTATTATTATTTTAAAATTTATATATATACATGAATTCCAAATTTCATAACACATTAGAGACGTGGGGTTTGGGGAATCCATGACCATTTACGCTCCCCCTTTTTCAGAGGTTCACCCCTTTACTAGCTGACCATTGCCCCTCTTTCTACCCTGTCACTCATGTTGGGAGCTTCTTATGCCATTATTTTTGTGAATTTCATAAGAGGGACACCCACGTAGTGTCTTAAGTTCTTTAACAGTAGATCTCTTTAAGATGTCCATGTATTTTCTGGAGAGAGGGCTTATTCCCTTAACTCTGTAGTCTAATGTTGCCTTCTCATGCCAAAAGCATTGGACAGCAGGCATCACCAATACAGACAACAGGCCACCGACTTTCTGAGAGGATCTGTCATTTCCTCATCAAGAGGAAAAGTACTAAATGGATACTAAAACTAAAATACACTTGAATTTTAAGAATGACCTTAAAGAAAACAATGCTTTCTTCTAGAAAAGTGCCTTAGCAAGAGATGATGGGATGGACACAGTAAGATAACAGTTCCTATAGGCTTTTGACTCCATATGTAGTTCAAGATTATGTGTTTGGCTATGACTTAATGTCGACTTTTAAATTTTTTTTCTGTGTTCATAGTTTGAGAACCATATCACAATATTGGCTAGACAACAGAAGAGTGGAAAGTTCCTAGAAACTGAGTCAGAGACTCAGAAGTCGCTGATTAGTAGCTTATCTAATGCCATATATTCAAGAGCTACTGTAAGATTTGGTAAAATAGACATAGCTGTCACATTTTTGCAAATATCAAATGAAATGATGTAGTAAAAGTGCCTTGAAGATAAGTATTTGTGGACACAACTACAATTTCTTAAAATTCTACAGACCAAACCAACATAGTATCTCATTGGCATAATAAACAATATTGACTGTGTCAAGTAAGGAAGAAAGCAGAAAGAGGACTTAAATTTTGCTTAAATTTGTCTGTCCATCTAAAAAAATCTAATTAAGAAAATTAAAGTCACAATGATTTAATTATTCTTAAGTTTCTGGGTATTAATGTTGCCTCTCATAATAAGTAAGGCTGCCTGGTTCATGAAAATACTTATTTTCATTTTATTTTTAACTATTTTTGATGATGAGTTTAGTATACAACCAAAGTTACATTTTGTCAGCAAGTTTGTTCATCTAGTTGGACTTGCTTTGTTACCAATCACTGTGCTGTTCCTCCATCCCTTCTGTCAACTAGTCAAAGCAAAGGCAACAGGGCTTCTCAAAGTCATGCTGAATATCAGACACAGCAATCCTGTGAATGGTCTGTCGCATTTATTTCACAAGCACTATGATATCTTCTGGACATGAACTCGTATTTTTTTCTACCTATCATCAACATCTTCCTCCATGGATTATGTGAAGATTGACTTCGATATTTCTTTGTTTCATGTGAAGAAATTATTGAATTTGTCTCTGCTGACTTAGAAGTTTGTTGTAAAGTATTTCACTTTCACTTGTCTTGACTTCAGATCTTATATGAATGAGCTCTGCTAGTTGTTTGGCTTCTTGTATTTCTCCATTGAGAGGATAATCAAGGAGGAAAGATGTAAAGATTGGAGATGAGGAGGAGGAAGGAGAATGAGAGAAGGAAAGAAAGGAAAGTTGAGAGAAGGAAGGAAGGAAGGAGAGGAGGTTGGATGAATGGAAAGAGAAAAAAGAAGCAATTTGGAGGTTTCTCTTCCTATGTACTTTTTCTTTTTTTATTTATACAATGAAATTTGACATTGGGACCAAAAAACAGTCATTTCGTTGCAAGGTCCTGTGAAGAGCATTTGCAACAGACACCAACGAGCTGATGAATGACTACAGAAGACGAAACAAGGCCCTGTGGGAACTCAGAGGTGCACAAAGTGGCCCTTTATTCTCATAATCCTCAGAATCTCAGTGAAGACAATATCCAGACATGAAATGATACTATTACTGCCTAAAAATCCTTAGCAGACAAAGCAAAAAAATTGGCTTAAAGTTCAGGGCACTTTGGCTATTTACCTAAGGCCAATGTTTGGAGCACAAGTCAAGAAGAAAGCATGAGATTTTACTTTTATCACAATTAATTTTCCAGGAGCGGTTCTCATGCTGTCCATTAAATGAGCCCAGCTCCATTTGTTAGCCAGAACTTTGTTAAGATTCCCTACTGGCTGCTGTCATATCCCATATCTAGGCCTGCTGGACTCCTGGGCCAGCCAAGTAATGTCTACCCCCTGCCCCCATCACCACAAATTACCACAAGCTCCTAATTTCAGCTGCAATGTCTTATTTAGCTCCCATTCATTATTGCTCCTCTCCTTTTGACTAGTTTGTTTGTGAGCTACTTTGCCAAAAAACAAAGCAGTACAACAAAACATACACTCAGATTCGGTGATGTTTAGTCTCAGGCAAGTAGTCTGGGCCAATGACAGTATGGCATTGAAAAACTGCTCCAGGTATAATATATTCCATTAAAGTTCCATAAAAATTAAATTTCCTAATAAATATTGCCACAGAAACAAAACTGGTCTATGTTGTTTCTCGTGAACAGCGTTTCACACTGCCAGATTGACTTCACAATCCAGCTTGCTTAGTCTCATCATAGAACTAAAACAGCAGTGCTACTATTTGTGTGGAATCCTCATTTAAAAACCACGACGTGAAGAGACACCATCATTATCCCTTCGGGAGAAGATTTTTGCATAGCCTTCCTAAGAGTAGTTCATGATATCCCTAACCAGAATTTCAAAAGTTCACCTGGAAAACTTTGTCTAGACTTGTTCATCCTCAATTTCACTTGTCCCCAAATGCCTTTCCAAGCCATGGAACAAAACACTTCAGACAAATGTAATAAAGTTGAACTAATCGAGGAAAACAACTTCCAGGAAGCAAAAAAAAAAAAAAAAAAGTTCAAAAAGTTGTTTCTTACCCAGAACTGGAAAATTATATGGAAATGTATTCAGTGGCCAAATGTTGCAGTATCTGGTGAGGTAATCAATAATCATTGAATTAGGTATCTGAAGCAGAGAATTCCTTTGACATACTCATTGTTCTGTTTCACAGAACTTGCAGTGCTGCTGAAAAGAATGATTTGGGCATAAGTGTACAAGAAAGGAGATGCTTATTAGCAGAAGTTGAATCTTGAAAAAGTAGGTCAAGGTCATGAATTTCTGGAACCAGAAGACCAAGGAAAAAGAGGATGCTAAAAATGTCTGTGTCTTTCAATTGAAAACTGAACAACATTGGAGAAATGTCAACTTTTGAAGAAAGGGCAGGGGAAGCTTCTAACTCCTGCTGTGTTGTAGTTATTGCCACATCCTTTAGATGGATCAAAGGGAAAGGGTATTTCAAAACTGATGTGTTTTAACTCATGAAAATATTGAGTTGAGGCACCAATTTACCCTAACATTTGGCATTCCTTCCGTTGATTGCACACAACTTTGGACTGGTAGTATAGAGATAATCAAGACAAGCAAGGCTCCAACCTTCAGAGGCCTTGCCTTCTAAGGGGGAGAGACATAGGAGCTAGCAGTAAACATTAATTATAAATAGTAATAAGTGGCACAGTAGCACACTGCATTGCCAAGGCTGGTTGCAACAAATCTGTCCCAAGAGCTTCCCTGGCATTATTCCTCCCACCAAGACATGGAGTTTCATTCCCTCACCAGTGTATTTGGGGCGATAAAAAGTAGAAATGGTGGTGATTGACTTTCAAGGCCAGGTCACAAAGGGTGATGAAATGTCTACCGTGCCTACAGAAATACCTGGCTCTTGACAACTTCAGCCACAATGTAAGTAGTTGAGATATCCTGAGGCCATGATTCTGTGAAGAAGCTAAAACTAGCCCACCTGGGAAGACCATGTGTTCACAAGAAGAAAGAATGACGCCCAGCCCTCCCTGTTGCTCCAGTTTCGGGCTGTTCCCCTCCAGACCCTTCCTGAGAGCAGCTCCAAGAGGGATCCAAAACAGAAGCAACTTGGTCAGCCTTTTCTTCAATTCCTGTCCCAAGAAAACAGTGAGAGAGAACCAGATTATCACTTGTGCTTTTATCCACTAGGTTCTGGAGTAGCTAGTAGGGGAAATTTAACACATATTGGGAAAGTTTAACACATATGGCCACTTCAATTTTGGATCTAAACGGTGAAAATCATTTTCATTTTTTTTTCTTTTTGCTTGTGCTTATGGACATTTTTATTACTTATAATAAATGTGTCTTTAAAAATGGGAATATCTGGGCTGGAGTAACGGCACAGTAGTTAAAGTACTTGCCTTGCAATTGCAAGGTCTTGAGTTTGATTCCCTGGCACCACCTGTAATCCCAGCACTCAGGAGGCTGAGGGAGGAAGGTTGCCACGAGTCCAAGGCCAGCCTGGGCTACATAGTGAGACCCTGTCTCACAAAATATCACAAAAATACCTATTACTCAAACAGTTTAAAGAATGTTTGCCTACAGTTACTGATAATATAAGTACAAATTACTGTACTTTCCTTAAAATAATATCTTAATTTTAGAAACTAAAACCAAGTCTAATTTGTCAATCCTGACCTATGAAATTCAGCGCTAGACTTGTTAGTATCTGAACTTCATTTTCCAAAATGTTACTCAGGACAGGGGGTGAAGAACAGATTTTACTGCAGCATCTAATTATGAATAAAAATTAACCCTTGGAAATAAGCTTCAATTGTCCTCTCTGACTTAGATATTTTTAAACTTGCTTAAAGAACTGTTTTAGAAAAGAAGCATGGCACCGAAACTATACTTGACTTCTTCACCAAATTGTAATGCCCTTTATCACGTATCGGTTTCAGGGGAGTCCACGTTACGATCATGTTGAATAAGGTATTGCAGGAATAACTTCGGAGGATCATACCTATCAACACACTTAGATCTCTAAGTCACAACAGCAATCTTGTTCTACTTTTTCTAAAGTTATTCTGGATCAGAGTGAGGAAGTTACAATGTATAATTACCCTACTAAATGGCTCAAATTTGAGGCTTTGATTCTTTCTCTTTCATCAGTCCTTGTAGAACTTTTAGCATAGAAAGTTTCACAAGTGTATTTTGAAAATTTAATTATGGGCAATCAAATCTACAAAGGCTCATTATTTCATTTATTTTTATCTAATAAGTCAGAGTATTGTATAGGCCAATGTGGCAATGTAGATGGTCTTTTCATGTAGGTGTATGAATTTTTCTTTATTAACAAAATTAGGATAATGATAAAAATAGATCTCTATGTATAGTAAAATGGATTAAATTAGATTTTACATGTGAACATCTCAACTTTAAAATAGCTAAAACATGGTGTTCATAGTAAGAAGGAGAATGTAATAACTTTGCAAATAATATAACTTGAGAAGGAAGTAATTGTTGGGCTCATTGAGAGTTTATTCAAGAGCTGTTTTTATGTGCTCTTACTCCAAGTGAGAAAACAGTGTGACACCATGAGGTGAAGGTAAATAATATGAACTATATAGTTTTAAAAAGATTACCCTTTCAAAAAAAAAAGTCACTACTAAGAAATTACAATGATGTTGATAAGTATTTTGACAGAGGCAAGTCTAAGAAACCATGTGAGCACATATAAATACAGCTAAATTGAAACTTGGAAAGATTAAGAGATCTTTTCCTCCCAGTTGAAATTGCTTCTTGAGCTAAACTCTTAAGAATTATATAAATTATACTTACAAGGATGAAGGCCTAAAATGTGCTTAACAGGACAAGGACCCTTCCCTAAGTCTGTGAGCAAGAGTCAATGATGTGGCATTTAAAAATCCTTTCAGGAAATTTAATATTTGAGTGTGATTTTAAAAGTGACTATGAGGTTCTAATATGTAATTAGCATGAATTAAAAGGAAATTTGAGAATATTTTCTCATCTAGATATTGAAACTTCTATCAACATAAATAATACTTAGAGAGAAATAGTATGATGAAGATGGAAATATTTTTGGCCTCACTGTTAATGAAAGATTAGAACAAGAAAGTATAATAATAGGCAAAGTATGTTTTTTGCAAAAATTCTAAAGAAGAAATACTTAAAATTAAAACTATGAAATAGCTGATGGATTTTTAAGATGTGACTAATTATACTAAATTTAAATTTGGCTTTGACTAGATTAAATCTAAAGTGTATTTTTACTTAGAAGTAACATTCAGTTCTCTCATTTTGTAGAGAAATTAGTTGATGGTAGAAGTAACCAGTGATCTTACCAGTCATCTAATTAATGACTAAGATATCATAACCTTACTAGGCATTCTAAAGCTAACACAAATGTTACACATTTTATTTAATTTAGATTTCAAGAGAATAGAAATATGATAAAGCTTATAAATTTCAGAGGAAGAGTCAGAGGACCTGAAAACTTGCAAAGTCAGGAACTTTCTTCTCTGTGAACTTCAGTGAGGTCAATTTAGAATATCTGTGAACTTGAATGCTGCAACCCTGAAAAGTTTTCTTCTAAGGCAGCTTGTCACAGGAAGTTCACGAAAGGGTCCTCTAAGGTGGTTGTATATGAAGACCCTGAATTGTTTCACAACTGTGCTGTACACGGAACACTGAAGAGGAATTAATCTGTGCACTGAAGTGTTTCGAATTCATATATTTGAAAGTATGCTGCTTCTCCTTGGATTAAATACTATAAGAACTGTAGATACAGAGGTTACAGAGCCACAAAATGTCCCTTTGGGGACGCACTTAAAAAGCCGAGAATATAGGCAAAAACTGCCTATTCAATGTTGGTAGGACAGGAAGGATCACTGCAACACTGGAAAGCAGACCAGGGAAGGTCAGAAACTCACAGAACACATCAAAAGCAGAGGTAAACAGCAGGCCAGGAAGCTTCCCAAGGCTGACCACAAAGGGCTGTGAGTCATTGGCATTTGGAGATGCAGAAAAATCCTGAGCCTGGAGCCTCAGACTGAGGTAAGCATAGATCCAGGAGGAGTGGGAATTGGTAGTGGGAATAGATAGTAACTAATAGCTTCACCTTCCAAAAATAAGCCTGTGGGTAGTGCACACTTCAAAAGCAATATGAGCTCCTCTTAGACCTTCTAGAGACTAGATTAACTGCATATTCACATCGTTATCATCACCAATTAGATCATTCCAATATTTTTTCTCTTAATGATGTAAAAAATTTCTTACATATTCTATTTATTTGTTTGTACTCCTGAGTACTGAGCTACAACCCAAGCCTCCTTTATTTTTATTTTGACACAAGACGTAGCTAAGTTGTCTAGACTGGGCTCAAACTTGGAATCTTCCTGCCTCACACATTGATTTTTTAAAAATAATGGCATTGATGTAAGTTATTTGTTGGTTGATACACCACATATGTACTTAAATGTTTTTCTCAGAACACAAATGAGTTCAAAATAAAAGTAATTTCTGAGAGTTCAAACTCATATAATAAATTTATATTCATCCAATCCATCTGCATTCTTAACACACAACTTTTAGTTCAGACCAGAGAACTAAGGTTATTCTTAGCTATTTTCCTATATTACATTAATTATTAAAGGATAAGTACCTGCATGAAAAGGAGATGGAAAGAGAAGAGCGTAAGAGGTTCATTTTAACAGATACAATCTAACTATTCTCTTTCTCAAGGTAACACCTTTCATTTTCATATGGTTATGTGAGCATTCCTTATATTTATGGTGATAATTTAGTTATCTCTTTTAACTGTGTAATGATGTTGCTATGTCCTCTTTGTTCTTTTTTCCTTCCTTCCTTTCTTTCTCCTTTTCTTTCTTTCTTCTTCCTTTATTTCTTGTAGAATAACAGGTCTTTATTTAGAAACAAAAGATAGAGGAGCAAAATTTCCATTGTCTGGCAGATGGTCTGGCGTGGGTGCTCCATCCTCTTCTACATGTCCACAATGACAGTGCATTGATCACGATGTCAATTGCTGTTTATTCACTTTGTCAACACATTCTACCTCATATGAATTTTAATTCAAATTACAAATACATGGGTATACTAGGGCACTTGGGAAACAGAAGCAATAGAATTATGCATATATATGTATATATAGTTACCCAATGTGGCATACATACACACACACACACATACACACACACACACACACACACACACACACACACACGCACACACATCTATATATACGTATGTATATAGACAGCTTACAAGTCCAAAAGGCTAGTCCAAAATGGCCACCTGCAGGTATGGGATCTGGAGGGTCCAGGAGCTGCCTGGATTTGAGAGAGAAGAACACCAATCCGAGACTGGAGGATTTCTGGCATGAGTTTGTGCCATACATCAATGTTTGAAGGTGATGGCAAAAACCTGAAGCCTAGAGCAAACCTGCAGTGGACATGGGCAGTGCTGAAGACAGGAGCAAGGCCATGTCTAGACACAGCGGTGAAGGCCAGAGCTCTCCCTGAAGAAAAAAACTGTAATAATCTTCCTTCCTCCTTCCTTTCTGTTTAGTTCGAGCTGCCAGCGTTTTGGTTGTGTCTCCCACATTCCAAGGTAGGTCTTATTCTCTCTCCTTTGTTGGCCCATAAATCGATCCTTCCCACCCAAAGTTCCAAGCTACAAATTAACCAGGTGCTTCGTAATCCCTTCAAGTTGACATAATGCTTTAAATGGTCACAATAGGCAACTATAGGAACAGTGACATATTTTTCAAGTCAAGCAAGGACCAATGATGTGATAAATTCTAGGTAGAGATGGATTTGGTTCTAAAGGGATAATGACATTATTTGCATATAATTATACATTAAATATTTCTAAATCCTTCATACTGGAGAAGTATAAATTCTTTTTGTCATTTAAATTAATTTTAGAAAGTTATAACTAGTGGAGACTTAGAGATTATTTGTTCCGCAGACTAATTTGATCAGGAAGATAGGATCTGCCTTCCAAATCATAGCAAAATTATTACCCTTTAAATATTTACATGAAACTGATATTAACACAAATTCTTTAAAATTTTGGAATATTTTAACTGCTTAAAAGTAACATGTTTTAACTGAAAGAATAAAGATTTACAAAATAGGTGGATTGGGTTTGGATTCTGTCTACTGCTTATTAATTTGAAAAACTAAAAATAAAAAATCAAAGCTGCCTTCTTCTGAAAAATGATAATTCATTCTTACATAACACAAGAGAAAATATCTTAGTACCAATTTCTCCAAAGTAAAAAAAAAATTGTGTGTGTATTGGTTATTATGCCTTGATATACTCTTAAGAGTGCAGTTGAAGGAAATACTCTCACCTCCATTGATCATCATTAGACATCAATATCCAGCCTATTTACTATGCTACTTGATATTAATACTTTTTCATGTTGAATTTTAATATGTATTTGGAAATGAAAATTTGTTGTTCATGTACTCCCATTTATAATGTGCACAGTGAATATATATCTTCCTGTCTACTTGCAACTTTTACACAAAAGAAAACTGATGATTATCTTTTGAAATGCCATATGCCATATTTGAGTTAGTGGTGGTTTACTATCAATCATATCGAATACAGAGTAAGGTGACCAGAGAAAAAGAGAAAAGAAGGTCTACCCACACCCAATGTCCTCCCAGGTTAGCTGTGGGCTAGCCTACGTTACTAACCTTGAGGGGACGCACTAGAGCTGAACATGACAGTATAACAGAGCAAAGAACAGTGCAGTGTACGCAGAACTCACTAAACTAACTCAGCCAGCCAAGGAAACGGGACTTAGCAAGGAGCACTAATGAGTCCTTGAAGGAGATGATGCAGGGGTTTCAAAAATAGGTTATCAAACATATCCGGAAAAATGTTCGAGATATGAAAAAATAACAAAAGAAAGATATGCGCCAGAAAAACAGTGTAAGGAAAAGAATATATCTTTAATGAAAGCCGGATGCAAAAGGTAACACAAAATGACCCTGAAGTAGGCTAAAATCCTTAGAAATCTTCCGAAACTTTAATAATAATCTTGAAATGTTGCATGATACAAGATTAACAGTGAGACAGTTCATTGTTCTCACTACATGTGCAGCATTTAAGTAATATTTTCTTTAAAATCATTATATGCATCTCTGCATTTGCTGATGTTTTAAAAATGAGTAGGAATCATGAACAACAAATCGCACAACTAAAGGAAGACAGGAGAGCATTTTCAGGGTATAATCATTAAGCATTTGAACAACTACATTTACGAATCTGCAATTTGTAAATCTTTTATTTGCAAATTTCCAACTACAAAAATTAACATTTAAAATTTTTTATTAAACCAATAAAGAAAATTTGAAATAGCATTTAAAAACATTTAAGCATAAAGTAAGAAAATTATTTCTGGGATACACTTTCTGGGTTCCTCGTACATTGGGAACACTGCCCTTCAATGTAGCATATGAGTTGCTTCTTCAAGTAGCTCTTAATACTGTTTCTATTCAGAGACATGAGAGATGAAAAGAGCCTCCTCTCCTTTGTAAGAGCTTAACACTCTGCTAAGAAGCCACCTGTCACATTTTCTAGGCATCATTGGCCTCAAGAATTTTTAATTGGTTGAATTAAGTCTCTGTACTTAGTTAGAAGAGACGAACTTAAAATATATGAAAACTGATACTAATCAATGCTATCACTGTCTTAAAATTAGTGCATTTCCCTATTAGGAAGCATTTAATAGTATGCTAATTTGCACATACATCGTTCCAGTTGATGCAAGTTTATCCATGCAACATACCTTTTTATTCTATCCTAAACCATCACTTTTATACAACTTATATACATTTGAAGTGCTACTCACTATTTATTATTTACTTAAAAATACAAACTTTTATTTCTTATGTAACTGGATTAAATATTCCTGTTTATCTTGGTCATCGATTTTTCTCACATCACTATATTTTTCTGACATGAAATATTTGTATATATTTATCTTTTATACAATAATGTAAGTAGACAAAAAATAGGAAACTCTTACCTGATAAAAAAATCTCTGTATCATTTCAGAGGATGTTGCCTTATGTATGAGCTCATCAACAGATATTCAATAAGTGTAACTGTAAAAAGACCACTCAGAAATATAATTCCATAATTATTTTTACTCTAATTATACTTTCACAGCTAAAATATGCTTCTACTCGGTATTTTGGCTCATCATAAATACAATTATTAGTGACATCCCTACGTATCTGAATACCACTCTCTGAAAAACACACATATGGCAGTATTACTAGACTAGTTGGTGAAAATAAAATTTCTGGCTTTCATTAGTTGAATTTACTTTATCAGTCTGGGAAATTTGAGAGACTTTGTAATTTAAAATTCATTTTGTACTTTTAAAATTATTTTAATTATTGCAAAGTATCCAGGTACAATATGGCAGTCATTTATAAATAAATAAACTAAATAAAATAGAAGATCATCATCATCATTATGTGTAACATACTAATTACATAGACCTCCACTCAGGCCAAATTTGATTACTGTGATTCATTACCCTTTTCCTAGAATTAAAAGCCAAGCATTATTACAATCATTTTTTTTTTACAAATTTTATGGCTGACTCCTTTTCTGTTACCTGTTTTCTCTGTTTCATAGAGAAAAACAATGCACTGTGAACAAAGCTGCATGTTTTCCTCCTACCTTGACCTAATATGGAGTGCTCCTAAATTGCCTTTGAATTTCAGATGTATAATTCAAAGTTTTATGTAAGAATCAAATACCTGGTATTTTAGGATCTGAAGTTGTTTCCCAAAAGACAGTTTGCCTACAGTATTTTTTGTAAACGTAAACCTATTAATTCTAAAAAAAAAAGATGAAAATATTCATTGTTTAAAAGAAGAAAACAATGGTCTGACCTTCAAACTGGGGACAACAAACTCAACAGGTTATCAAATTCAAGAATAACCGAATAGGCTTACTCTCAGCTATTTTGAAATACCAGTGGAGATTAGTAGTGGAAACTTATTTAAGTGTTCAAGTGGAGTATGTGTTTTACAAGAGAGATGCAATATTTTTTTACCTTTAAGAAATGCTGTTTTCCTTTAAATTTTACTGTAGGAGACTTTTTATATTAGGTGTCTTATGTACCATCATCTAAATTTCAGAACAATTTCAAGAGTAAACAGCAGTATTTCTGGCCAGTAAAAGAAACAAGAAATGTGTATGGCTTAGTGCAGTTTCCCAAGGTAACATTAGCACACAGAGCCTAGGTGTAAGTCATAGCAATGTGAGTACAAATCCCAGTTTCCTTCTATGAAGTTACAAATGTGGTGGAAAAATACAATTGTGAGTCTTGGCACAAAAACAGACAGGTTGACCAGTGTAACAAAACAGCGGATACAGAGACAACCTCAGATACCCTTAGCTATCAGATCTTTTGACAAAGGGAACAAACATTTGCATTTGAGAAAGAAAACTGTCTTCAATGTGTGATGCTGAGAGAACTGGCTATCTACATGCAGAAGAATGAGCCTGGACTCACACCTCCTACCACGCACAAAATCGAAGTGGGTCTTCTAGTGCGGTCACCTATTTGACTAAACTACTTCAGCAGCCTCTCAAAAGTGCAACTGGTAGAATGAAATGAGGTTTAGAAAAAATAGAATTAAAACTCTTGCTTTCTTGTTTAATAATGTTATAAAAAACAGACGATGTGTTAAAACATGTGGTCCTCAGTGGAATGAAGACCAAATACAGCTGATTTGTAATTTAATACCTAGGAATAAATCTATCTAAGAAAGTGAAGGAATTCTACATTGAAAAATAATTAGCATATTGTGATTATTGATTACTGTATATGGAAAAATCATAAAATATAAAATGGAGATAAATATAGTATTTCTTAATCTGTTAGAATTAATAACAAGACATATATTTGTTATTCTTTTTTCATGGTTTTACTTATATCTTTATTGAACACCATCGTGTCTTCAGAATTTCACGCTGTTAAACTGAAAGTTGAACGAAGGACTAATCACCCAAGTAGTATCAGGTAACTGATACTGAAGAGGGGGACAGGCCAAGCGGCTTGGGGATGGAGATCAGCACTCAGGCCTCGTTTCTTGCTGTGTAGGTGCCTCATGATTTGTTGGCACCTTGGGAGGTGGAATCCACCACAATAGGAATTTGCTTCTCCATTTTAGAAGATGGGAGAAATGATCCAGCACTTGGAGGATGATACAAAGGAAAACCCTTGGTGAGCAGATGTTCCTCACTGGGGAAGGAAGATTTGGACCAGGCAATTGACCTGAAGGAAGACAGTTTGCATTTGCTGCAGGGATGTTTCCTGGGGCAGAGGAGTGGGTGAAAGAAGACAAGGTCCTCCTCAACTGGCCAGACTCGCCAAGTGTGTTAGGAACAGCAGGCATCTTGGGGAATGGACATGGCGAGTTGCCTGGCTCTCCTCAGAGATGAGTGGGGCCTCTTTGAACAAAGAAAATCCGCACCACTGTCAGTTCCAGTACATCCGGTGTTTGAGGACCAAGGCCCACATCTGAATCTTGAGTACACATGTTAATACTTAGGTTTCTTCTCATCCACATAGTCCTACTTCATCTAACTTAACTAACCTAATTTAAAGAAATCTAGCCTACTTATCCTAACCTACTCTAAAAAATCTTCATATTCTAATTAATCCAATATCAAAGTGTAATTATTTTAACAATCTAAACAAATTCTAAAAGTCTTATCTTCTTAATTTTGACTAAACCTACATCTGAGCATTTTGAAAAAGAAAAAGCTATCGTTCTTCTTTCTTTTCACTCTCAAAATTAAAAGAAAGTATGTTGCATAAAATAGGAATATGTGAAAATATACATATAATATCAAGTAACATACTCATCAAGACACTACTGAATGAAATGATTAATCAAATGTATTCATATCACCTCTTACTATGTTTTATATTACTAATATTTTTAGTATATATCATTAAATGTTGAATTCTCCTAGCATTATATTCCAGAAAGGGGAAGTAACTGACTTACAAAAAATCTTTATGTTCTAATTAATCCAATACCAAATTGTAATTATTTTAACAATCTAAACAAATTCTAAAAAGCCTTATCTTCTCAATAATGACTAAAACCAAATCTAGGGCATTTGAAAAAACAAAAAGCTATTTTTATGACATTTTTTCTCTAGCAAAAAATTTTTAAAATTCAAATAAGTATGATTATGCTGACCTTTAAACATTTTATATTATAAATAATTGAAAATAAAAAAGAGCTATGGTAAAGATAATAAAAGTTTTCAAAACATTTTTTTCTATTTTTATCTGATGTCAGTGTTTAAGTTGAGAAAAACAATTGTAGATTAATGTATTTAGAAACTCCACTTGTAGATTGAGGATTTTTTAAAAACTAGTTTCAGATGCCGATGGTTCCAACACAACATAAAGTCATGTTTAAAGGAGTCTGTTGATCATTGGTGACATCAATCTTTTAAGGACAGCAGTCTTTACAGTTGAAAAGACAGCTAAGATCTACAAGAAGTGAATTCAACCACAGTAGACAGTCTTCCAAAAGGTAGCAGTCATTTTAAATTTGAATTTCAAAATTCAAAACTATGGAAATATTTTAAATCATATGTACTAATGTGACT